>JANZLP010000002.1:23937581-23950402 GCA_026930925.1 Chelictinia riocourii | reverse complement strand
AATGGAGACTTCTTACCAGGTCCTGTAATGACAGGACAAGGGGCAACAGTTTTAAAGTGAAAGAGGGTAGATGTAGATTGGACTTAAGGAAGAAATTCTTTACAATACTGGCGGTGAGACACTAGAACAGATTGACCAGAAAAGTTGTGGTTGTCCCATCATTGGAAGTGTTCAAAGCCAGGTCGTATGGGACTTTGAGCAACCTGGTCTAGTGGAAGGTCTCCCTGCCCGTGGCAGGGGGTTGGAACTAGATGATCTTTGAAGGTTCCTTCCAATGCAAAATACTCTATGATTCTATGTGCACAAGTTTGATCTAGCCCAAGTTTTTATTTATCATGTTCTGGAAAACTCCTACCTTCTGCTTCACCCAGATGTATTCTAAAGAACAGGTTTTTTAATGCGAAGAACAAAACTGACACATTTCTGTCTGCACTTACCACTCCTCCTCCACAATGGAGATGGGGACAGTATTTAAATGACTTTTCTGCACCAATAATTTGGATTCCTGTAGCAGAAAATTAATTTGTCTCTTCTCTACTGAAAAGAACCTGATGTGTATTCCTGGATCCCAGCTGGACTAGCAACAGAGGAGAAAGAAGCAGCAGCACACCTAGCTGAGGAAATAGAATACAGAGCTCTTCCAGAAGACAATTATATTTTCATCAGATCCTGATGGCAAACATGTCCCTGTTGTGCTAAACACAATACAAGCAAAACTTGGAAGACAAAGAAATGCCAAATAAGTAGTGAGCAGAAGTAAGTTATAATAAACATATTGAGGGAGATTGTAAGTGCTTTTTTAGGCAAAACTGAATTTAAAAATTATTGTGAAAAATTGGAAGAATTATCTGAAACCACTGAAGTGAGGTTCAGTAAAGATTAGTGTGAAGTGCTGTTTCCAGGGAGGGACAATCACACACCCAGATACAGAGCAGGGAGTGACTGGCCAGACAGCAGTGCTGCAGAGGAGTCAGGGGTGATAGTGGAGTGCAGACCGAGTATGACTCAAGTACATAATGTCTTTTTTGGAACAGCAACATTATTCTGTGGTGAATTAAAAGAAATGCCGTGTGTCAGGCAGAGGTAGGGTTTCCATCCTACTTTGTACTTTGAGCTCTCAGCTGAGGAACTTGACCCAACTTCAGGCACCACTTTTTCAGAGAGATGTAGACAAATTGGCAAGTGTCCAGAAGAGAGCAACAGGAATGATAAGCGGTTTAGAAAACATGACCTGTGAGGAAAGATTGAAGGAGTTGGGTTTGTTTAGTCTACAACAGAAGAGCCTGAGAGGGACATGATAACAGTCTTCAAGTATGTAGAAGGTTGTTGTAAAAACGACAGTGATCAATTATAGTCCAAGTCCACTGACAAAGCACAAAAAAAATATAATTGCTTTAATTTGAAATAAAGAAAGTTTAGGTTAAATATTGAAAGAAACCCTACAAAAATCAAAATCCTTTTACCACTCTGAGGATAACTAAGCACTTGAACATGGTACCTAGGATTTACCTGCAGTTTAAAGAACTGATGAGTAAAATAAATATAGGCCAGAGAAAAAGCAGATATTTTCAAAGTTCAGGGATGAACTAGGTAAACTACTGGGGGTCCTTTTATGTCCTATATTCTCTGATTTCTGTGAAATATGAAATAATCTGCTCTGCAAAAGAGCTACCTGACCCTGAGCTTCAGCAATGTCAGAATTAATGAGTTTCCTAATTTATGCTATGGTCATTTACTTTATTTTCATGTCTGAATTTGTCTTCTGTTTTTTCCGAAAAGGGGGGTACAGTCATTTAAAAGAATTGCAAGTACTTATTTAAAAAAAAAAGTCATGTGTGTAGTAAGCCATTACTACCATTGTTATCAAAAGTTTTTATAAAGTTAAGTAAATGAGACATTTAAAGTCTTAAGTTTATCTGTTAAAGCACAAAGGGCATCAATGACCTAGTGGGTCCATTTATTTCCCAGAAAGCATTAACTTATTTTTCTGTTTCTGATATACTTGTAACTATGAAATTGTCCTTATAGAATAGCAGATATGAAAAAAATCATTATCAGCATCTGATCTTCCCAGCACCTTAGCAAGAAAGATACCAGTGAAGGTGAGCTAAGCCTAGACTACATATTGCCGAAACTGATAGGGAGATATTCCCTTCTGCTGAATCTGCTTTGAGAGTGCAGAGTTCCAGCAAGGAGGCAGCAGGACGGGTAAGTAAAGACAGCATCCGAAACCACCACAGGAAGATCTGCCAGGGCTAAGCTGCCAAAAGCTTATGGCTAAGTTCTTGCCATAGGTTCAGGCAGTATAAAACCAAGGTGTCTAAGTCTCTTCTGTTGCTAGTTTTACACCTTTCAGTGTGGTTATTTGTGATCTATAACACTGACCTTAATTTCAAATCAGGTTAGCTAAGGGAAAGGAGATACTTAATTTGTTACATAGATCCAGAAATCAGCCCCTTTCTTTTAACATTGCTTGCTTCTTTGTCTCTTAAGATTGTAATTAAAAACTTATTGTAATACTCAATCTGTGTTTTTCCTTTTTTTTAGATCTATGGATATGCTTGAAATAGCATACTTAAACTTTTTCTGAGTATGGGTTATTTCAAGTATTTTGTTCCTTGTTAAAGATTTCTTTTCTCTTTTTCTTTTGTCCCACTTTCAGGCAATTTACATAGGGCATTGCCTGTGGCATTCTTGTGACACTACAAGCAGGAAGCATGCTGTTGTAGTCCTCACTATACATCTTCTCTCTGAACCATCCGATATGTGCTCAGACTTGGATGGGAGACCTTTTTTTGTGTTTGCCTATGAACATCTGTTTCAAAATCCCAAGCCAAGAAAGACAAGAAGTAAATCAAACTATTTGTTCTTCTTTCTCTCTCTTTAATATCAAAGTCATTTCTTACATGCTATTTAAGCTTCCACTTTTGACCAGGAGATATTAAAAAGGGATCTAAACAAGCTACATCTTAATCATATTCCTTTATGAAAACAGGATAAGAGTGAGAGTGAGCTGGAGAAAAAAGCAGTAGCTACTTTGCTGCTAATGCACACATCAGTAACCTACGCTATTAATTCTCTGCCCTGCCCTTAGAGCTGAGATGTCTCCGCAACCCTCCTGACAAACCCTGCTGCAGAGCAAGAGGCCTGTGGAACGTTGTGCAGCCTGAAATCAATCTCTGCCTGCGCTGAAGCAGCATGTGAACAATTCCCTATTGCTCTTTGATTTGTGCTTGAGACCTGGAAAAGAGAGAGTTTTGAGGATGTCTCAGATATTCCTTCTTCCCTCTGGACTTTTTTGATACACTAGCCCAGCAACTAAGTCACTGTTCTGGATGCCTCTATTGCAAGTTCTCAGTCTTTTTCCCCAGACTGTCCTCTAATTTTAGAAAACGTCTTTAATAAAAAACAGTCAAAAACTTGCATTTTTTCACAAGCCTGTGCTGATTTTGGACAAGACATTGTTAACTCCAGGAGGAAAAACAATAAATTGTGGTACTAATTGGATTCAATCAATGAAAAATTAAAAGATAGGAATTAAAATGAGGTTTAGTTTTTCACAAGAAATTGGTCATTCTACACAAACCTGATTTCATTCTTTGATGAGATCATAGATTTAGTTGCTAGTTTCATTAGGGTAGCTATGCAAATATAGTAATTCTTTGTTACATGTTTGAATCAGTTCTGAAGGATATTCTAACTAAAAAAGTAGCACTTAGCACTATACAGTTATCAATAACATGCATTAAAAAATTGAATATGCGCTAAATGACAGATCTCAAAAAGCAGCTGTCAATGCGGAATAATCATCAAATGTATTTTTGTTGGGCTTCTGCTATCAGACTCACTCCTATCAATATTTACATTAATGATCTAGAAGTAAATATAAAATCACAGCAGATAAAATTTGTGAATGACAAAAACTGGCAAAGTGGTGACTATTGATGAGGACACAGCATTCATACAGAGTGATCTAAACCATCTGACAAATTATTTTAACATTTCTAGAGAGAGGATTCATTTTTTCATCATATTATCTGCAAGGGGCTGCGCTGCTTTTTATAGGCAACCTAGGCTCTGAGAACTGAAAGATCTGGGTATAAGGCAGGCGATGACAGGGTTCGCCGAACAAAGGGATCCCAGGAAACAGTAGGAATGTCCTTGGGCCTGGTGATTTTCTGACCCTGAGGTTAGCTGGCACAGCCTCTGTCATGTCCATACAGCTCAAGTCTAGCATCCCCTCAAATAAACTGGCTGCATCCAGCCTGCCCACTGGGATTAGTCCCTGGGCTCTGCTAACCCCTGCGTGGCACCCAGGCGTGGTTTGAAGAAACACTATTTCATGCTGGCCCAACAGTGTGATATTGGTCGAGTACTCCGGGCAGTCACATGCTAAGATTGGCCCCATAGCCTGGTTGGTTTACTGATCTAGTTATAACTAATGAGGCAGAGTAGTCAGTGTGAGGGATGATGAGAGCAGCATTCAGCACACCTGCTGCCTCCCCGCTGCCAAGTTTCTCATCTGCTGCAGCAGAGGAAAATTTCTAAGCAAAGAAGTGATGAAGAACAAATGTAATAACTTTTCTGCTGATGAGGTATCTCAGAGGCAAGAGGGCAGAAGACACATGCTATAAGACCACAGAACTGCAGAAAGGAGTCCGGCATGATTTCCAGAAAAAAAATTGGCACCTCATTTCCATGCATCTGAATTCAGTTCACTGTTTTCGTTTTAACAGAGCGCCAGCTTAGGTCAGTGGAAATGCTTTACTTTATTTAGTGAGGTTTACACTGGGCTTTGCAGCCCTGTGCATCTGCATGCCATAAGCCATTCTCTTTCTTTGTGGTGGCTTAAGGACGCTAAGGAATGGAGACTGTCATTCTCAAGGGAGACACATAACTATGAGGACTCTGTTATACTTTTTCTCCTTGTGCTAGCTCAAGCTTCATGGATAAGTTAAGAGCTGCTCTTCCTCCTGCTCTCAGGTTGGCCATCTATCATCGATACTAAAAAATCTTGGAACAGAAATATTACAATGGTTTGGGGAAGATCTCACCATGCCTTTAAAAGGGTGTGAGGTTTAGTGGGCAGCTGTATAAATGGCTTTGGGTTATGGATGTTACACGCTATAAAAAGCCAGCTCACAACCCACAGTCTTAATTAGAGTGCAGTGTACTATTAAGGGGGATGTGGGAGCTTTGTCCATGCCAGACAGAAATCACCTGGTGTAAATCTTATCTAGGACATAGTTTTGGGGAAAAAAATCTCTCTATTTGGATGTCCTATTCCAAAAAACACCTGTTTGCAGTAAAATGACAAAAAGAGACAGTCTCACAGCTCATGCCTTTTCAGAATAGTACAGTCTGTGAGTCTTTGAGCTCCCACAGGAGTTAAATAATGATTTTTATAATAATTTCTAAAGCCATTCCCTTGGTTGTGTAATAGGAATCAGCCTCGCATCTCTTGCAGCACAAACTTTGTAAGTGAGGAATGAAGGAAGTTCATGTGTCTTCTCATGACTTGTAAACTGATTTTTGACTCCAGAGTCACATCACTATAGCTTGCAAGCCAAAGGATAATGACAGCAGTCCAGACCTCCTCTTTCTTAGGACTTTGTGGGCACCTGCTGAATTCACTATGAATCTTCCACTCTCTGTTTAGGGTTTGGCTCTTCTGTGTGAAGAAGATCAGTAGTTCTTTGTCTTTCCTTCTGCTGAGGGAGCCTAAACCAAAATGCCCCTGTATAGTGAGGACTTAAATAGCTAAACACAGTGAAGGAACCTTTATCAGTGAGCTGTCTGACATCCATCTCCTCTTTATATGTACTCTGCAGGTCAATAGTTACCATAACACTTATGATCCCAGAAACCAACCCACCGGACAGCCTAATCTTTGCATCCCTTACAACCCACCATTGCCTTTTTGCTTTGGACTGCAGTGGTTCCAGTCAGTGTCTCCGTCCTCTAACTGGCTGATATTAAGTTGTCATCTAAAAAACCCAGTAGTTACACAGGAAATCAGCATCTTTGAGTCACACAAACTCATCCAAATCTTTCTGGGCTTTCTAAGCTCACTCCACATCTAGTTTTCATGAGCTGCTGTGTAACACCTCACTAACACTGTACAAACATCCCAGGAATATGGGAAGAAGAACCTCCTTCAGACCAGGAAAGCCCCCTGAGACTAGGTAGACAGGAGGACCTGCCTAGCTTGTGAGCTACAGCAAGGCTGCAGAGGCTGCAGTTCCACCTTGGCTTGTAATATTGTAAGATTTATTTTGAGATCTTATCAGCAATTCACTGTGGGCTGCTCTCTGCTGAGCAAAATTCATCCATCAGTCTACTTCTGTGGCCACGTTCCAGCCTGCACTGAGGTGACAGTTCAGTTGTGCTAATGATCAGCCTCACATACGCATTCCCCCCTTGGTCTGATTCTTCTTCTCTTATGATTTAATTGATTGAGCACACAGGCTTCTAGTCAAGAAGCTCTTCTCAGCTTAACTCTCACCCTAAAAAAGTCACTGCTCAACATCTCTATAATTAGAGTTATTGCTAAACCCTGTATCCAGGTGATTACTGGTATATAAGAGGGACATATCTTCAGCTGATCAAACCAGGGATTTATGTAAAATGCCTTTGATCCATGTTTCACAATTTGTTAATGTCTTCTACTTTGGGTATTTTTCCTCATTTTTTGGTGGCTAAAAAAAGCTGTGTTAGGAAGGTCCAAGTAGAATTAGGACAGTTAGGGATTTTTTTTATTCATATCCCTGTTATTGTTTAGGGAAGCTCAATATGGTTCATTAATATTGCATTTACAATGGAAAGGGACTCAAAAGCCAAACAGTTCAATTATATTCTGAAGCCTGCAATGCGATACAAAAATGTGCTGTGTAATGAGTTTCTGTTGTGGTTTCAGACCAACTACTTCTGTTCCCTAGTCAACAGCACTGTTATCTCCTTTAATCCACAGTGCAGTTGTTTCATAATACAAGCTGAAACCAAATGACATGATTTGAGGGTTTCATTCAGTTTCTCATACTTGATTCAGGTTCACTGAGAGGCTCAACAAACAAAAGAAATCTTTGGGACTGACATCCCTGATAGAGTCTGACCCATCCCATATACTGTGTTGACACTACTTCCATGAAGGTGTATATTAAGCATATATGTTGGAAAGCTCTCACTGCATAGATAGAACTGCAGCTGGTAAAACAGGTGAGAATAAGCTAAGGGTTTTTTTCTGCTTTTGCATTTGCTTGGTCCAGTAGTAACATTCAGGATGTGGTAATCTGCATCCAGAATTGTGGAGAATTATGAACTACCTCCTTCCAGACCTGACTGTTCCCCTTCATTATTCCCTGCTTCCCTAAGAGAGAGTGAGAACTTGCAATTGATTTCAATAAAAGCAAGATCATGCTTTATATGCAGAGTAGGCCACTGATTTTCCTGATGCAATGTGATCTGTTTGCTACAAATGATGATATATATGAATTGAAAAAAAAAAATTTTTTTTCATTTTTCTTTATAGGAGACACCAAAGTAAAATTTGATTTTGTTGGATTTATGGCTTGATCAATCACCCCATTAAGAATAATGATTACACTCTGTGACCTTGTAAGGCATTAGCTATGAAATTTGATATGATGCTCCAAACATTTTTACAATACTACTCTTAGCTAGTGTATGACAGTCTATTGACTGAAATACTGTCTATGCACAAATGAGATTATAACCACAGAAGGTCTTGATTGCTTTGGTCTTTTTTTCAATACACTCCTCTGTTACAAGTAACTTCTTGGCATTTTTTTTCAAGGTAGCCTAGACTTTTCTTTTCTGACAAATGATGCATTAGTTGATCGTATAGACAGACTCTTTTCTGCAGTTTTTTCTATCTTTAGGAGACTTATCTATAGTAGGACTATTGCATTTGGTGTCTCTACACTGTTCGAGTCTTGTACTCTGTAATAGCCTCTTTGAGCCTTATTGCCTGTTCAGTTTTCCAGAAAGTCTGATATAGCTGTGATGGAGAGAAGCAGTGCGTTTTTACATTCTGGTGGAGCATTGTTCCATAGCTGGAGAAGAAGAGAAGGATGGCTTTAGTGCCCAACTTCCATTTCATTTAAATGAGCAGAATTGCTTTACTTCCCCCATAGGTATAACAATTATTAAGAATTTATATTGCTATTCATTCTGTATAATAATGAACAGAAACTGTTTTTGCACTCTTAACCTTTGCTGTTAGGTAGAAATAAAGAAGCAGCAACAGTGACTACTATGAGACCATATATATCTATGCCATCATACTTACTGCCACTTTTTATACTTGTGGAGACAATGAGTTTATGCTGTGTCATCCTTGTACTTTCCCATTGTGAAAAATAACTTGCTAATGCATTTTTTACTTTCTTTTGTATGTTTCCAAAATAGATCTATTTATCACTTAACAGCATTCCTCATGTATTCTGATTTTTCAGTTAAATATTGTTTGTATTTAAATATAAATATTGCCCAAAATGTAGCATTAATATTTTGCCTACTGAAGTGCAGTTCTGTATCTTATTAAAATTTAAACAGCCATTATGTACATGAAAGATTTTTTTGTTGTAGTTTGCAAGGTGGTATAACAATAATTACCAGAGTGCATCAATCATTTTTCATTGCCTCATTTATATCATGGGGATAAGTAGCTCCAATTAAAATCCCATTTTACATAAATAGATATGGTTTGTATCAAACCACAGTCTGTTTCCACTTCTGAAATGCTGGCCATAGGAAATCTTTCTCATTATTCAAAGTGTACGATGTGTACTGCTTATCTTTTTGTGCTTAAAAAGACATAACTCTGCAGGCAGGCATGCCTTACTGCAGGTTTGGCAGGGAACAAATAACTGTTACTGTAATTATCTATCAATTTTACTGTTCCAAATATTTTAGCCAAAAAGCTAACTAGTATAATCATGTTTATTACTGACACATTATAGTTTGAGTAAGCAGAAACAGAAAATGTTTAATATGAATTAACAGCTATAGGAAAAATTGCATTTTTTCTATTACTAGTGATTTTACCTCTACCACAGCAGCTTTTCTGCTAAATCTGCCTGCATTGTCAACTATTGTGAAAAACCAAGTAAGGGGAAACTTGGTAAATTATCTTCCGCTAGACTGTGATTAGCTCTGCAATGAAACAAGCAGATTAAAAATCGTACTTTCCCTTTCACACCTCTCTGCAAAAGCTGGTTCCAATCTCAGGCTATTCCTCCCTACACTTCAGGTAAGAGAATACTCTGACCTGCGTTCCCTACAGTGAACGCTGTGACGTGTCTCTGCCTTTCCATTGCATTCAGGCAGTAGCACCCACAGTGTTTTTTCTTTTCCATTCTGTAATGGTATTTGGCCCAGCCTTCAGATCCCATTGCGTACTTGCATACAAACCTGGGAACAGCTTGATTCCGGAGGTTTAGTTCAAACCCATCTCAGTTACAGTCTGTGTCATTATATATCCATATTCTATGCTGCTGCCGAGAAGTTGCCGTTTTCTTCTGGATTCCAATGCTTTTGATTTCTTTACTACAAATAGGTTGTTAAGTGAGGCGATCATAGGCGAGAACTGTTAGTTGCTCCACTTCATAAACTAGAACCACTCATTCCATTGCAGACATTTTATGTGCCACACCTTTTTATTCTGACATTTTTCAGTAAAGCAGAGGTCCGTGGGGAGGTGAGTGAGGCACACCGGAGAGCAGATTTGCTGCAAAGCCTTTGTACGCTTTCAAAGTCAGAGCATTCAAATGGCAAAAGGTTAAAAATTCTCCGTGCCACTACAGATGGCCTTTTGCATCATTTTTGCAGAATTTGGAGCTTGATGAGCAGAGATTTGCAGGAATTCTCAATGACTCTAGCAAAAGGGCTAAACAGTAGCTTGGGCCACACTACACCTTCTCTGTAAATTTTCTTTTCTTTCTCACCCCTAGTGCACTACTTCTGGAGGCAGCAAGGGGATGTTGATGGGGAGGGTCGTAGTGACATTAGAGTGAACATTGGCTATACGTGAGCAGGTGTTAATGGCCTGTTCACCCTGCTGTCCATAGAAGCACCTTCATAGGTGAGCTATTGAAAAAAAAATTAGGGAAAAATGCTAGACTCGGGCTCAAAAATGTACTGAAGTGCTTACCACAGATATTTAAGCATGTGCTTGAAGTTAAATAGATGTTTTGGGGCTGTCCAAAATGAGGAAAAATTAGGAACTTAAAGCAAATGATTTAGCTCAGTTTTACACAGACTTTTCTAACTGCTGTCTTACCATTTGCTTCCTTCTTCAAATCAGTGTCTGCCAGCTTTATTTTCCTTCTGCTATTGCTATGACTAAACCCCCTTATTTGTGTCATAACTTAATCACCAGATTCCTTCTCTGAAGTGCTGAAGTAGTAGATAATGTCTGTGTTTTTATTTGTAAGGTCAGGAGCACCAATTCATAGGGATCTTCAGCACAGTGAGCTGACAACAGAGTCAGTCCAGCTTCTGTTTTCTTATAGTCACACAACAGAAAATCAATGGTGTCAGGAACATTGGGATAATTCTACTGTTACAATCAATACATGCTGATTAAACTAGTTGTGTCTGTTGGGTAAATTTGCTGCATCATAATTAGAATTATTAATTAAAAATAGGAAATCAATTGACACAAATTAAGCAAAAAAGAAATCTGCTTTATTTCTTTGACACTCTCTCCAGAGGCCTCAATAATTGTGACAACATGGACGTGACCGAGCGGCATTTGTCAGTTTTGTAATGCTGTCCTGAGTTTTAAAAATTGACTTATAAAACCATGCTAATGCAGCTCCCAGGAAATCAGACATTAGAGTTGTATGTGCAAGAAGCAGTTACTTGTTTTATTACAGTTAGTCATTATTCCCTGCCTATCCAGGAGTAAAAAGCAAGAGGCCTGTGCGTGTCACTGGGGAGAGGAAGCAGCTGGGGAATGAAAGCCTTGGGGAGCAAGATGTAGCTGATCCCCTTATCACATTGTTTTGCTTTCAGTTAACAAGGATAAACAAATTGATCATTTTGGTGGTGGTTGTAATGGGCTACTCATTGCTGGCTACTTCCTATAATATGCTGGTGACCTTCATTATTTTCAGGGACATATTATGTGGGACACTAAAGCAGGGAGACTTTGGTAACGCTCTTTGCAAGGAGAGCAGGAATGTACATCTTTCCTTTCAGCTGTTTATTTTTCCCTCTGTTATTTCTGGATTTTATGCAGTTTTTATTTTCTTTGTCTTAACATATTTCCCTCTTTGTTCTTTCCTTACATACATTTTCTCCTTCTTACCTCCTAGTCTTAGTGATTTTCTTTTCTCTGTCCAATATGTTCCATTCCATGTTTTCTTCTCCTGTTCTGCTTGCACACATTCAGCAGAGTAACATCAAAGTACAGGAATACTTTGGGTCTATATATTCCTGTGGTTTGCTCAACCTACAGTCAAATATTTTCTCTGAGCTTTCACACTTGTGAAAAATCTGAGGGCAGAAAGGATGACTGGTGAGGGTAAACGTGTGACTGGTAACTGCTGGTGCAGTATAATATAATGTACTTTTACTAATCATTGGTGGTAAACTAGTTTCCCAGTTATATCAAACTCGTGATGATTTGATTGCTAAAAAGAGTTGTTCACCTATAAGAGAAAATCTTGTATGTGGAAAACCTTACAGGGAGACAAATGTGTAATAAAGTGGTCTAAGGCAATTACCCTCTAAATAGTCCTTAGCCAGTCTATGCATACAAACATAAACCTTGTCTCTCCTTATTTTGGGGATATGGCAGGCATTTATTTTTGGTTTTTATAGATGCTGACTTTTGAATGGCAGACTTTTAGGACCAGCTATACAAGATGAATGGCTTTGAGCTTTTCTCAAAAATCTGTACACACCAGTGAGATTTAAGAACAGGGTGTGCAAGGATTCCCCTGAGAAAAGCTTTGCTATTTTTTTTTTGCCATCAGGCTCTCCGGTAGTTCCTAATGTCACAGCATACTTTCCAAGTGTTGCACAATGGCTTTTCATTAGCCCACTGTGAATTGTGATGGACATTATTTGTGTAAGCTCTGGCACCTTTATTATTATATTTTTAATCTCCTTATTTTTCGCAGGAATACCTTTCCCTATGTTAGAGTGCAGTAAGTAGTTGATAACCTGGGAAATCCATCTCAGTAAAAAATAATTCCTCTGATCTTCACAAAATGCAAGATCAAAACCTAATAAAAATCTTAACTGCTCCACTATGTCTAACTTAAAATATTTAGGGGGGAAAAAAGCCCTCAGCTATTTGATTATGATTGCTGTAAATTAAATTTAGCTCTGGTCCTTTGTAAACCAGGAAGTATTTTCTTTAATGGGGTGGTGAAACGCTGATAGGAAAACAGTACTAAGCATTCCTTGGTTTTGACATTAGAATTAACTGGTCTGTAGATTTAACTGTTGTATTGTTTAGATCATTGCTAATTATCAGAGTATTGTTGCCAGATGTGCTAGTGAAAAAGATTAATATGATTGACTTCATATAGTTTTTCTAGACCTAAAACTGTTTTTTAAGGTGTTTTGCAATAACAGTGTTTCATTGAAGTATATTTCCAAGACCAGTCAAAAGTAACAGCAAATAAAAATGTCTTTAGTTTAAATGCCAAGACAGATTGAGTGGTTTGCACAAGAATCAGGAAAAGCAGAGTTGTTAAAGTCCCTAATTCCAAAGACTTAGAGTTGTATCTCAGATGGGCTGAGCAAGCTGCCAGTTTTGACCTCACTGACAATTGAGAACATGGAAA
>JANZLP010000002.1:23413722-23424884 GCA_026930925.1 Chelictinia riocourii | reverse complement strand
TGAATTCAAGTATCTCAAGTACCAGTGGCCAAAATTGTTTCTGTTACAGTTTTATCATTTTTAGGACGGAACTAGCAATGTGTGATTGTTTTGTTTCAATGCTGTATAAGTTGTACCACTAGCATAGTACAGAAGATGGAGAAATGTGGAGTTATCAATAGGATTGCAGGAGTGTGATGGAAAATAAAAGGAGGAAATTGTAAAGGGAACTAGGCCTTAAGCCTCATTGTTTCTAAGACTATTAATATTAGACATATAATTAATGATTAGAGATTGCTTTAGATATGATTAATAGAATGCAGGTGTTTCTAAAACAATATGCATAAGCTGCTTATTTGTCCTATGTGTAGCCCTCACCATGGCTGGCTTAAAACCCAGTCAAGCTGAATCAACAGAAGAAGGATCATACATCTTAGACCTAAGACATAAGAATAGATAAGAGTAAGTGATTAACTTTAGAGTAAGATGAATTAATAGCATAACTTGAGTGATTTTCAGAAATTCAAAGGTGGTCTTTGATGTCTAAGAAGATAAGTGACTGTGGTGACCGAGACCTTCTGCCTATGACCACTAACTTCAGAAGAACTGGGACAAGACAGGAAAATGTATTGGACATTTGAAACCACTGGAGAATAGAGAACTGAGACTTTGTGGAAGAACGCCTAGAACATCTTTTGACAAATCATCAACTGCATATTGTTTTGTAAAATCATACATATATATAAATCGGTTTTGAGTTACCTTTTGCCATTCACTGCAGTGGTGGCCCAACTCCGAGTTGTTAATAAAGCAAACCTAGAGAAACCCATGTCTGAAAATCCTTTAACACTGTCCTTGCCTCCCCAGGCCATTGTGCCGGACCTTCCTTTGCGCTGGGGCCTCAGACCTGGGCTGCAGCCATCATCCCTCCCCATGGCCTCTGGGACCGGGGGCCAGGACAGCAAAGCCCTCCGCACAGCGCGGCTCCTGTTGCCCCTTGTTCCAGCCCTGGTCACTCCAGAAGCCACCGGCTGATGGAGGTTCCCTCAGACCCTGCTCCATCGGATGGCTGAGCTGAGGGGAAGCCAGCAGCAGGTCACCTCCCTGAAACTACTGCATTTGCACCAATTAACTTAGGAAGTCAGCTGTTTTCTAGTACTACGTTCGGCACAGGACTTCTGTTACTTTCAGCTGTTTCCAGCATTTTTGCTTCTGTTGCTTTATGTAGGGCTTATTGAGGCTTAACGACATAAAGCAATATTGAAACCTTCTGGTCAATAAGTCACACAGAGCTGCATATAACACCTATGCTGCTAGTAAGCTTTGACTAGTAATGCCACACCATGAATTCTTACTCAGTTCCTTGCCCAGTAGTCCTAAGTCTCTTCTACCACAAACACTATGCAAACAAATAAACCTTTCTCATATTTTGTATACATACTGCATCTTCATGCATTTCATGTGTTAAAGACTGTGCCTTCATATTAAATCTCATTTTGCACTGCCTTGAGCTACTTCAGTTTGAGATTGTTCCTTATACACTCTCATTTTTATACCTTGTATTATGATTAAAGTTACAGTGAAAAATACTGATTTAGAGAGTTGATCAAATTTGGGTTTGAGTTTTCCTTCCCTAGGATTAGCTTTTTGAGTGGAGGGATATTTTTGCCAAGAAAAACACATTTTCAGAGTTTTGTCATAAAACATAAATACAAAAAAACTGTTTAACTCCTCTGAAGAATCAAACTAGGTTGTTTGAAGCAAACCACCAACAAAAACTCAGTTTGAGGATTTTCTGTTTTTCTGGAAAAGAAAAATAATATTTTTTTCCAAACTAAAGCAACCCTACAGGCCTATTTTTCTCTTTGAGTTTTACCTTTGCTTTTATACTGACAGCCATCATGAGAGCCTTCTCTCTTCATTGAGTGTGTTCAATGGAAGTTTATTCTTACCGTTTTCAAAAGAAACGGACCCTAGTAAGATCTTTAATCCCATAATTTGCACATGTCTTAGTTCATGCATATGCAGAACAGACATCCACAATAATGGACCTGAAATATTGAGCCCTCAGCAGGCTCCCAAATGTGTCTGTAGGGAGTGTTAGAGGCAAGCTTTTATTTTTCCAAAGCAGCCTAGGCTGCATGACTTACCCTTTCCCCAAAATGTATTGCATTATTTGTAACATGTGCTGGACACATCACAAACTCTGCTTCACTTATCTGCAAGATATAGCTGGGGCTTTCTGCTGCCCGGTGAAATGCTTGCATGGCTTTTGGGATCAAAATGTCTCTCAGGACATTCTTAGGACCTTCCTCATCCTCTGTCAGAATGACTGGCAATCAGTTTTGCAACCAAAATTCGTCAGAGCCCAGGGGGCTGGGGTAAACTGACCTACTCTTCCACATCCCATACCGGCAGAGTACGTATGCTGTGGGCTGAAGGAAAGGCGATGCTGGAGCGGTTGTGCCCGAACTGCGATGGAGAGCGTTGGGGTTGGCGGGCGCGGGGTGTCCCAATGGCAGGGAGAGGCCGGGGCATCGGCCCAGACGGGACCAGGACGCTGCTACGGTTGTCGTCAGTTATCTCAGACCCTGCCAGCCGCTGCGTGCCCAGGGGAGGGGAACGGTGGCTGCAGCGTGTGTGCACCCAGTCCTGGGCGCAGTGCTGCGTGAGCGCTGTCAGCTGCACTGCTGGGAGGAGGATGCCTTCAGCGCAGTGGAGTACGTGCTTGAGCAACGCTTCTTGCTCATGGACTTATGGGAATTAGCCAGATATGTTAATTATATGAACTAACTGAATCTCTTCAAGAAATACCCTTGTGGCTTGACACCACCCCCACGCCCCTTCAGGCCCTTAGTGGCTTTTGTTGAACAGGAGAATATGTATAATTTGCCTTTTTTTTAATGGGCAGTAGTGCATCTGCGCTCCTCGGCCTGTGGTGAGTGTGAGAGGAGGACCAGGTCTCTGCCCACAGCTTCCCCAGTGAGACTCCTGGGGCCATCTGGCACCGTCCCAGACCTGAATGCTCGCCCATAGGAGTCCTCTGCTTGCTGCATCTGATGGCTTTTGGGAGCAGGTTGAGCTGTGAAGGAAGAAGCCGCTCCTTGACATATTTATTATGCCATGGTCACTGGGAACTGTAAGCCTTGATGACTTCTCATATGCAGGATTGTCATCTGCACACCATGGCTCATGTCCCCTCCAGCTCCAGGGATTTACTTGGCCTGGGCCGGCAGTTGCTCTTTTTATCACATGCCTTTCCCTGCTAGCACCTCGGGACTAATGGGGCATGAATTAATGCATTACGTACCCTGGCATGTCTTTGGTGGGGTCACAGCTAGAACTGGGTTGCAGATAGTTCAGCAAAGGGAAACCTGATTGGGAAATGAACTTGGTAGTGAAGCAGAATAACCCAATCCCTAATAAGTAAAACCAAAACATCTTGGGGACCAGATGGCCACTCCTCTTCCTCTGAGCCTTTCCCCCCTGGCCCCAGGGCACAGATCTGTGACCTTCGCTTTAACTGAATGCCCAGACTGTGTGACTGGGGCTTTGACATGCTCTTTAATAGGCATACATTATCCCTCCGTTGCTAAAAGCCCAGAAAACTGGGTTCATTTAGATGGAATTTAAGTAAAACTGTTTGGATTGGTCTTGCTATCCCCTAGCTGCCTCCTGCTAAATTGTTGATCTTGGTGCTAATGAAGGGAAATGCACTCACAGACGGGCTGGGAAGCATTTTATTTTCAAAGCTTTGCAAAACCCAGTGTTTTCTGACGGATGAGGTGTGCGCTCACAGTGTGAGCCTGCTTATGTGCCCACCCACGGCACAAGCGATGCTCTGGTACTTGGACCATGTCAAGCCCTTGCCCTCTGCCACTGGCCTGGGCTGTCTCTCCCAGTTAAAGGAATCTTCTGATGTTAAACACTGGCAGAACTTGGGATTGTAGCCTCTCACAGAGTTTTCAGGCACAAGGGGGAGATGTGATCACTAATACTTCAATAATTCTCAGTTCCAACCATAAGCGTTGGTCTGATTTCCAAGCGTGAGCCAAGCTAGAGCATTGCAATGCGGTAGCACCCCATGGTACTGAGCACAGGATCGGTAAGAATGGGCAAAAATTCCCCATGAGGAGGAGGTCTAGTGCTAGACCAACTGAAAATGGAGAAAATACTTTCTTCTTTGTGAATTAGAAGTCATTGCATTTTTCTCCAGTACCCCAGTAACTGAGAAGTTCATCTGATATTTCTGTCTGGTCCCGTAGCTCTTATTAGAGGTGGCCAGGCTCTCATTAAAGCAATTTGCGTAATGGTAGCTGTGCTGCTCAGGAATGTCCTCAAGAGAGACTGGAAATACACTCTTTTCCAGCAGAATGGAAATGCGGAGGTGTGTTTTTCTGCTAATGACCGGCAAACATCTCTGCTGATCAGACGCGGATGGCCTCCAACCTCTGCCAGGCAAGCGGATGCTGAGGAGGGGCTTTATTAATGCCTACCATTTCCGAAGGGTTAAGCACATGAAAGTTATTCCAGGAATTTCCTTTCCAGGGCAGACCTAGGGAGGTAGGTATAAGCAAAGGCCAATTCAGCCCTGCTGAAAGTGATGGATGCAATTCTCTTTGAAGTTCCTGGGAGCTGCACTTCCTCACTCTGTGTCTGAATTGAATCCAGAGATCTTCAGCTGTGAATCCATAGCCACAAAACACAGTTTTGTGACATCTGCCGTGGTTCACCAGCTACTGAAGGTGGGAAGGGGAGAGCAAAAAAACCTGCCAGGAATGCTGGTGTGGATGATACTGGAGGTTTTGACTGCTTGCAGCTTGTGTTCATGTTTTCAATTAAATTAGAAAGTATTTGTGGATGAAGTGACCCATTAGTTGGGTAATAACACTACCTTATCACACCTGCTTATCAGTATTAGTTATGCACTATAAAACCCATACCAAAGCCCTTGGGGGAATCAATTAAATTGAAGCGGGCAGCTTTGTGTACGTGTGTGATGGAGCTCTCGTGAGATGCGTGGCACATTTGTACACCAAACTGTTGCAGGTTTGGGCAGACGGTATTTCTGAGCTTCCACACCAGCCCTGCCTGTAAGCTGTCAGCATCACACATCTTTGTTGCCTCTACCAATTCCTCACTGAACAGAAGAAACAGGCCATAAATTTGCTGATTATGTGCATTTAGGCAGACTAGCTCCCTTAATGGCCTTTACAATGGTTGCAGCCGCCAGTGATGGAGTTTTTGCATCCCCAGCTTCTAATAGTAGACAGTTGCTTGTTCATGCTGTATATCCTGTT
This sequence comes from Chelictinia riocourii, assembly GCA_026930925.1. NCBI lineage: Eukaryota > Metazoa > Chordata > Aves > Accipitriformes > Accipitridae > Chelictinia > Chelictinia riocourii. Next base: position 23,419,605 of record JANZLP010000002.1, on the reverse strand, counting down.
AAATAAATCTGAGCCAATGGTAACTGATTGCCAATATTAAACTGCAGAGGGAGAGATTAAAAATATTTTCCCTGTCTGCTTGGAAAGCTTGGGAGAGATTTGTTCAAGTTTTGTGGTGTTTTGTGTTTTTTTAAAGAGGAGATAGGAAACACTTTAAGAAGTAGTCTTGTCTGTCTTCACCAGTGTCGGAGCTGAGAAGCAGGTATGGGGAACCTGATTTAATGACATATCAAATAGAGAGCTAGCTCTCATCTGATCCCTCTTTGAAACACTGCTGAGAAGCGATCCATGCCCCATCTGCATCAGTAATTAGGCCTTATAAAGTATTTAGACTCTGGTGGCACAGGGAACTGTGGTGGCCGATTGCCTGGAGAGGGCTTGATTTCTGGGTAAAAACTCCCAATGTAGTGATTGAATCTGCTAACATTTCAGCTGGCAAAAAGGAGCCACAGAAAAGCAGCCTTCTCCTAAGTCTTCAGGGTCACAGTGCAAAGAAAAATGTGGTGGTGGTTTGCAATGTCCATTAGCGTTGTCACCCCTGGGGCTGCAAAATGGCCAGTTTCCTCTCGGCTGGGCAGCCAGGAGCAGTTGGAGGGGAGAGCCAGAGTGCGGGGCGATGCGGGGCTCCTTGCCATGGCCCCTTCAACCCCCCCACCAGCCCCCTCACCGAAGGCAGCGACACCATAGCCGGCTGGGGCTCAGCTCTGAGCATCCTCTCTCTGCTTTGAACCTGAGGAGCCGTCACACCTTAAGGTCAGGCAAGGGGCCCCCGTTAGCGGGCAGGGGGAGGCGGAGGGAGCAGGATGTCATTTTGTCATTAGCTGGGCTTCAAAGGCAGGCAGGCATTGGGGAGGGGGGAGAGGAGCTGTGGGGTCATGGGGGGCTGCGTGCCCCTTGCCCAGGCTCCCCACGGGCCGGCTCACCTGGTGCACAGCTGCTCCGGGAGGAAGGAGCCCAGGGAAAGCAGAGGGATGGAGGAGGGAGTGTGGGGAAAGCCATGTCGCAGATGCCTTTTACCCCTGTAGCCTGCCAAATTCAGTGTGCAGGTCGTGGGCTAGGGGCACAATCTTTAGCGGTGCCGGGATGACGGTGTGAAGCACTGGCTGTGCATTAGAGCCGCTCTCAAAACTGTAGCCCCCTTGAAGCAGTGCTGCCTAAAATGATTTAATAGAGTCCCGCACATCCCTTGGAGTGAATCTGGCTTGCTGGGGGTGCTTATGTTGGAGGCTGGTCGCAAGGCTCCATGCTCTTGTGTTCATACGTCCTGCTTTGCATAGCCTTAAGCTTCCCTGAACCAGATCCAACTCCCAAAAATCAGGAGAGTGGGTTAAAAATTGCAGGATTGCCAAAGGAGAAGAAAGCCTCTCTTATTTTGGGGTTCTGTGAATTTGCGCTCTGGGCCTTGAGGATGCTTTGGGGTCCCCTGTCAAGGCTTTTCTCTGTAGTCATCGTAGACGGGTTTGTTTATTGCAATCCAAGCCAAGATCCTCCTGCAGATCCCCGTAAGCGGGGTCGGGGAGGAGCACCAGCCACTGCGAGGCTGGAGATCAAAGCACATGTGTTGGCAATACTGGGAGGCTTCTGGGATCAGATGCTATTTGACCTGAGCCTACAAAAGCTGAGTGCCCTGATGCATGGGGCACGTGGGGAAGCGATGGAGGAGCTGGGTGATGAGATGAGGGGCAGCAGCTCTGGGAGCAGCCAGGGAGCAGCCAGGCAGCGCATGGAGCAGCATTCAGTGTAACCCAGCTAGAGCCAGCAGAAACATGGCACAGCTCTGCTTCACAAGCCGCTTCCATCCTGCAGCCCGATCAGGCTTATGTGCTGGTAATTAGGATGTTTGCTGTCACTTCTATGGGCACAACAATGCATATTCATCAAATATGTAAATTAACACATTAAGCTATTTGCATAAATCTTCTGGATCCAAGAGGATGATGGAGATGAATTGCTGCGAGATCAGCTCTGTAAATGATTCCCTGATAATGCAAGTCGCGCTAGGGCCCTGCACACTCTCTGTGGGTGCTCCGGTGATGCAGAGCAGGAACTCATTTGGGTTAATTAGTGCAAGAAGTCCAGGCATCATTACCTCTGGAGCAGGATTACAGCTGTGTTTGCACAGACAGCTCTCAGGTGGCCTTTCCTCCTGGGGGAGGATGGGTTGGAGGGGTAGGCAGACAGGTGAAGAGTTATCCATGGAAAGAGTAAAGCTGCCTGTGCGCTGGATATGCCGGAGGTCTCTGGTGAACAGTAACGCACAAAAGTTTGCTCGGGCTTGCTCTGAGCAGTGAGCTTCCTAAGAAGCCCCCGGCACAGCCACCGCCTCCAACACATCTGGTACTACCAAAAGGAAAATACATAAGACCTGTAACCCTTGCCTGCAGTAGCTTAACAATACCTCTGAGTATTGCTTCAAATACATATAATAAGTCTGAACTAATAAAGTAACGAGTTTATGAGCTTTTTAAAGATTTTACTAGATAAATGGAGGGCCTAATAACATGATTCGATTTCTTAATATAAACAACGTATTTGCTGAGGCCTCTTAAAATATTCCTAACTTTAACTGCAGAAAACGCAGCATATGATTTATATTTCTGGCTGCTGGAAGCTCTGGCTTTCATTATCTGTATACACCGCAAATCCAATTATGTAATATCATCGAGATAAGGCATGTAATGTTTCATGTCTAATTGTTCTAACATGCAAATTCTTTCCGAAGCTGGTGTACGTTAGGATGAAAGGAAGGCAGGGGCTGTGTTTCATGGGTGTGAGTATAATCAGGCACTCTGCAGGCAGTTGGATGTGTCAGCCTGTTTCTGGCTGGGTGTGTTGTGCTTCAGGGTCTCTGAGAAGCTCTCCAGGAATCATAAGGTGATGCTAAGCAGGATGCTGGGTTTTGGGTGAATAAAGTGCTGGTTAAATGCAACCGAACAGCAGCCCTTGCCTGGATGGCAGGACCTGTGCATGCTGCAGAATATTTCACTGACCCAAGCCTTGTGATGCATTTTTTTCCCTATGAGGCCCCTACCATGGGGCTTGATAATCCCTGTGCTTCAGTGTGAATGGGACAATTTGAGTCTACAGCCTCCTTCTCCTCCCCAGCAAACAGCTGTGAAACCAGTGTGTGTGCTAAATGTACCCCTGGCAGACAGACTGTGCCTTGCCTGGCTGGCAGTCCAGAGCACCTGTTGATTCACTGTATTGGATCCAAATTTCACACTTATTTTCTAGGTGGTTTTCATCCATAGGTAGGAAAGAGACCACAGACCTAAGGAAGATCTAGTACATGTTGTTATACATGTTGTTAAACAGCAGCTTATGTGCTTTGCCCCTTCTTTCTGGCCTTGGGTATTATCATTGCTGTCTCTGAACATCTTTGGACATGTGTGCGCTCATCCAAGGCTGTGTAGACTTACCGTTTGAGCTGGCTGTGTCCTTGTCCCTTCCCCTGATAGGGTCCCATATGGGCTGCACACCAACATTTCACAGCCAGGGCAAGCGAGAAGGCAGGTAGGGCTGGAAGACACATCTCCCCTGTTGCATCTTCAGAATGCAACCACGGAGCACGTCCTGACATGGAAAGAGGATCTTCTAAATAGATGTCACCTGGGAGACCCCAGTCTTCATCCTTGGGACCAGCACAGACACTTATATTAACACTTGCCCACATGAAGTGGAAGGGCTGGTAGCAGCATGCTATTAGTGGTCTTCATGCAATCTGCTGATCTTTGGCTTGTGCTTGAGGAGTGCTTGGTTTATCTGGAAGGGAGTGGAGAGGGGAGGCATATGGGTTGGTGGCTTTTGATGGCCTTGCTTGTTGACCACAGCACAAGGGCACATGCAGATGTGTCAAAAAATAGCTTTTTTGCTAAGATTTCTATTGCCCATGGTGGAGCTGACTGGGAATTTAAAAGAATCAGTTTAAGCAAAATGTTGGGTGTTTTTTTGGCCCCATCCACTTGCATGCATGAACTTCTCCCACACATCGGATGGGAAGTGCAAGCAGAGCTTGCTTCCTCCCTATCAGCTTCTCAGCCTTTGCTTTTCCTTTCGGCCATGCACACCATCCCTGCAGGGTGTCAGTGCTGCTGTGGTGTCAGTGACACCAGGCAGCCAGTGGTTCTGGTCCTGGTATTTGGCTCTTTTGAGGAAGTTTCCCACTAGCTATCTTACAGCTACTGGCCATTGTGCTCTGGACTTGAATAGGTTCCATTCAATCTTGTTTTATTCATCATCAGCAAAGCATGAAATTACAGTGGAAATGCTAATAGATTTCCTAACAACTTAGTATCTACTTGGGTGAAACAGTTATTTGTTGACTAATTAGTAAGTTAATTGTTTTATACTTTATTGAGGTCAGGTTGCTATTTTAATGTAGAGGGAGGTGGTGTGTGCTCTTCTAAACAAGACTGTGCTTTAATGAGCAGTTATTATCATCGGTTGGGCTAAAGAAGTATAGGGAAAGGGTAATGGTATCTCCAAAGGGAGCTTTTCCCCAGCTGTTTGCCATGTGCCAAGCCATGATCTGAGCAAACTTGTGGTCCAGGCCAAGCGTAAAATGCACGGGTGTCACATGCGTAGCTTGCAAATGGCTTGGACCTTTCTGCAGGCGAGGTGTGCCCACTTGGACCTGCAATCCAGCAAAAAAAAAAAAAAAAGCAAAAATTTGCTTTTGGAGCTCTTAGCAATGTTCAGGCACGTGCATAAAGCTCTAGCCTGAAGCTAGAGCACTGGGTGAAATGCCTGCTAGGGGTCTTTGTGCTGACTTCTGCAAACCTTCCAGAAGCAGGGAGAAAAGGGCTGATGTTGCCCACAGCCATACCTGGAGTTTGCTGCAGAGCATGGGTGTCCCAAGAAAAGGTGAGGGCCTTTGGAAACCTGACCATCTCTCATGACGCGAACACCTACCTATGCTCCATTTTCCTGCCCGCTCTCCAATTTGGAGCCAGAGGGATGACCTGTCCCTGGGAGCCTGGACGAATCCTGCTGGGGTGCTCAGTTTTCTCTAAGACCATTAACAGGGCAGGCTTCTCAGCTCCCAGAGCTGTTCACAAGCTTCAGGCACGCTAATTAAAACCATTCCTGACATAAAAAAAGCATTTTGCAGAAAGAAAGGAAAGACCTCTCCTTCCTGGAGTTTATGATTGAATGTATGAGTAACCTGGCCCTGGGTTTCTGGGGCATGAAGTCTTTTCCCGGGCTTGATTTATGTGATCTGAAAAAAAAAAAAGTTTCCTGCCCTTCTTCTCAGTAGCTTTCTTCCCCCTCCCAACCCTGTGCTATGGCCAGGAGAGGTTTTCTGGTTTTAGAAACAGTCTTAAAAGATATCCATGTGTGGATGGAGACAGTAGCAGACTGTCAGGGAAGGCTCCTCCAGGATGGTTAAGCCATATTGCTTTGGATATTTTTTTCCCCTTCCATGTTTTTCCTCTTCATCCTCCTAATTAGGGCTTTATGGTAATTATCTGCTGTGGCCAACCCCGTCCTTTCTCAGCACAGCCCCAGACCTGTGATATGAGTCAGTGGGTTTGAGCCTCTTCATACTTATCCTGCTGGGCTTGTCTCCCACGTGGGAAGGGATCATTTATAAAGTATTGGTCTGTGTTGGGCAGCATCCCAGGGAAGACCAAGAAAGATTATTGCTTGGAGACAACCTGTTTTGTGCTGACTCTTCCTCCTTCTAGCTGGAAATACAGTGTGGAAATTACTGACACCTGTTGGGTTTATTTGTTGCACTCATGACCCTATGCTTTTTGGAAAACTTGCTGTCATCTTCTGCCTCCAGGTATCTACAAGGCTGCTAGGTTGACTAGAGCTGGGAACAAGACAGGGGACTGAAATCTATTGCTTCTTCAGGATCATGTTTCAGTGAGTACAGAA
>JANZLP010000002.1:22853754-22864151 GCA_026930925.1 Chelictinia riocourii | reverse complement strand
CTCACCTGCCATTAGTGGCCTACGCACAGGCGCAAGAGCCCAGGGGATCCTGGCCTTGGCTGAGACGGGAGAGCTCGGCTGAAGCTCACCAACTTCCTGAGCATGAGACAGTATTTCTGAATTAATAGCACTTGATAAATTTTTCTTCCACTAGCGTGTTTTTTCAACTTCTGACACCCACAACACATTGCAGTTCCAATACATTCCACAGGTTAGCTATCTGTTGTTTTTAGGACACTTCCTATTCCTTGTTTCAAAGCTACCATCTCATTATTGCATTTGATCTCTCCTAATTCTTCTATTGTAAAAGATCATGAATGTGGTTTTCTCCTTACTCCAGTAAGTCTACATGCAGCCCTCCTCATTCGCCTCTTTCCCAAGCTGAAGAGGCCTAATCTATTTAATTACTGTGCACTGAGAAACTTTTCCATACTTTTAACCATCATGTTCATCTTTCTCTGTATCTTTTCTGATGCTACTATGTGCTTGTTGGGATGTATTAAGGACGCAGGCACATGATACATCTTTGAAATAGCATAGTTATGCTTTCGGCTTTGTTACCTACTTTGGGTTTTTGATTGCTGCTGACCATTAAGCTAATATTTTTGTAATGTCAAGATGTTTCTTTTTTGAGAGGCACTAGCTTAGAGCCCATTTTTTTGTATGTAATGTTAAGACAGATATAAAATAATAAAGACTGAAAAAAAATTATGAACATGGTATTATAAAAATCAACCAACACCAATGAATTCACTGCAGCTCTGAGTCTCAGCTGAGAGCTGTCTGGGAGATATGCTCTAGATTACCTGAATCTAAAGTGTTAAAAGTATAACCTCAAGACTAATGCGTGTCTAACCCACACAAGAAAGAAAATGCTTCAAACCCTCCTCAGAGCACATTGTGGTCAAACACCAATTCCAAAATAAGTATGTTCAGCCTTACTTAGCAAGGGCTTATAAATCAGCTTTTGTTTCATTCTCTGATGTGTGTGAGGGAGAACAAAGCAAATGATAAATTTAAACGGTTAAATATAGCAATACGCCTACAGTGTAATGGAAAATTAATTCCAAAAGCTATGCAAAATTCATAGCTTGTGGAGTTTTTAAAAGCAGACCAAAAAGAATCTGTAATATCACATATCTGTGTGCTGAGCTAATACTTGATAAACAGATACCCCAGAGTCCACCAGTGACTTCTTACCTCAATGTTCAGCAACCAGAACTGTAAGTTTGCCACAGCTTCTTCCCCTAGTGCCAAGTTCCATACCACTATGTACAATGCTTTGTCTGTGAAGAAACACTGATTGACTGTAGACATGCTTGCTGGGCCTCCGATATCCCAGACATTGAACTTCACTGAATCAACCTACTTAGACAAAGAGAAGTGTTCAAATCAAACGGTTGCAGTAAATCACAGGGAGATAATAGCTGAAGTATAAACCTACGCCTGCATAATGTATGACACAAGAAGGGTTTCAATGTCCTAATTGTGCCTCCAGGAAAGACAAATCAACAAGCAATTGTTAAGCATGGCTACCACTTCCCCACAGGAAATCAAGACTAATTACTTGCTCCTAAAACCATAGAGGTGCCCTTGATGCTGGTAAATCTCCAGTTAATGCTGTGGATTCTCCAGTACAAACAAGGGTCTCATTCTGAGCCCTGTATTTCACTGGCTCTGGAATAGAAACTGTTTCATCCTTGTCTGTGCCACGGTTGACAGGACGGTTGAAGCTACTTATCTGCCACTGCTATGGGGAACAGGAAACCCCCTGCTGAAATCACTTCCACTGTGCTCAGCCCTAACTGAGCCAAACAGAATATAGATGCTCAGGAGATGAGAAACTTCTCAAGCCTTTCATAAACACCTCCTGCACATTGCTCAGAGGCTTCTGATGTGTGTGTCACACCAGAGATGGCCCAGAATTACAGCTACTGTAAATCAGACTCACTTATTCTGGGGGGAACGTGTAAATGGAGGTCATTCTAGCTCTGGCTCCCTTCCAAGTATCTCAGCACCCATTCCTCTGTGCAGCCCCACAACAGTACCAAGTGGGAGCACAGCTCTCTGCTTAAATGGTATTCAGGCTCCCAGTTACAGTAGGAAGCACCTACTTACTTTGGAGGCTCTGTCGCTAAATCACTTGGCCCTGAGGAGGCAAGAAGCCTGTGACTGAGCAGGAAACCAAATCCTGCTCTAGCCAACATCCTCAGAGTATAATGTAACACCGAGTGGGCTCTGTTTACTGGTCCAGGTCCAAGTACTGACTGATCCCACATGACAAGTTACCCTATGAGATTTCAGCAAGGAGCTAAGAATCTCAGTAGGGCTCTGATCTCCTACCATGGTCCCAGTTTGAAGTCTCCCAGAAACAGCTGGAAGAACTTCCATATTGTTTAAACCAAGCCCTAACTAGCACCAGGACTGCCTTGTTCATCCAAAAGACCTTCAGCTGTGGGTGCCTGTACACAGAGACAGAGACTCAGAGGTAGGGACAAAAGCCCATTCAGCATCTTGATCCCACTCCACGCCTCTGATGCTGTCTAGGTTTTTATTTTATTCAGTAGCACTTAAACACAACAAATCCCTTCTACCACAAAAGTCTTCTCTTTAAAGAGTCAGGCTGTGCTTGCTCTTTTCTTTCTGTCTCTGGCCTGGCATTCTTCATTGTAGAATAGCTAAACTCAGCAGGCTCCTCCACCCCTTCCAAAACAGTCTGGTGGTCATGGATCTCATCTGGGAAGGGAGAGCCATGTGCTCACACACCCTTAGCTCTGACAAGACCTCATGACCAATTTTGGAAGCTCTAATCCCTGTGTTACTACACAGGCAGTGGGCAGGGCCACCTACAAATGCTTGAATGAATTCAGTGCTGTCCAAATGAGTTTAGTGTGGGTTGACACACTCCCTGAATGATCCATCTGAGATTTGTGTGGTTAAGATATGCCTCAGATATCCCTGGATCACACCAGAGGTCAGGCATCCTATCATCCACCCACTTTCCCCACCTAGGACAGTTCTGATATCAAGGGAGTCCAGCTTTAGGTACTGATGTCCCATTTTCTGGCCCCAAATGAAAGGACAATCTGCTTTAGATAAGCTCATTTAAAACATTCTCTCAGAATCAGTATTCAAAAACCACCCAAACTGGGAGAGCGAGAATTTATTTAGGCAGTCTACATGGCTTGCTGTCTTTAGGATACAAAGTTGAGTGCTCAGGAAAACAGAACTGTCCTCTAGTAGTACCAACTGGAAATGAAAGAGAGGAATTGTGATGGGTCTAAAACCACTCACTTGCAAGGTCTGGCTCACAGATAATGGAAACTGTTCTTTGTAAAAGGGCAGGCAATTTCAGCCTAAAAGGGACACTGTGGGGCTAAAACATCCCACTGGGGCTAAGGATCTTCGATTGTTTTTCACCTTTGCCTTGTGTCCCACTGGCTTGGGGAGCTCCCATTTTGTTGTACGTATGGTGGCATCACTGTGCATCATCTGAGGGACTTTTCCCGTCTGTAGGATCTCAATCAGTGTCGACTTTCCCTGTCGTGGAGGACCAATGATGATCATCTTCATTAGCTTACACTTTTCTGCTTTGCGCAGCTGTGCTCGTAAGTATGCCAGCACTGTTTTAGGGCCTATGGGGGGGAAGTGAACAGGCTTTATCTGTGGTTAGCAGTTACAAATGTACATATGTACAGCAGGACTGCACAGAACCTACTGCTGCAGACACATCAGCTGAATTAATATTTTCCCTGCAGTTTTGCTGTGGGCTGAGACAATCCAGAGAATAAACAAAGAAACCCCTAGTGGACAAACCTGAGACAGACACCCCAGAAAAAGGTCACTGCTCTGAGACTCTACAATGGAGCACTGTAAGAAGAAACAAATGCTGTGGCTCGTATGCTTCAGAAGCTCAAAGGAAACATAAAATACTAATTTAGTATTGGAAAATACTCAGTTTTTCCTTCTACTTTTATGTTGCCAGTTAAAATTAGATTTAGGCTTCAACAGTGCACTGGAGAAGGAATAATTCCTAATAACTTTGTTCCCACAGGATTTTATTATTAAAACACACAAAAAAGAACACAGTATTGTAATAGATCCAAAAACCTAGCAGCTTACAATAAAGTCACTTCAATGTGACTGTGACTGCTGATCCTAAACAATTCAGTCTTTAGAAGGACTGTCCAAATACCCTAAAACATATACATTCAGGAAGCAAGCCATGGAACTCATCCGGCATGCATACTGAAAATGAATATTGCACTTATACATCATCATTGTAACATGTGATCTATCTTAAATTGATCATATAGCCAGAGCTTAGCACTGATTATCAAATTTGCAAATATGCATAGGAGGTTTCCCTATGCAATTCCAGTTAACCGCAAAAAGTGCTTGGGCGCACACTGTCTGTTCCTGTTCAGGACCATTAAAAGGAAGAGATTTTCATTATATGTTCAGTCAATTTAATAAAGAACACACAGGATCAGCCTTACCCTCTTTTCTGATCTCTGCAGGAACGTTACTGATATTTAGTTCCTCGATATCCAGCTGCCAGAGATTAGCCAGCTGTCCAAGTTCTGGAGGAAGCTCTCGGATACCAGGGTTACTGTACAAAAACAAATAAATCTACCAACAACCAGGCTTTGTGTGTAAGTAGCTGCTCTCACGGACTCTCAGATTACACTATTCTCTCCTTGCAGAAATCTTCCATTAACATTTTAGTAAGACTACTCAGCACTTTAATAGTAATTTCCATCCTAACAGTGATGTATAACCTCAATTTATCCTCTGAGGCAGACGACTGTAATCATCTTTACTGGATAGTTGAGGAAATAAAGGCAAAAATACTGAGTTATTGACTCTAATGCTACAGAAGCTGACAGCAAAAAGCCAGAATGAACTAGAGGCACACTAGATTCCCAGGCCTGGGTTCAGATCACTACATCATCTTCCCTAATTCAAAAGGCTGGCCTCCTCCTTATCTAAAGCAAATGATGGGCACGGTTCTAATAAGGGGCTATTTTCAGCTTTGTGACTTCAACAGCACTGGACATCTAGGGTGGGGCTCCAAAGAAGACTGGTCACTAAAAAAACATGGAAATAATACTGCATAGCTTTTCCAGGACACAGACTTACTTTCCTAAATAGAGTTCTGTTAAACCTTTCAGAAGGCAAACGGACTGTGGGACAGAGTCCAGCTGATTGTCGTTCAGATAAAGGACTTCCAGAGAATCACTCAGAAATGCTGGAAACTCCAAAAAAGGACCTGGAACAAGACAGGAAACAAGTTGCACCTTTAAAACATAACAGGCACCAAGGCTCTGAACGAAGAGCCTTTACCTTAACTTAGTAGGCAGGACATGAGGTCACGTTCCTTGGCAGGAACCACCACAAAGCAATAGCAGAAAAGCAAATGGCCTTCAATGTCAATCACACATCAATGCTCACATCTCAATTTTTTAAAATCATGGCGATGCGAATGTTTGAAGGTGACAGTCTCCAGGACTTCTGGGGTGCTGAAGGAGGAACTTGAGGCCTGCCAAGACAACTATACATCAGAGGACAAGTGGCATTATATTTCTTGCTGTTGAATAGCCAGTAATACCTTGTGAACAGCCTCTATTCCAGCCTAACAGCTGGAAGTGAAAGGACGTACCAAGGCCACAAGCGGTTCTCAACATGTTTTTCCCATGTTGCCTGAGAAAAGCCAGAAGCTGGTCAGAATTTATGTTCAGGCCCCCACGTTGCATCCTGGAACAATTTATAGTGGACTGAAGTCAATAACAACAGAGAAAAAACCCTAAACTGCAGCTGGCAGACTGCTAACCTATGTTGCCTCTAAAACACTGTTTGCATTTGCCCCTCTGTTCTGTTTTAGACTGCAAGGTCTCAGGGCACTTCAGACTTCCTACATGTCTGAGCAGCAACTAGCGTATTTTGGGACCAACCCAAGCAATAATAGCAACAACTGCATGGCTGAGTTGCTGCTGCTGGAGAGGTTCAAACAAAGGGAAATTCAGCTGGTTCCAAAGAGCATCATTTCACTCCACAAATTACTCCCGGGATAGTGGCATGAAAAGCTGCCATGAATTGTGTTGCTGTCTTAAGAGTGTCACATGTATCTACCAAGAAGCATCCTGAAGTCAAGGAAAACTAGGCCACACAGGGACAAGCAGATTTTGAGTCTCCGATTAGGAAAGTACAACCAGCACCATCTGCTGCCTCCACAGTCAATAAAAAAGCAACTCCCTGAGATGCGAGACACATCCTTCCTCAAGGATAGGACAGTTGCATTTCCACGAAGATCTTCCCTTACAGAGAAGACTTGAGGAACTGTAACTAGACTTAGCCAAAAAAGAAAAAAAAAAGAAAATGGAAGAGGTTTTCTCAGAAGAAAATTTCCCAGTTCTAATATTAACAGCATTTCAAGCCTCAGCTATGATCAGAAAAGGAATAAGATAGAGTCCCACTGTCTGCAGGGCTGTTTTATGTACATGACAGGACTGTCTGGTGTGGGCAGGGTGTCACAGTCTGCCTTTGAGTTTTCAAATAAAAAATCATCTTTGGGATTATTTTAGGAGAACAGCAGGCTTATTCATGGATGCAATTCACTTCCTTTCTGGCTCATCGCTGGACTTAAACTTTTCATTGTTCCTCTTCAGTATGCACCTAGGCGCAGACAGATTTAGTCCCTCTTGGACACGTAGGAGCAAACACCTAAAATAGTAGCAATACTCTCAATTCACCAAAGAGTCCCAGGCGGAAAGGAGTGTACTATATTGGAAGCAAGCTTGAGGTGTTTATGAATTGTAATTATTTATTCATGAGTTATTTATGATTTCTCTGGCTTGAGCTCAAATTTTCTTTTAAAGTACTGTAGAAAAATTAAAACAAATCCCATCTTGAAAATATATTTTCGGATGAGTAAACACCACCAACACCACATGCGTGTGCAAGAAGTTATTTTAAAGTTTATCAATCAAGTATAGTGAGCATCCATAAATTATTCTCCTTAAATAATCTAGACTTAAGTAAATAGCTTTGTTGGTAAAATCATATGAAAACCTGCCCCCCACCTTGCTAGAAGACTTCTGTGAGCAGCTGATGTACTCCAGCTTCTGTTTTCTCTTGATGTTCTTTAAATTCTTGGCCACATCCCCTAGTCTCACCAAGCTACACTTGGCAGAGGAACAGAGAGAAAAAGATGAGCTGGCTTTGCTCTGTCTTTGTGGCTATTCAACCGTGGCACCAGCCAGGTGGGCTACTCTGCGCCCGCCTGCAACCTGAGGCAGCCTCAGGCAGCTTGAAGTTGCACCAGGGTATTAGGTGCCAAGGCTTTTCAAATGGTACTAATGCAGAGTCCATCCTCTCCTCCTTTATGTAGAGGAGTTATGCTGGGTTTGCAGCATGTAGAAATTTCCCTTAGGACAGCAATTCCCTTTTATAGCTGGTTTTAGTTGCCTTTGCCCACTGCTCCTGCCCTTCACTCCGCACTGGGAAATGCTACTGTAGCCCTTCACAGAGAAGCTGTGAGGATATGTCAGACTCCACAGATTCACAAGATTCAGACTCCTTTTCCAGTTCTTCTGTGTTCAGGATTTCACCGATGTCACAGCATTTCTATTTCCATTTCCTACTTGCAAAACAGTGCAGACCAATACTTTATTTTCCTTAAGGTACACATACAGGACTTGCTGCACATCAGCCTCTACCTCCATGGACAGGAAAATGAGGTAGGATTAACCTTGCCTGAAGGTCCAGGTAGAGCCTCTGCCTCCCAGATGAGCAGACTGGAGGTTAGGACCTCCAGTCCTAAGGTATAGCTACGGCTGTAATTGGTGCATTTACCAATTTTACCTGTTCATGTTGATCTGAGATCACAAACAATTTTCAGGGGAATTAAGGAAAGCATTTGCTGCAGGAGGGCCTCTCCCTCCCGCAAGCAGCTGAGGGCTGCTCGGATGTGCGTCATGAAGACGCCAGCTCTATTCCACTCTGCTATTTGCAAAGAATACTTTAGAACAAGCCATTCTTCAGGCAGCTGAGAATGAGAAAGCTCTCCAAGTGCTTTAAAATAAAACAAACAAAAAGAAATGCAGATGAATCCCACAGAGAGCAGGAAACAGTGCAAATATCTTCAGATATTTCTTTGTTCTCTCTAGGATTTCATGTGCACGAATCCAGAACATCTCTTCTGCTCTGCCCCAAAGTGTGGGTGCAAATTACAGAGACAGAGGAAAACATGCAACTTACAAATTCAGCAACAGAAGTAATCCTAAGAGTAATAAGACTAATTATCGGTTAATTTCCCTTCAACATACCAGTTAGTACTCTGGCTAAAAATAATAACCTTCATGAAAAGAATAAAACCTCAGTGAGAGGAACATGTTTCACTCATTCTTCATCTTTCTATATTGATGGTACCAACCAGCTGCACCATTTCTTTAGAAATATTTTATCTAAACACATAGCCTCTTAATTTAAATGCTGTTGCACTTAAAATTGCTTATGAATTTATACCAATTTCCCTCCAGCCAAACTCCACAGATTCCTGCTGCTTCACAGCTCACCTGGCATTCTCAGCACTTGCTTCCCCTCATTTGCAATGCCATGCACCTTACCTGCCTCTGGGCCACAGCGCACCCTGCTCTTCGTGGTGAAAAAGGGAATCCGCTTTGTTTTAAATCCCTCATCACTCCTGCGGGCCAAACAAAATGGTGACATGTGGAGAAAAGAGCTTGGACACAGCAGTTGAGAACTGTCCTGGAGCTGCGTGCCCAGGACACTATGCAGTGTAGAGTCTGACCCCACTCAAGGCTGTGGGATTCACAGCACAGCTCTCATGGGTTCCTGTCTGCTTTTGAGAGACAGGATTGAAACCCACTGCACAATCGCAGAGATAGACTCTACCAACATTTGTCCAGGCTCAATGCTTTTCTTCTGGGAAATTAACAGAGCTCTGCAAGGCAACGCTTTCAGCTCCCAAGGTGAGAGCACTTGACCCCCAGCTTTATGGGTGTCAGCGTTAAGTAGGCTGTCAAACAGCAAATTCAACAAGCTTCACAAGAAGCGCTGGAGAACCGACCTGCTGCCATTCCCTGTTCTCACTAGAGAGTCTCCAACAAGATGACCCAACGACATGACTCTGGAAATGCACTGAGACATTCAAAGAACAGTAATCTGTCTTTTGCAACTGACACAGCAACTCATAAGGACTCCAGAATATTTGCTGGACAGGCACCCAAATGAGAAGATATATGCATGACACAACTCAGTGAAGTTCTGGAGAAGATAAGAGAACTTTAACTTTCTCTGTTAAACATCCCTACTGTAATTTCTAAATAGAAGAACATCACTCTTATTGGATGACCTTATTAACGTCAGTCTTCTCTATGAACTTGCAGCTTGTTACACTTCCATTTAAAACACACAGATTTTTCGTTTTTACTAAAACAATACTCCCACACCAACTATGAACTGCAGTCCAGCCAGATGGTTTACGGTTAAGATATGCTCCCCCCAAACTAATATTTGTAGTGATGAACCACACACTGTGTTAAAGAAATTTCTACATGCTCTGAAATTAAACTGCCATTATCAGTAATCTACCCACTTAATAAATGATATAGTGCACTAAATGCCCAAAGAATCAGTAAAGGATAATTCATCACTGTCACAGACACACAATATACTTAGAGACATGGTATGTGGATATCAATGCTTTCTATGTAGGTAATTAATTCACTGCTGACATCCTTTGTATTACACGAGGGATCAGGTTTGCTATTATTTCTTCAGCTTTTGTTTTCTCAGACAAAATTTGAAAGAAATACTTACTTCCCAAGTTGGTTTTTTGAAAGATCCAGTGATTTAAGTTGTTTGCAATTCCACTTATCTTGTGAAGGCAATGTAACTAACTGATTTCCCAGCAGCTTCAGGGACACCAAAGCCTAAAAGAGGAATAGCCTAGAGTTAGAAGACAGAGTCCATCAAACACACTGAAAGAGGTTTTTTAGCATAGCTATTAATTAACAGAAACATGAAGAAAGTACATCTTATTCATCAGAACACCCTGTCCGTGCTGCCTAGCATGCAAACATTTCCTTCTTGTCTCCAGCAAGTATATTTTCTGCACGAAGCAACACCACTAATAGTTCTGGGAGATTTTTAGTCTACTTGCTGACAGATGCAATTGGAAACAACCCATATAAGAAGACATTTTACTTTTAGTGAGAAAACCTTTCCAAATGGAAAAGAACAGTATGATTTACCTACACAGTATGCCACAAACAGATGAGAAGTTTTATACGTGTGTGCAAGCTAGTGTCAGAGTGGGCTTACACCTGTTGCGCATACATAAAATCAATGTGCAAAATGTGAACTAATTCCCA
>JANZLP010000002.1:22685785-22698870 GCA_026930925.1 Chelictinia riocourii | reverse complement strand
TTGTGTTTTCATTGAACTTCCTAAAAGTTGTCTGCTGCTCAAAATGTTTTTACTATGCCCAGTGAAAAAAGGGATATGAGAAAGTATCAGTAGATTCAGCAGGTTTTACACAAGTGTGTTCTTACACAAATCATGTCCTTTGAAAGAAGAAAAATAGAGGGAATTTAGGATTTCTTATAACCTCCAAAGACAATGTACCTGCTTCACTTCACCTAATTTTAATTTTCTTTCACTAGCTAAGATGAAGTGTATTTGTCCTTGCAGGCTGAGCAGGCAGAAAACAAGTCCCACGTTTTAGAAAGGCCAATCTAAAATACCTAGTTTAAAGATTATTGTTTCTATGGTACATGCATATATGGTACGTGTGTGTGTATTTTAAATGTATAGATTCATACTTTTTAACTTATTTTTATCTATGTCGTTTTTTGATGCTGAAAACATTTTTGCTAAGCACAGCAATATCACATAGGTTTGTAAATCTATAAATGTAAAAATGTAGTATATTTATGCTCTGTATCATAAGAACAATCTCCCTTGCATCATAACATTTGTCTCTCATTTACTCTATTATTTGTGTTCTTTGTCATAACCATGGTACTTTTTCTGCTACCATATAAAATCCTCCCTACTTCCATTCAGCATGGAGCTCTTTTTTCATGCAAAATAAATAATGATGTCTTACTACCAAACAGCTAGAATTAGTAACAGATGTCTACAGGTCATCCAGCTCTCCTGGT
This sequence comes from Chelictinia riocourii, assembly GCA_026930925.1. Lineage (NCBI taxonomy): Eukaryota > Metazoa > Chordata > Aves > Accipitriformes > Accipitridae > Chelictinia > Chelictinia riocourii. The sequence continues at coordinate 22,698,133 of JANZLP010000002.1, read as the reverse complement.
TCATTCTTTTTCTTGTCCAGATACAATTAAGAATACAAAGGTAATTACTAAAGAATTCCGTAGTTCTACTAACAATATTGTGTCATTATTAACCACAGAAAGTCAAAACACAGATATTGCTGAGTGATGTCTGTAGAGATATCCCAATATCTGGAGACTTCAGTATTGTCTGTGTTCTTTCTATACATCAAGCCTATGCTTATGCTCCAATACATCCAGCAGGGTTGAGTCATCAACATAACCTATGACTCATGATGCTGGCAAAGAACTTAAAAAATTCTGAACTGTCTTCAGGTTAAATGAGCTTCTTTGCCCAAGTTTTAATAGCTAGATAGAAACACACAGGTAGAAACTGCAAGAGCAGTTAACTCTGAAGACAGTTAAGAGAGACCTCAGCTTTTCCAATAGTTTTGTTTCTCCAGTGGAATGTCTGGTTTGTTTTTTGTTTTCCATGTTTTTCCAAAATGTTTGGTTATGTTTAATTCCTTATACAAACATTTAAGGGATTTGTATACATATACCTGTGTGATAAAGAGAGGAAAATGGGGTGGAAAGGGTTAGCACTGAAGCTAAGAAGTAGCTTGTATTTATATAATGCCTCAAAAGGCAAGGGAAAGAGCAAATTGAGGTTTCATAGATATTTGAGTGCTAAATAGTAGGCAGTATTGTTTTGGTGGGGTTTTATAATTTATAAATTAGTTTTGTAGTTAATATTAAGCATAACATAGATTTGTTTTATGAGTTTTACCACAGTTGCTTCATCCATGGAAATTTTCATCGTTAAGTCTGGCTTGTTTCTCCAGGTGCTGCTTCATCTGCTACTCAGCCAGCAGTACAGGCATCATCATTTCTCAGCCCCTAGATATGCTTGTATTTGAAATGTCTTTTTTGCTTTCATAATCCTTCATGAATTTAATTTACTGCCCTTTAGAATGTCCTCCAAAAGGTACCTATTTATTCAGGCTACTGTAAATTTCTTGTTATTTAATAGGTAAGTTTGGGATCTCTGATATTTGCCGTGTTATGGGCTTTTCTTTTTCTGTTCTGTATATTCTGGTTTCTACTGTTAAAATTTATTAATATGTCACAAACCTGAAATCTAACTGAAAAAGGGTGAAAGAATACCTTAAGCTGTGGTCCAAATATTGCTGCATGCTTGTATATGAAGAAAAATTGTACTACTCATTTTTAAATTTTATGTACAAAACGCATAGAACCTCAACTGAAATATTTTGTCAGAGCAGGCCCAAGAAAAGAGGCAAAACCATAAGATGTGAAAACTCTAACAGGCAGTAGCTCAAAGGCTGAGCTCTGCCTGCTAGGCAGTTTTATTAGCTTTCCTGACAATAACAGAAACAACAGCCACCAAAGACATAATGTTTACAGAATATTATCTCCTTGAAGGGATGTAAGCATAACTCTGATAAGTTTGGCCAAGTATTTAGCTAAAATTGTCAAAGCAGCTGTAGAAGTCTTCAATTTCAGTGATTGGTAGTCTTTAAATGTATTACTATTTTGTCTCTTCAGTGGAAATGGTTTGGTTTTTCAGTTCCACAGAGCAGCTGAGTTGATGTTTTAAAATCAGGCAAATTTTTATTATCATCTTTAAAAACAGTTTCAAGACCCCACCTGTATGAAAACATATGCTGACGTACTAAATTCTGATGATGCCATAACCCCAACATATTACTGTTACTTTTCTTATTTGGTCCATTTTGGTGGATAAAGAGATGTACTGTATGTCAGTATTCTTGCATATCACCTGAAACTGACCTGTATTTGCAGCAGTTTGATTTGTTTCTTGACTTAAAAGTTTCTCTTGATTCAGTAAACTCATGTATTTCAATTAGACCCTATATAACATTTTTACATACTCTGACATAGCAAGGGATAGTTATAGTTATGTCATTTTTTGTTTGCTTTTGTAACATGGCTTCTATAATTTATTCATATATCCTGGAATTCAGATAACACAGAACTGAGTTTAACCCACTAGGTATCTTCAAAAAAATACTGAATATTTCAGTGGAAACAAGCAGAAATGGAAAATCCATCTCCTGATGATTTATTCTTATAATCAACTATTCTCAATGGAAAAAAGTATGCACATTATTTCTGACTTACATTAGTTTGTTTGAAACTTCTACATTGCTCTGATTTAAACTTTTTATTTAAATTCTCTGGGGTTTTTTCATGTTAAGGGTAGCAAAATGAAAGCCTATTCTCATTGTTTCAGTGGATAACAATCCTTTTCAGTTTCTGCATCAACATCATTTAAGTTTGCTCTTAAAACCAAAGGACTTTCTAGAATACTGATCATTGAAATACCTCAACACTTGAGTGTAGAGCATCAGATCTATTATTAACATAACCTTCATTTAGAGCTACAGTCAGAAATAGTAACGAAAATGTATCAGAGTAGTTGTTCATCTGCAAATGATATGTATTTTTCCAAAATAAATGAAGCGTACTCTACTCTCTCCTTCTCAGCTTCCCCTGCCACAACCCCCACAACCAACCTCAAGCAGGGAAGAACAAGCTGTAATGCAGAACAAAACCAAAATAAAATTGAAACCTGATAAGGCCACATTCTCAGGGAGAAGCCATGTGTGAGATATTTTTGCTTAATTATTTCAAGAAATGTATGGCCCCTTGGCTGTCACCAAGGTTGGCCTTGTCAGGCTAATATCATGAAGAACTATTGTGCAGACAATCACTAGATACTTCAAGTATTTTGAGACCCAGCTAATCGGCTCATGTTTCATACTCTTTTTCCAACTTTTACACTGAAATAGAGCCCTTACTGTTTTGTATCAAGCCCCTTTTCTGCTCTTACAAGCGTTAGAGAGATGTCCAGTTGCAGAGATGCGAGACTTTGTTGGTTTACACGCACACACTTACATTGCTACCGTCACTGGTTCAAAAGCAAGTTTTCCTAACGCTTTTCAGTCTCACCAGGCCTCTACAGAAACGGCAGTATGAAGTCTGATTGCAGATAAATAGTGATTGTCGATTATGGCTAAAGAAATAACTCAGCAGGAGGGCATTCCAGTGCCTGGGTTTCAGCCCGTCATGCCTCAGTGCCTTGTACATCTGGTTGAGAAGGCAGGTGCTTTCAGTCCTAAATTATACAGGATATTGAAAAAGCACCCACTGATGATATTAGAAAGGGAGCTGTTTGCTTTCCAAATAGATCATCTTTGAGCTGAACTAGGTTTTAATATCTAGAGGGAATAATGACATGATTTTTCCTCTGTTACACAGTGGAGTACATAACAGACATTGTTTAAGTAACCTGCTGCATGATTTAACTTGGCTTCCATAATAGCTTCAGTGCTCTTCCTATGGAGAAGGCAAAGGAAAGTCTAGCTCAAACATGCCAGAACACCTTACTGTAGAGAAAGCCTCCAACCAACTTTGTAAGTGCACTAGCAATAACAAAAACCCCCTTCATCTCAAGTCAGAGCTCATTAATGAGCCTTAATGTTTCTAAGTGAAGCAAATTAGAAAGGTAAGGGGTAGGGGAAATCATGACCTTACTGAATAAAACACCAAAAGAGACTTAATGATAGAGTGAGACTTTGTCATTCCTGCAGCTGCATTAAAAGCAAAGAGCACTTATCTCTTGGTGAGTCTGGCAAGTGGCATTGCTGAGCTGACCCTGAAAATATGATGCTTGGGATTCAAAAATCAGGTTAAATCATGGCTTTAGAGTTTAAAAATCCAGTTGGAAACACGCTTGCTCTGCAGAGGACCAAAAATCCTGCAGTAAAACAGGAAGATGATTTGATTGCTGGGAATGACTGCTGAAAGTCAATCTAACAAAACTAAAAATGCCTTAGAACAAAAACTTTGATTTCCAGCCACTGCCCCACTATACAGCTGCACAAACGGCCAAAGGAAGGGAGCAGAGCAGGGTAGCTGAGGCAGAGCTCGCTCCGTCCGTACCAGCACATACATAAATTACAGCATAGAGATTTCATCTCCAGAAGCAAAGGGATGTTATCACATACAGCAGTAACTGGGCAGAGATGCCAGCGCAGCTCGCTCTTCAATACAAACCTTCCAGGGACCTGGGGTGTACTATGGCTCGCTCACCCTAAATAATACTGGTTACAGGAGACTTCTCCATAAATGTGTACCCAGATTTATTCTGGTAACAGAGAGTGTTACATGACACTCCCTGATTTTTGTGTTCTTGGCTCTCACGGTGTCACTGTCATGATAACTGCCCAAACTCCTGGGTGGAGAAGCCAGGTAAAACCTAGTATCTAGTACATACAGAAACAAGATAAACAAAGGCATGGTCAACTCTTTTCATAAATAGGCAAAACCCACCGTAATAAATACTTGTTTAAACCTTATTCCATGACAAAAAGTAATTGCTAGGTGACAGCTTGAGCTAAGGAAAATACGCACAAAGCCTAGAAATATGGTATCTACTAAGCTGGCAAACAAAGCTGTTCTGGGGTAGAAATCTGAGTTTGATTAAGAAAGAGAATAAAAGCAGTAATTTGGGTATTTTCCCACTCTTAAAATCAATGTAGACTTTATTATCACTTTATACTTTAGAGGTAACTGTTCTCAGTGAAGTCAAAGGTGGCATAGTTCATGAAACCGCCATAAGATGCTGAAGTTCAACAGAAAGATAATAACAATATGCCTTTACTGCTGCATCTTTTTCACAATAACTGACAACATTACATACTTGCATTTATTAGAAGGGTATGATAAAGGAAGCTATACCACAAAAATACTTCTACTACAACAATAGAAGGACACAACCACTGCATTGTCAGAAGCAAAGCCCTAACTGCCTGATGTCTTGTTATACTAACATTGATGTTAGTCCTGAGCAGTGCAACACAGGACAAATCACTTTGTAGCTAGTAAGGAGAAGCTGCACAGGGTCAACAGCAAGGATGAAATCCCACAAATGAAAAATGAGAAACTTCAGGCGAGCACAGAAATCTGACAGTGCTTTTAGATGGAGAAATACAACAGCAGAATGAAGCTTCTGACGGCACAAAGATCCATCATGAGGAAAAAGAAAAGAAACGCAGAGCACTGCTCTCTGCAAAAGCTTATTCCAGACAGTCCATTCTGGGGAGGAAACATGCCTTGGCGAAGGGAAGCGGGGAAGTCTGCAGTGTTTACAAACAGTATGTGAAGAGGTAGCTTGGAACCAGAGCAGTGCGGAATGTCCCTTGAGGAAAGGGAGGGGGGAAAAGAAGAAATTTGGTAATTTAACTTCCTGGAATAATGCTTTTTAAATCTCTCTTAACAAGGCATAGATTATGCCTTGTAAAATGTGAAAATAATGCTTCTGACCGTAAAAGGAATATGAATACCAAACTCATTCTTCCTACGAAGCGCTCACTATGGCAGCTATGTAGCAGCTGCCTGTATAGCCGCACGCACTTGAAAACAAAGCCAAACACAGCTGCCCTGGGTAAAAATTGCATCCTGCGTTATATTTTCAAGCTAAACATTTAAAGAGGTTGCAGTTTTGTGGATGTATTTCATTTTCTTTGCACCACAGTAGCAATACTCCATTCCCAACTGATACTAACAAGAAATCAGTCTGGTATCTGTGTTTTGTAAAAACAGTGTCCTTGGTTTAATGTAGGGGTGGGCTATACTGCCCATCCTACAGGAATATACAAAGAGAATAAATGGATCTTGTAATTAACCAAAGAGCAAAAGCATCTATCAACTAACAAGACCAAAGCTTAGCAACTCAGGTAACCAATTCAGAAAGCTTAAGCAGCTCATTCAGTTCTGCCTCTGTAAGACCATCCCTCCTGCAGGCACAAGGTAAGACCTCGCAAGCTCATGTGCAAAAGGAACACCCCCTATTACATACTGGAAAATTCAAGATGTCCAATACTCAGTCCATCTCCTTTCCAATATAAAGTCTAAAATTCTTCTACACTGAATGATTATTTTATTTTATTAAGACTTCTGTATTCCTTCAGTTGGGACTTTCAAACTTCTTAAATCACACAGATTTTTCTTTGCTTTGTTTTTAAGTTTCTTTAAGCTACATACACTCTTGTCTACCTCTACACTATCAGCTCAAGTGGCCATCCAGAGAGTGGACTGGACATCTGGGCACCTACATTCCAAGCTTCACTCCCTGTTACATGTACACATACTTTTTTTGTTTGTGTCTTAAAAGATGAATTTCCACCCCAATGTAAGTTTAGTTTGTTTATGAGAAACTGTTTCAGTCTGCATGAATTTCCTTGTAGAAGTTCAGAAGAGGTCCTGCCCTCCTATACAGCCCGCTGAACTGCGAGGGGTTAGAGATGAAATTACCCAAACTCTTCCATTAAACTTTAACTGAATCAAAACAAAACACCCCACTGAACAGAGGCAATAGTGCTTGAAGGAGCAGATGGAGCCTCTGGATTCCAGAAAATATCTTAACCTAGCAACTTGAGTGGCTGACTATATCCAATGGAGGAAAAAACAAACACAAAAAGCCAGGCATATTCATCACCACAAGAGCCCGTCCCCAGTAGCTGCTCAGGGATGCAGGGAAAACAGCCGTATTTCTTCTGCACTTCCCATCCAAGCATGTTGGTTGTTGCTCATGTGAATGGCAGCCAGCTCCCAAAAGAGCTATTAAAGCCACCTCCAGTGAGCCCTGCTTCTGCCCCTTTCCTGAGAGCTGTGCCACTTGTTTCCAGCTGAAACCACCTCCTCTATCCCACCGCTTGCTCAGAGGCTGGAAGTCCCTGCTCTGCTCTGGTTGCTATTCATTTGGCAGCCCATTCCTTTATCATTGATGTGCTCTTACCAAACTGTGAGAAAAGCTCAAGTCTTGGCCTTTCCCATCCTCGGTCATTGAGGATGAGACATTGTGAATGGTCCACATTCAGAACTGGCTCGTAAAAGTAAACACAAAGGCAGTGAACCTTACAGATAGTACAAAATCCTTCAGGGTATTTGTCCTGGTTTCAGCTGGGATAGAGTTAAGTGTCTTCTACTAGGAAGCTGGTATAGTGCTATGTTTTGGATTCAGTATGAGAAGAATGTTGATAACACACTGATGCTTTCAGTTGTTGCCAAGTAATATTTAGACTAAGTCAAGGATTTTTCAGCTTCTCGTGCCCAGCTAGTGAGAAGGCTGGAGGGGCACAAGAAACTGGGAGAGGAGACAGCCAGGGCAGCTGACCCAAACTGGCCAGAAGTGTATTCCATACCATGGGACAGCATGCCCAGTATATAAACTAGGGGGAGTGAGGCTGGGCAGCATGGATTGCTGCTCAGGAACTAACTGGGCATCAGCTGGTGTGTGGTGAGCAATTGTATTGTGCATCACTTGTCTGTATACTCCAATTCTTTTATTATTGTCATTTTATTATCATTGTTATAATTTTCTTCCTTTCTGTCCTGTTAAATTGTTCTTATCTTAAACCATGAGTTTTACTTTTTTTCCCTCCCGATTCCCTCCCCAGCCCACTGGGTAGGGGGGAAGTGAGCGAGCGGCTGCATGGTGCTTAGTTGCTGGCTGGGGTTAAACCACGACAGTGTTCAAAACTAGAACCTACTGTGAAGTGTTGCAACGTGATACCGTGAATTTCATCTGCCTTTGTGCCACAATGGTAATGCAAAGTAACACACATGGAGAAAACCACTACTGATGCCATACACAGTGGTGGTGATCAAATCAGCCATTGCCACTAAGAAAATAAGTCTTGTCATTATCATGAGTAATCCTTTAAAAACATCAGCCCAATGTTCAACGGCTGTCACAAATGCAGAGAGAACAGAGAATACAGCAAAATAAGCGATACTATTTTGCTTTGTAAATCCACAGCTCACCCATGCTCTGAGCATGGCATTCAGCTCTAGAATTGCCCTTCCTTACATCTCAGGAGTTTGTAATAAAACTAGAAAAGTGATAAAAAACAGGCTGTATGCAAAGAGAAGAGTATGTGAATAACAACTGGAACTGGAAGTGAAGCACGAAGATGGCTCGACACATGAATTGAATGGAAAAGATGAAGAAGAAATAATTCACTTTTTTCTCATAACATGAAAAAATTAGGGGAAACCCAATGAAATAATCAGTCAGAAAATGAAAGTATGTTTTCCTGCACAACAGTCATTTGGTTGTGGAACTCATTGTCATGGAATGTTTCAGATGCCAGATTATAAGGGGATTTGAGAAGAGCAGAGGAAGTAAAGGCAGACGCTGTAGTGAGGGCTGTTAAAGCACTGGGATGGAGATACAACAAATGAGCAAGAAGGCATCAGAGACACGGAGGCATGCCCTCTTCTTATTCTTCTCTAAGTAACAACTACTAGCTACTGTCAAAGTGAGACAGGTCTATTATGAGTGAGAAAGATAAATTATTAAGGAAGAAGCTTCTGGGAAGGGAGCAGGATGTCCATGTCCCCTGTGCTTGATCCCAGCCAAGTGCAGATGGTGCTTGGGACCAGAAAGCTCAACGGTGCTCTGGGGCCTCTTACTCCTACAACTTCCCCCCAACAAGAAAAAATAAAAAATGCATCAATTTTTCAAAGTGCTCGGGATATTCAGTCTCTGTGTTGCCCTGATCAGCCCAAAAGGGGTTGCTGCCTATTCTAAACCCACTTTTGTTTACTAACCAGCTTACAAGATCAAGGAGCATCTTCACAAGATGGGGCTTTTCCACCAGTATTTTGCTATTACACGTACTTACACAGTCTGAAATCTGCACAGACTAACTCACTCGACACTCTGACACATTTTGGTTTATTTTTTTCAATAATGTATAAGAATTCAAGACACCTCTATTTTAAAAACTATTAGCCACATAATCAGGTGGTCTGGTTCTTGGCTTTCTACTCAACAGTATTTTAGAAAGCAACACAGATTGTTCCAAAGGGGCTCTCCTGAAATTTAAGTGCCATGTGCAGACCACTGCTTTTCAAAAGAGAGTTTAAAAAAATAAGTTAGACATTTTTTCCCCATTACAAGGTCATTAAACTGTATTAAGCCATTGCCTGACACAAAGGGTTAATGCTTCAGAGTTTTGCAAAAGACTGATTTTAAACTACTAAAAATCAAGGTCCATCCTTGCTACACTTTGGACACTGCCAGAAACCACCAGCCCTGCCACTGGCACCCCACGTCCAGCAGTTGGGCTCTCTCATGGAGTCACCTCACAGCACGGCCTGTTCATCTAATTTCCAGGAACATATTTACACATTCAGCAGATGACTCCCGATCTTGTTTCCTACCCGCTACCTGTTTTAGGGCAACATGAGCCTTACTTACCTTGGCTTTCTTCAAGGCTTTTGCCACATTACCTTATTCCTTTCCAGAGCATTCCTTTGCTCTCATCTCCATTCCTGCCTCCACCTTGTATACCGAGAACATCCCAGCATCCAGTATTTCAGAGATCTGGTAAAGGAAAACCATGTACCCTAAAATCCTACATGACAACACAGCTAACTTACTGACAACGAGGATGATACATGTGATGAAGAACTACCGTGGCTGATGAACATCTGATGGTTCAAAATGAAACTTTTCAAGTTCTACAAAGATCAGTTTTCTTTACACGTGCAAGACCCAGATAATCCCATACAAACCCAGAAGCAGAGCTCACTGCATGTACCTGCCATCCCCAGACAGGCTGGGATCCCACTTTCAAATACACCGCTGGGATTCTCCTGTATGCAGTTCCCCATCCTTTGGGACTGATTTCCTTTGACATTTAGAAAGCCCCAATGCACATCACGGATTATGGGCCTTCACTTTCACAAAGGTATTAATTTCCCAGTAAACAGAACATGACTTAGTCCCAGCCATCTATCCTCCCTGATACCCATCCACCCACACTCAATGTCTCCTCATAGGAGACAATCTGTAAACTCTAAGTCAAACCAGTCAATATCAAGAAAATTAGATACTGTTAGCCAACTGATCTGACAAGATTGAGAAAAGATTAGCTTGCATTTGCCAGATATGCTAAGCACAGAATATTATTAGGATGAGACATTTCACTGGGAAGGGGATGGGAGCATGTTTTTGTCTTTTAAAGATCCTCCTAGGTGCAATTGCCTATTACCAGCCCAGACAGGTGGGTTCTATCTTAACATACGTGCTGCTTGATTTCAGCAGCTGGATGAAGCATGTACAGCCCTGGTTTGTTTTTATGGTTTTCAAGATCATGATGGTAAGAAGTTGGATGTGTTACTAAGGTTCACCTGTAGCTCATCTTATTTATGTTTACACTGTGTATTCTTTTTGCCTCTATAATCCTAATTTTTTTTTCCCTAGTTTCTTTCAGTAGAGGAGCTCAAAACAGCTTACCCTTATGGGAGTATCTACTTCAGCATAAGTGATCCTGGTGTGTCTTCTCATGAGAATACTTATCTCAGTGCTAGAGCAGTTCCTCTGTCCTCCCACTCCAGGGTACCAAACCTCGTTGTGCATTTTCCTTACATTTATCACCAGTGAAGTAGATGTGCAAATTCCCTGTCCAGTTTTTGCTTCATTTTAAGTTGGAAATTTAGCAACTGGCAAGTAAAGTCCCTCTTGGTCTTTCAAGTTGTCTATAATATCCAGAAAGTCTCTTACTGCCTTCCAGCATTGATGCTGGGCCTCTGCCATAAGGACTCTGTCCATGTGTTACAACTGAATGTAGACATCAAACTCAGCAGAAGGTAACTGAAATAAGTAACCAGAAATCATCTTCTGCCCTATGCAAAATGCAGGATTCACCCTTCCCAAACGCTCAGCAATGCAGTCTCCTTCCAAACCACCTGTCGGACATGCAAGTTGTCTGCTGTTTCCTAATCTTCCCCTCCCTTACGGCATTTTTGCATGTTTCAACACTTGCAATTCACGAGTCCTCCTATAGAGGAAAAAAAAAATCTAAACCTAAACATTCTCATATTTGACAGTACCACAGCTCAGACAATGCTCTCCACTCACAGAGTGACAAAGTTTAAACCACTCGGTGACCCCAAGTTAAATTTTTCCCACCTCTTGACCATAGCTCTCAGCCCCCCCCTCTTTCCTTGCCTGTAATTCCTATTGTTGCCTACAGAAAAGTTACCAGAAATCTTCATCTTGAGTCATATATTGCCGTTACTCATCCTTAATCACATTACACCTGGACTACTGAAATATCTGTTTAAAATATTCCAGGAACTCTCCAGCTCACTTAAGCACTCGGGGTCTGGAATGCTTTGGCCAGAAACATCTCATTTTCCAGGAAATGGATGATATCATCCCATTATCTGTCAGCTATGCTGCAGTGCCCATCATCCCGAGCTTCACAGCTCTCTGGTGATTTACTCTCTCATCCACCCACTTGACTCCAACATTAGCAGACATGAGAAGTTACAAGAGTTCTGATAAAACTCTGCCATTTTCAAGTACTTAGCTGAAGCCATCAAATGTACCCCTACACATGAAGGGTAAGCATTGACCGCCTTTGGGACTCTGGAAAGGTTGCGGTCCCACAACGCATTTGCATGATTAAGCAAATCTATCCACCTCAGAATTTCAATAGATTAATTGCAACACAAGCTTATTGCATGAATAGCTGCTAGTCATAGTTCTGCTGAGCTAACTTCAGGCAAAGTTTGGGGAGAAAAGTAATAATTTGGGGACTGTTTCTTCCCCTCAAAAATATTTAAGTCAAACGTATAGAAGGAATCTATTTCCCTACAAACTTTGCCTTGCCTAAATGCACAGAAGACTGTGACTTTGACCGTACTGCACCAAACAAGGTTCAGTGCTTCTACAGCCAGAGACCTGGGAGATGCAATGAAAAGCCTGTAACACACTTGGCAGACATCTCTTAGTGACTGTGCATTTGCCAAGCTCACTTTTTCACCCTGCCATGGCCTGGACAGTGAGCAGCTGATACAAGTCACAGGCATTTTCCAGTATGCAAACTCTTTGCAGGGCTGCTATATCCGAGAAGTTTCTGCCAACAATGGCTTTGCTTCTTTGCAACAGCCCTTCTTTTTGGGCCTTCTGAAAATCCACTTATGAGAAAGGCAAGGACATGGGAACAGATCAGCAAGAGCAGGAAATGGGTTTGTAAATTCTTATCTCACAGGGTTATGTTTCTGGGGGAATAGCTAACTAAATAGAGCATATGCATGCTAAATTCAGGACAACTACAGCATGGTACTACAAGAAAACCAAATGTTCTGGGCTTTCCTTACCTAGTAATAGCAGCATCATCTGGATTCTTGCAAATACACAAAGTGACAGGAAATAGTGGGGAAGCCTGTACATTTATTTTTTTTTTCCCCAGGTCTGTTGTGCCTGTGCATAGGGCACCAGTGGCGGGTGAGGACAAGGCGAGGTTTTGGGGAATGGCTCCT
>JANZLP010000002.1:22170016-22182115 GCA_026930925.1 Chelictinia riocourii | reverse complement strand
GAAGTTCTAACAATGCTACTGGGGAAGGAGGACAGTTTCAGCTATGGCTTGTGGTATAAGGACATATTCATTCTGTTCTTATTTTAAAACTTTTTTCCTCTTTCGTTTTGCTTTGCTGTTGGCCTTCCCGTACTGGACGATCAACACGGGAAATATTTGTATTGCATGCCTCACTGACTGCACGCCTGATCCATACCTCAGCAAAACTTGTGATATTTTATAGGTCCTCACAATGACAGAACACAAGTCTCTCTGGGATTCACGCTCTTCTGCTGGGATTTTCTCACCATTCTACATGTTAACATGAACCAACAGCTGGGTTTAAGAGATCTGATATAAATAGTAACATCATGCTGCGAGCAGGCTTTTTGGAAAGTAAAGAAAATACGTTATTTAATGCACTCTGACATTTGCCTTTCCTCCCCTATTCCTAAGCTGCATTTCTGTAAACACCCATAATGACAAATGCAAAGACCTTGCCTTCTTCACATAGACATAACAAGTGCTGCCTTGAGCCCAGGAGATGATATCCAGAACAGCTTACCTCTCCTCTTAGCCAGACAGCTGGCAAATTCTGCACAGTAGGAAAAGGAGTCAGAGCATGGATGGAAATTCCTGCTTCCAACAGCATTCAAGATTACAACCTTTGGTATTTTATTTTCATGGTTGCTCTATGTTGCTTCAGAAACTTCCTGCTTTTGCCATATCTTTCCATTCATTAAAACTGCAGCTTGCAATTAAACATTCTGACATAACATAGCTGAGATTTTTTGGCAGCAGCCGTAACCAGAGGTTTTCAGAGTTTCCTGCAGACGGCTTTAAATTTTCATATCCTCATGAATGCTTGCCACCTTCTTTTAATAACTTGAAAAAATAAGCCTCTCTTAGGAACTTCATTGTTTCTGTATTTCCCCAGCACTTATTTACTGCTTTTAGAAATGTGTCATGCACATGTATATTTATAGAGAGAGCAAAGTGTACATATGCACAGTATAGTTTGACATCTTACAGAGAACACACAGACTGCTTAGCAGATCTAAAGAAAAATAGTTATGTTCAATATTTTTGTTATTAAAATGTACTTTTCTCTTCTGATGGTATTGTATTATTTCACCCCTCTAAAAAAACAATCAACATATTTACTATATTATTCAAAAACTGCAGGCCTTCATCTGTTAATAATTTTGTAGCTTTATACATATTATGACTGTCATATATTGCAACACTAAACTATTTTTATTATTTTTATGCAACAAAGTATTTCTTAGCACGGATCTTGCCCTTCTTCCAAAGAGCTGTAATTTAAAAGGATTTTAAAGTTATTTGCATTGTTAAGGTGTAGAATATATTTGGAGACCTGTTCAAACACTGCTTGCCATTATCTCTAATATAGATTTGAAATTGATTTAAAAGGGGATCTTTTTAATGTTCAAACTGACCTTAAAGTCTTTTTTCTTCTAACATTACCTGGCAAATAAATTCTTAAAGGGATATTATCAATTTAAGAACTATGCTTTAGTCTGGAAAATTCTCCAAGAGATTAAAGAAAAAATGTCTCCTTTTTTCTCTAAGTTTAATTTCTATATTTGACAGCAGTATGTGTGGTCAGTATCCCATGCTGTTAGGAAACAAAAGGGACAGAAATAGATATAGGAGATCATAATACCTGAAAAGTCTTTGAACTACTTTTTAAAGTAGAATTGAATTTGATGGGGCCTCTTCAAGTGACAAAAGACTCGTGGAACTCTTAAAAGCCAGATAAGTTGCTCCTGACTTGTGCAGAGCCCCTCAGCTCCCACTGCAATCAGCTAGTGTTGCTCTTAAAACATAAGTTTTAAAGCAGTTAATTTATGAAATAAAGTTTCATTCTTAAACTTAGGCAGTTTACAAGGTGCATTTTGGGTCTTTTATAATGATGTCCGGACTCCTCAGTACAAGTGAGTTGTTGGTGTTTCCCATTGATTTCTTTGAGGGTACCTGTAAGATGATTGCTCTGTTTCCCACAGGATAAATAATAGACATCAGCTTCCTTGCTCCCTCTGGCCCTTTCAGGTAAAGGCAAAAATGCCACTGATCCTCTGTTGAAGGTTTGCTTTAGCCTGGAAAACAAACCTTAAAAATTTAACGAGAGTGTTAATGTGGATCAACTGGTGCACATTTCTGAGTTCTGTATCTGAACAGGCATTTGTTAAGGGGTTTATGGTTTTCTTGGCTGTGATTTAGGATTATCGCATACTTTCTCAACCCTTTACTAAAAATATGCTCAGTTCTAACCATGAAATGCGGCAGCACATTTGTTGCAATCTCTGAGGATGGTTTCTTATCTGTCAAACAGTTTAGAAGACAAACTGGCACTGAGACAGCTCACCTGTTTCCTATGGTTACTTGATGATAAATTACTTCACAGACCATGCTGTTGCATCTAGGACAAGTGATTTGAGACAGAGCTCTGATGCACATGTAAACAGGTCACCTCACGCTAAAATGCCATTTCATTTCCAAGCCAAGCCAGCTGGCTTTGGACAGAAAGTTCTTTTCTACTTGCGTGGGCACAAACTTTATCGCCTTCCCATCCTTTTTCTCTTGCTGTCACATTACTGCAGAGGTGGCAGTGGCTGATAGCAGAGTGAGAAGCAGTGTTCAAAATGTGTCCACGTTAGCCAAGATAATAATGCCTGGTCCTGCAGCCATGTGTTGAATCAATCCACATGATCTCACATAACCTAATGAAATGTCTTTCCTTTCATTATATAGAAGCAGAGAAAGATTAACTGAGATTGAGTTCAAGTTTTTGAAAAAAAAAGGAAAAGCATCCAAAGTTCTGGTGTTTGATCCTGTGTTTCACTGGCCCCAGTCATAGTTTGAAAGGGTCCAGACTCCTCCTGAGTTTGAAACTTTTGTATCTTTAATTTCAGTTTAGCAAATCCTGTTGTGTTCCTCGTTGGAAAGAAGCTAATTTCTTCTTAGCTCTCCCACAGGGTGGAGTAAGAAAACTAGTGTTATCTGGGAGGAAAGCTGGAAGTTTGGGATTGGTTTCTTTTATTGTTCATCTTGGGGTTTGTTTTTTTCAATAGTTTTTAAGAAAGACGCAAGTTCATCTTTAAATTAGACTCTAAAATGAAGGGTCTTCAAACTTCTCCGTAAAATACTGCTCTATAAAGTCAACTGAAAGTCACTTACTAATTCAAAGATTTGACCTGCAAAACTGCACCACCTAAACAAAGAGTAAAATACGCCACAGGTATAGTTTAACTGGTGTAGAAGTGGTTTAAATCTGTCTTATTACACTTTATCCAAGCTGAACTGTTTCTAAACTAGGTTAAAACCATTACTGCAATGGAAGCCAGGCTCTGAATTTACCATGCCTTAGCTATACCTTCCCCCTGGGTAAAAGAGGACGAGGCTACCTCAAATCACCTAGCATTTCATGCAGGTATGCATATGGAAAAAGCTGACACATAAGGACTTGTTATCCCCACACTAATTTGTCCATGTGTCCATGTCCGTAGTTACACTTGTTTATGTAACACCAGTTTAAAATTATACTTTCAGGGTCTGAATACATGAATGAGTGATCTCATTCACGTACTGACATGCTTGACACTTTACCATGCCTCAACTGAGCCGTGGTAATTGACCATGTGTGTTTGCTCTTAGCCTGTGGCGATCTCAGATGGAAGAAACCAGTTTAGACTTTTCTTTTTCTTGGTCCTGAGGTTAAACTGACACACTGAACCTCATGTTTGCTGCAGGCTAAAGAAAGGCACGCTGCAGTTACCGTGCCTCAACTGATGTGCAGTAACTCATTAAGTTGCTGGAACCGGACAGCATGCCTGAGCTGTTGGTTAAAATGGCATAATCGAGGGCATAAATCAGGTGTTAGTTCAGTTCAGTGCAAGGCAATTAGGAATGGTTTTAAGGTAAATTGACACAAATCACTCAGTCCAGAATAAAAGTGGCTACCCAGCACCAGTTTAACTAAATCCAATACAGCTTAATCTACCATAAATGGAAAGACTTTCAACTAGCCATAAAAAGCCAAAAATCTTACATGCATTTCCCAGGGCATGCGCATTCACTTCAAGCAACAAATACAATTGGACACATAAACAAAGAAAGTGAGCCCAGTTCACAGCTATCTCTGCAGACAGTGTAGAGAGAGGGACAGAGGTAGCTGTGAAAGCAGTGATACCTTCTCTGGCTCTCCTAGCAGATTTGCTACACTTATTTCCAGTCATAAACTGCTGAAGGTTAAGACCAGGTTTCTGTGTTATCTCAGAAATATGCACACTGCCATCATTTAATAACAAGTATGTAACAATGCTAGCATAATCCTGGTAAAAGTTGATTGTGAACAAACATGAAACAGCTGAGTTTGTTTTCATTCCTTGAGTTTGATGAAAAGTATTAAGGATCAGAAGATGATATAGTTACTGAAAAGTAAATCTAGGTTTCATAAATTTTAATAAACGAAGTGTTACTAGTAATTCAATCTAGCAGAAAAATCCCTAATGAATAAAAAGCAAATAAAGCTTGATTTTCTCAAATGGCTTCACCGTTCATCTCTAGAAACTGTTACTGAAATTAGGGAAGCATAGTTGGGATTAGTCATATAGGGACAATTTTTTAAATCCCTTACCAATGAGAGATTGACTTGAAGGAAGGAATTTGGCCCCCTAGTTCCCATTTCCTGACTGAGTTATCTCTTCTAAGAAATTCTTTTATGGAGAATGTCCGTGGGAAACTAGTCTGAATTCTTTGTGTTGTGTGTGATTTTAGAAGACTCTGTTATGGATCAGCATCCCACTAGGGAGGATACAAGATACATATGCACAATAAAATGATCGTCTTGCCCCTGCAACATACTACATAGTCCTAGCAGCAGGCTGTGCTTCAAATTTGTTCCTATATGGCTGTTGAGAACCAGTAAGGAGTCATCCTGCAGCCTGTGGGAAGAAATGCAGCTCTTTCTCATGGTGGCTACTTGGCTTATCCATCCAAGGTAAAAATACATTGTCCTCCACACTATGGGACTTGTGCCGTAAGTGCCTTTTATTATGGCATGAATTTTGTTCACTGTTTTTTTTCCCCCTCACCCCAAACAGCACTGTATGCGCACTGCACAGTTGCAGCAGACCACACATTTTGAACACAGGAAAAAACCAAGCATATTATTATCAGGATAATTGAGTGTTGGAAAGAAAGTTGCCTCCAGCACTTTGTCCAGATTAAAATCTCAATCAGTACCATTATCTGGGAAGTATCTGCAGTGACACGTGCATGCTATGCATTTCAGTCGGCAATCTGGCCTATAGCATTTGCAGAAGCTCTAGCAATTTCTTTAATGACCCTTACAAGTCCTCCATTTATTCAAAAGCTGAAATGCTAGTCTATGTGAGACAGAAACTTCTAAACCAGCAGATTGAAGTACTCCATGTAAATTGAGCAATTTCTGTTAACACATGTCGACTAGACCAGAGCTGCCAATCAGCCAAGCTGCTGCTCTGTGACAACAAACATCTGAGGTACTGGAGCCTGAAGTTAATCGAAGTTATTTATTTTGTCATGGAGAACTAAGCCATCAGCCATTGCTCTCACAGACGTGGTTTTCATCTTCCCCCTCAAACAGAGTATACATGCTTTCTTCAGAGAAAGATAAATGTTATGTACTTAGCCTTAATATTAACCTTAAAAATTCAGCTATTACAGTTGACGTTTATTCTGCCTCTAGTACCAAATTATGCACGCAAGCATAATTTGGGGATCACTGAAGGAAGAAAACCTAAACCACAGCTATTGTTAATTCAAGACCAAGCACTTCAGTTTGTATCAACATGAAGTAACCATGAATATAAGAACTGTAGCTAATGCTATTTTCCTCTCATCATGTTAGTGATCTGAAAGGTTCCTTCAGAGGATTATTATTTAAGAAGTGGCTCAATGGAAGAGTAACTAGTTTTAGAGTATATACTACACGACTCAGAATTGAGGGAACTAACCATAGCAAGTAAAGCAAAGCCATTTCCTCAACACCATCTCTATACTCTACCACCAGTTGTTTCTTTTTTTTCCAGTGCACGTTTTTGCTCCTCCATCATCAAGAGTGAAACTATCATTCAGTTACGTTGCTGTAAATTTGGACGGGTTCCACTGACTGTTGATAGACATTGCCTCCAAATGCCCTGGGGATGCATGTTACACTGCATGCTCTGTGTGGCTCCTTCTAAACAATGTATAGCTGATCCCTTTCTTCATGCCAGCTTGCTCGTGAGCCATGCGGCAGCGTAATGGTTCCAACTTCCTTCTGTGTCCTGAAGATTTTGGCTTGAGTCTTGCTTGTTTGCCATGAGAAGGTTCCAAAATAAGAAACACATTCATCCCTGCTCCCTTCTCTTCACTCGGTTACATTTAGTGTTTTCCTCTCATCACAAGGCTGGGAGTATATGCTGTCTTATTGTTTATGGAAAATATAATTTATGTACTGTCCCAAAGATTTGCTCGTATTTGAGCTCTTCTCGACTGATCTGACTTTATAGCCTATAGCTTTAGGTGCATCTGATGATTCCCTTTTTTCCCCCCATTGTTTTGATTTGTTAGTTTTAGCACTGCTGACACAAACAGTGCATTTCAAAAGGCATCTTTCCTGTGGGCTCTGTTTACTCGTTAATGTGGCTAAGTGTCATCTGAAGTCCTGGGTGACAGCTCGCTTTGCTTTAGATTGTGGCATTCCCATCTATGATTTATTGTATCTGAAGGAAAGCACAGTTACATCTGTAGGAACGTGAAGAAGAGTCATGGGAAAAGGCGAGTTGTCGGAGTTCTGGCTGTGAAGGGGACTGGGGAACTTGACATTTAGGTTCCTGCACAAGATGTAATTTCCAGCTGAATAGCTCAGGCACTTACACAGCTTCACTTTGGCCCCAGCTGTGCGCTAAGTGCAACCGACATCCCTCTTAAAAGCTGCTCACAGTAACCTGAATTGATGTGACTCTTTTGTTTTCAGTAAAAGGCAGAGGAAAAAGTTGCTTTAGTAAAGTAGCTGATAACCCACATGAACTGAATTGGAATATTTCGTCCAGGCCACTCAGAAGAGAACCAAAGTAGCTGGGAGAATGGCAGATGAATCTGACAGCTTGCAAATAAAGTTTTACTGGAAACATTGCACACTGAGTCAATGGCTGTGTAGCTTCTGGTACTGAATTATTGGTACAATCCCAGTTCTTTCCCATTAATCACATTTTCCTCAGTTCAGGATTAATCAACATGCCATTCAGATGTATTCTCAGACAATAAGCACTATGATATGGATGTCAAACTATTTTAGGTTAGAGTGTTTTCTATTTTTATCTTATCTATATAACTGAATTTAACTTATGCTCCTTGGCTTTTGTCAAGAATTCTACAAAATATTTCACAAGTCAAGTGGGTATTCTTATAGCCTTCCTCAATAATACGCTGTGTGTATATAATGCAGGTTAATATTAGAGTACCACTTAGCAGTGCATATCACATAACATATTTCCTTATAATACGGTAGCAGAAACAGTGCATTCTGAAAATAAAGTAGTTCATTGAACACTGTGGAAATTATCTAGTGTTCCTTATTTATAACTGCAATAGAACACTCTCCAAAACTAGTCATGAAACAACACAGAAATCATTCTCTGCCTTTATACCTTCTAAGTAGATATTACTAAAAATAGCTAGACTAGAAAACATCAGATTATTCATTGACCTTTCAAATACCATTTATTAGAGAAAGGATGAAGCGGCTATTTTACTGGCTTTAAAAATAGTTTGCAGGAAAAGCTTTTCTGTCACACATATTTGGACTGGGGCAAATTTTAACTGAGTCATTGTATCCAGATATAGAAGCAATAACATCTAAAAATGGAAGAATATCCAAAACATTTCATGTACTGAATTGCAAGATTTTGAGTGTTGCCTCTTTCCTCCTTTATGTTTGAAATTGCATTAACTTAGAGATAGGAGTAACATAAGAGAAAAGCATATGAGACTATTAATTCCTGAGGAGTAATCCAAACCAAATAAACTGGGGTTAAGTTGCCCTTATAAATTTGTACAAACTACATGGAATTTCTAAGATGGTAGCTCTCAATTTATTTTTAAAATTAAATGTATCATAGAATATGTTTTTCAATACTTATCTGAATCAAACCTTGGTCTGAATTCAGTCCTGACCCTGCACATGAATTGGGATGTTGGTCGAGACCTTCTCAGGCCCTTTCCAACCAGTTATTCTGTGACTCTATGATTCTTCACAGAAAAATTCAAAAAGCCTGATACCATTGGTCCGGTTCTCAACGTCATTCGCAATCCTATGGCTTTTAAAAGCTGCAAGGCAACTGAACGTAAAAAGCAGAGTCCCCTCGTATAAGGAGTCATCATGGTGGGGAGCCAAAGGGCAGAAAGTTGAGAGATAGATTTAGTATTAGTTGTAGAAAGAAAATTCGGAAACATGTAGGTGAGTTTTGTGATACCTGTCAAACCTCTTTCTTTTTTTCAGCAAGTCTGCGGTTTAGAAGTGCACAGGTAAGAACGCATGTGGTGAAAAATGTAGTGTTACTTATCCTGTGTTTATTCACTTTACTTCATGTGTAGAGCTCAGCTTGTACAATTTTCCTGGGATTACGCAAAAAAGAGTTTTTCGAAACAAAGAAACTTTTCTCCCTGAATTTTTTCTAGCGTCTCAAAATGAATGTAGTCCTAACTAATCTAAGCCTGTCCAGTTAATGTGATAAACCAATTGCAGATTAGTCCAGGAAAAAAAAACATATCCGCTGAGATCTTCTTAAATGACTTGATGAAATACAGATTTTAGCATTTGGAAGGAGTTTGATAGAGCTGGTTATGAACAGAAAACATGTATTTTGCAAAGCAACAGTCAAAATTCTGTGTGCCTGAATTAATTGGTTTGGGACCTAGACGTCACCCACAGGTTGAAACAAGAGTCAGATGATGCACTGAGGATATCAGCAATGGTGAACACACTCAAACCCCTCAGGAACATATTCATTGAAATACATGGCTTTCTATTCCAAAATTCAGGCTAACTTCAAGTCAGTTATTAACAGAGTGCTGTAGGTTAAAAAAAATAGCAAGGTTCTCTTCATTGTAAAGAAGGTTGCTTATTTTTTTGCAATCAGTTCATGGTATAGATTCCTGTTCTATGATCACACTTGCCATACTGACAAAGCCAAAAAGGACAGATGTGACAGAACCTCAAAGAAAGAAATGGTTTCTGGAATGGCAACAACAGAAAAGGAAAAAGAAAATAAAAACAAAAACCAAGGGAAAGGAAAAAAGGGAAAGGAAAAAGAGAAAGGAAAAAAGGGAAAGGAGGGAAATGGAGAGGGACAGGGAGAGACCCTGGTATCATAAAATTGCAAAAGCTTGTTTTAATGTTGGATGCCCTCAACAAATTCACAGTTCTCTCAGAGGTTTGTGATTTAAAGATATATATGCAACAGCCAGAAAGCTCACAGGAGAACGAATCATCATACAAGCAGCAAAGGGCAGAAGTATGCAGTTGTCCCTACTACTAAGAAAGAGAGGGACTGGCCATTAGTGAAGATATTTGGGGTGAAAGAAATAGATACACATGCAGATACTCTCAGCAGAGCAATTAGATAAGGCTCCTACAGATATGAGAGTGGTAAACCACTCAGAAAACACTTTGCTAAGATGAAGTGTCATCACCATACACAGCTCCATGGCTGGCTGATTTTGGAGAGGCTGAATCTTGTTGAGCTGCTACTCTTCTGAACTGTCTATCTATTATACGCCATACAGTGCTGAGGGCTATGAAATTTGCACACCTCAGGGAAAATGGAACAGAGCCAATCATATTAGAAGGTGGAAGTATACATAGCTGGTAAGCCAAACTGAAGTAATCGGTAATACCGAATATGAAGTGAAGGATAATCTATTTACACAATAAACTTCTATTCTGTAATACTTTCATTTGTGATTATTTACTGTCACTAGAAAATGAGATTCAACAATGAATGTACAGCAGATGCAAAGTAAGGGATATATCACAAAATGAAAATAGAAGAAAGCACCCAAAACTACTTTTCAACGTGTTTGAGGAGCATTGGTTTGATTGGCATTTTTTGTAACTTGGAAAAACATAAATATTGAATTCTTCCCAAATATTATTTGATTCACAAACTCCAAAGACATTTGTTTGCGTTTTAAGAGATCAGTGTATTTCAATACTATCAGTATGAAAAGATAGTAAACAGAAAGAGCAAATGGTAAAAAATGTACCACCTGGAATACAAACTAGATTTAAAAGGACTTATAAAGAGGTTTAATAGGTATATATAAAGCTAGTGAAAAAGTTATGGTCCTGGAAACTATATATACTCTCAGAAAAGATACCGTACCTTCCCATTTCTTCACCCTGCCATATGCCAACACTATCTAAAACAGCAAAGTAAAAGTTTTGGATGAGACGACAACTGGGTTTCTACACTTGGGTGATCCTCTGCTGGGCCTCAGCATGGCTGCTGTGAGCGGGGCAGGGCTAGCCCACCCTGGCAGCATGTGCTGCCCAAAGGAGAGCTGCAAAGTAATCCGCCCGCCTCCTGCTGCCAATACCACAGTAACTCAAGAACTTAAACACCTACTCTGCCTGCGTGGGTACAGAGAACTTGGAACAAGATTAATCAGTTTGAGTTTCAATGCTGTTTACATTCACACCTGATTTTGAAAAGGAGCACTCCTGACTATGTGAGCCCTGTTCTCAGCCACTTGCTGAATCAACTCTTTATGACGCAATCCAGATTTCAACAGCGTACTGTGTGGCCTTGTGCAAGTCACTTGAGCATCTGTGGGCTTGCATTACATTAGTATGTTTGAAGTTTAAATAAAGTCCATTACTTTGAGACATCCACCGCAAAGGTAAGCTACCATGTTTGGAGAGGCAGCAAAACATTTGCTGAGGCGGCTTCCCAAAATGGTAACAATATTAGAGATTAACATGAAAATCTCTTTCTTTAATATTAAATAAAAAGAACATGCTGTTTTTAAAAAAAAAAAAAGATTTTGGGATTTGTTTGGACTACATCCCCAAACTCAGCCAGACTAAGTATCATATAAGGAGAAAAAAATCTTATGTTTACTCATCTTTAGGAGATGCCAATATATTGACAGAGATAAGAATAAACATAAAACTCACCATCCAGTATCAGAATTAGAATACTGAATATTGCTGATGGATTAATTATGTTTTTCCAAGCTATTCAGATAATTAGACATACTAAGTTCAGAGCTATTTTTGCAATGATAATGGACTTGTTTTGTTGTGGTCTATTTAACAAACTGTTGGACTTTTTTTCTAAAGCTTGTTTACATTCCTGTACTTCCTAGCTTTATTGATATTCCGTCCTTTGGATTATAGTGTCATCCCAGCAACACCATTGAAATAGCTCAAGACAATGTAAACCTCACTTTTCAGAGCTTCTACAATAAATCAGACTACAGTAACCCTTTAGATCCTTCCTAAATTGAAATTAAATAATTTTCTTTTTAATTTTATACATGTACACACGTGTGTGTGTGAGAACCGTAGACATAATGGCTTCCAGTCAGTAAACTGCTTCAGAGCTTGTATTAATTAAAATTATTCAAAAATATATGTAGCCTTAAATCATATATCAAACACTCACCAAAGTCACAAAGAAACAGAACTAAATTTACATATTTTCAGTTTCAATGCTTGTAAGCATATCATGGTTTAACCCCAGCCAGCAACTAAGCACCGTGAAGCCACTCACTCACTTCCCCCCTCACCCAGTAGGATAGGGGAGACAATCAGAAGGAAACAGGTAAAACTCATGGGTTGAGATAAGAATGGTTTAATAGAACATAAAGGAAGAAACTAATAATGATGATAATAACAATAATAATAACAAAAGGATTGGAATATACGAAAGTGATGCACAATGCAATTGCTCACCACCTGCCAATCGACACCCAGTTAGTCCCCAGTGGCGATCCCCCGCCCCCACTCCCCCCAGTTTATATACTAGATGTGACGTCCCATGGTATGGAATACCTCGTTGGCCAGTT
>JANZLP010000002.1:22049062-22061714 GCA_026930925.1 Chelictinia riocourii | reverse complement strand
CCTAAAGACTTCCCTATGTTTACCACTGAAAGCTTGTTATGGATAGTCTGTCTGTTTATGCATAAGCCCAAATGACTGGAAAAGCCCCTAAGAGAATACAAGCTTCACAAAACTCGTATTGCTTTAATACAGTTGTGTCTCTAGGTTACCTAGTTTCAAAGTGACCCTGAGTTTTCAGAGGCACTGTTAGGAATATCTTGTCACTCTCCATTGCATGAGTGGTCATTTATGCTATTAGGGTAATAAGTAGAATAGATTTAACATGATACAAACACTAGAATTGAGTAAGCTTCTGGGAAACCTCTGCAAATTCACAAAGTTAATGGCTTAACCTCACAATTCTCCAATGGAAAATAAATTTTAATGGTTTTGCAGACTCAGTCTACATTTCAAGATGTGAATTTCCCCTAACTCCACACTACTTAACTCCTGTTAACTGCTAAACTTAAACAAATAAAAACTTATTTTCCCACATGGTTCATGAAGCTATACTGACACTTCCTCTTCTGTGAATGAAGAATAGGGCATTTCCCACAGGGTAATCAGAGCAAAAAGGCTGGAAATTGTAACACTACAAGGGCATCTAAAAGTGCTGTCGTGGTTTAACCCCAGACAGGCAACTAAGCACCATGCAGCTGCTCGCTCACTCTCCCCGCAGTGGGATAGGGAGAGAATCAGAAGGGTAAAAGTGAGAAAACTTGTTGGTTGAGATAAAGACAGTTTAAACAGGCAAAGCAAAAGCCGCGCACACGAGCAAAGCAAACCAAGGAATTCATTCCCCACTCCCCACAGGCAGGCAAACAGTGGTTTTAATCTTATTCTGAAGCTGTTTCTACTTCCAGATACTAAACTTAATTCAATTCTTTAATCTGATATGACTATTGCTGCCTAATGTCATTTTCTTTCTCCTCTCTCAGCCATTTATTTTTCCGAGGGAGAAGTCCCATGCTTTTCGGTGTGTCAGAGCGAAATCATATTTTGTAGAGACTCTGTATGGTTAGTAAAGCTTCACTGTTCCTATAAATTTACTTGAAAACTTCGATAAAATATTAAATCATTATACTCTTGTCCACACAGTTCCATAATTTTAGTACAATAAGGTTGAAATGGAAGTGTGTTGCTTTTGCTTTTTAGTGACAATACACATACTTGAAATAACATGTTTTCATGTATTTATGAGATGTTTGTATTTCTTATGGAAAAGTTCCAAGTGGGGTGCCAAATTTCTTGGTTGTGTAAGAGTGACCATTTTGGTAATTTTATTCTGCCATTCATATCAGAAGGGTGTTAACTCCGTGGCCTGTTACATTATGATAGAAATGAGGCAGGTGGTGAGCTATTTTTCATTCCAAGTGAGTATAAATAGTGAAGAGGGAAGCATGGTGTATACACAGCTCTATGATTTATGCAAGCATATTGTGGAACCTGTTACAGCGAAGTCAGATATAGAAATCTTCTGTTCCTGAGACCAGTGGGAGATTTGCTTTTAGAGAGCTTGCAGGGTTTCTCCTTTCCATGTAAACCATCTATCTGGTTACAGCTGGGGTCTGACCTTTCTTTTTAATGAAAGCACTAGGAATAGCTTAAATACATGCCTGGGTGTTCCACATGTTGGGGAGACACTCAATAGACTGCATCCTGTTAAAAGCAGAATTTTTAGTTTTCGAGAGCAAAGCAGAAAAGTCAAAGAAATTTCTTTTCTTGTGCTCTGTATGTCGTCTCAGAAATTTTTCATGTGAATTCCTGAGCACTTTGTTACTGAGAAGTCTAACCATCAAAATTTGAGCTAAAACAAGTAACAAAAGTCAAGACATAATTGGGCTTGAGGAGGCTCTTTGGTAGTGGTGAATTAACAGTCTTGCATTAGTGACTGCTTAGCATATGTACTTTTTGTGAGTTCTTACCTCCTTCCTGGTTTTGTCACATTTGCAATACAACATTGATAAAGACCTTTCCAGATTATATAATCATGGCATAATACTAGCTACCAGCTCCCATTTTCCTTGATGGAAGGAGTGTTTTGGACAATATGGCATTGTGTCTGGCACCAGCTGTGCTACTAGGGAACTATTCCAGACCACATGTTTGTAGCAGGTTAACATGTTCTGTCTGACAAAAGGAGCTAATTTAGCCTCCATTCAGAATCAGAAATGGAGACTCAGAGTAACTTCAACTGACGATAACTAGACCCTCACACTGAAACTATTTGTTATTTTTTACCAGTGGTATAGGAAATGGAGTCACGTGCCTCTTAATCTCTTCCAGGGATTATTACCGCATAATTCTGGGACTGAAGTAGTTAGGTCTGTTAAACTCTTTTAGTGACCTAGTGCTTTTAGCTTTGAAGCCATGCTCAATGAGTTCAAGTTTCTTAAATACTCATTGATATACTTAGAACAGCTATCATCTAGTGAGTGATTGCACCTTTGTAACGGTAATCCATAAATACATAGAGCTACAAATTAGAGATAACCCAACCAATACAGATTACCAAAGAAGTACAGCTGTTTCTTTCATAAAATAGAAGCCAGTCAGACAACCACATACAAACCATAAAATTTGGCTGCAGGAGAATGTATCCCTGTCAGTGTACCAGTGCTGCAGTCCTTTTGTGCAACTGAAAAGGAACTTTCATAGATGGCCTTCTGTTTCTGTTGCATTTTAACCTGCCTTGAATTGGTGGATCAGCAAGCCAGTGTGTCCTCAGTGAATTATTGAGGATCTCTTAAAACAATAGGAAAGAAAACTAATTTAAAATATGCTTTGACCTACCTATTTGTTATTTTGCTGCAAGAATATAATTTTTCTAATTTAATCAGGGCTACAATCTGTAATTTAAAGTAAAGAGTAGTTTCTCCTTTTATTTCATTGGAGGAAAAAAAGAAACTAAATAAGGATCTGAGTTTACCAACACATTTATGGATATAAATATTTTAGAGCATATACTGGTTCTGTGTATGTTTCTATTATCATTATCAAATATGTGGTAAAAATCTCTAAAATATTTATAGTCCTCGTTAATCAAATAACTTTTTTTTAACTCAGTACCTGAAACACACAAGTATTCAGTAATCTTGTATGTGAGCAGAACTATGCCCTATATTAAAGACTAATCGCAGTAGTAAATGTTTTGAAGAATTGAGATGTAAATAGAGCTGTAATTCAGACTGAATTCTAACTTGAGGAATTTGGTATTGGTAGACAAAGGGAAGACAGCTTCAGGTGACATGTACGCACCACAGCAGACTATTTTAACCCAAAACTTGGCACAACACATAAAAATGCTTCTGTTACACATCTTTTATTGCACTTTCTATGGAGAGATTATCTCAAAATCTGTTTCTGTATTGGTCACTTTCTTATAGTTCCTTAGACTGACCAGGTACCAGTGAACCTTGAAACTGCTATGGCTTCATTCATTACGCCAGCACTGTTGAAGATCTGTTCATTTCATGTTTCCCCCTCTAGTGTTCTTTTGGAATACAAAACTTCCAAGATGATGTCATTACTTTTTTTTTTTCCAAGTACTATTACTACTATATGACTTTAACGTTCTACTCAACAAACAAAGGATCTATTCATTTAATCATTTACTCTTTTGGCAGGTTCCAATTACTTTATGGAAACAAGAATAAAAAATAACTTCCCCCCCTGCCTTTGCCTATGTAAAGAACAGCTACCAAGTCCTGCAGGCTAACAATCTAGGAAAAGAAAACAAGAATCAGGAAAAGCAGACGTATGTAGTTAAAGAAACATGGGCTTGCTCTGGATTTATTACTTCTCTTACTGTTCTCTTATAGTTCCTGAACACTTTGATCAGGCTGCTAAATAGCCATCTGGCAGGAATTCTATTTCTAAGCTATAGACACACGACTTTGCTGCGTAGTTCATTAAAACAGACAATCTCCACACATCTGCTTATATTTTAGAGAGAATTTATAACCAGGGGGAATTAGGGTGGTGAGAAACCTTATCTAACATTGAAGTTAGTTCTGCTCTGAGTAGAGGGGTAGGCCAGCTGGCCTCCTGAGTTCCCTTTTGGGGATAGTGCCTTTGCTGCTATTATAACTAATGTGGTCATTGCTGTAGCATTAATCAATCCTTCTTATCAACTGAGCAAAACAGCTTTGCACTGAGTAGATGTGGCATTTTAAAAAGCCTTTCAGGCTTTCCCTCTCTGATCTTTCAGCCTGGGCAAGGTCCTTCTCCTAGCTGAAACATCAAATGGTATCCCTGGCAAAATGTTTTTTTCCAGTTCCATGACTGGGTGGGTCTATGGGTAGACATCCATAGCACACTGCTATCAGAAAAAAGAAAAAACAAGAAAAAAAAAAGAAGTTAATGTTTTACATTTAATTTTATTTAAATTTTGACCACATTGTACATCTAAGCCTGTTTTGTTTTGGATTTTGTTGTTGGTTTATCCTGTATCCATTATATTTAAACACCTATGATGAATTTTTTTTTTATTTGAAATAATTTCCTTATTCTAGCTTAAGGTAGCCTGTGTGAGGAGAAATAGATCAGTCTGGGTTTGTAAAACAGGTGGATAAATGCACCATCACTTGACCTCTACGTTATGTTTTAAAAAATCAGTTTAAATGGTCTTAATATACCCTTCAGTAAGTGGAGAAAGGGAGGAAATTGATAATGTGTTGTGATACTATGAAATGGAGAAGCACACTTCCATGGAAGGTTTATGTGGTACAGTATGCCAGCATTTAACAGCATATGTCAAGTTTGTATGGGTTGATGACATGGTAAGTTTTATTTTGCTGAAGAAGAGGCTCAGCTGTCAATGACTTGGCGATCCCTGATGCAGACAAAACTGTGTCAGTGAAGCAAATAATTTTTACCTACTTCCATTTGCAGGTGTTCCCTCCCTGACCTCTTCACCACAGATACATGATTTTTCAAAGCAATACAGGGTGAATGGCAAATCCTTTGTGTTTGAAAAATATCCGATCCTTTTCCATCAGTTCCTTAGAGGAAGGACTGTACTGAAACAACATGAAACAACTACTAAAGATACTTTTCCTTGCTGAAAGACAAAGTCAAGGATCAATGCACAACACCAATGTTGAAAGATAAGTGCAAAAAGGGAAAGGAGCAAAGTTAAGTAGATAAAAGAATCACAACATAAGTGCTTAGATGAGTCTCAGTGTTCTGACCTCTGCTGCTGTCATGAAGTGTTTGAATTCATTCAATACCCGATAGAAAAAGAGTCCAAAACCCACAGGTGTAGCATGTAAAGGGGAATTTCCTTGTTTAGTAAGGATGGAAGTTATGCCATGATAGACAGCTGTATCCAGACAGAAGCAACATGTTTCACAGAACTAGCAATTAGCATTTTTTGTAAGGCATTCTGTTAAATTTAGTATTGTGGCTCCATGTTAAGATACAGAAGTACATTCCTTCCCCTTCTTCAAGGAGATAGTTTTATTTTTCAGTCTTTGTTGGGAATTGTAACACAGCATTCTTGAGCACTGTTGAACTCTTCAGTTTCAATATTGGAAGAAGATTATTTTTGCACAGTTTGTATACTAGTTTAAAAGTACTTTTGAATCTGGCAGATTTAGAAGGTGTACTGGGCCTGGCTGAGATAGTTATTTTTCTTCATAGCAGCTCAAAATGTGCGGTGTTTTAGAACTGACCAAGACAATACTGATAACAGACTAATGTTTTAACTGTTGTTGAACAGTGTTTGCATAGCATCAAGGCCTCTCTGTTTCTCACTCTGCCGCCCCTAGTTGTTACTTCCACCGTGGTAAGCAAATGACAGTTGCCTTGACAGGTTCAGGGCAGTGTGATGTAATCAATCTGCGAGGCCTCCCCATATGGATATTGCTGCCACTGTCCTTTATACCAGAGAGGCTTTATTCACTTGGCTTGTTTGTTTATGGTGTGTTTCACATTCATTAATAACCTGTGTGATGGCTTTCTCTCATCTTCTACTTCTCCTTCATTTATTAAACAATTTTTATCTCAACCCCCAAGTTTTCTTGCTCTTATTCTTCCTTTCCTCTTCACCCACTGGGGGTGAGGGCTGTGTGGTGCTTAGCTGCCTGCTGGGGTTATCCCACAACAGAAGGTCTGTAGTAAGTTAAAATTTATCACTGCCATTCATGTTGCCAAATTTTTTTAAAGTACTGCTGAGTTTGTTTTTTGGTTGTTGTAATACATACACTTCCCCTTGAACAACAGTAACTCAATTAAGTAAGTAACAAGGAATTCCCTATTTTCCCCTTATGTTAAACATTTCAGTGACCATTACAAAGTAGGTGAGCTTATTTATGTCTCATAAATGACATGGCTATTTAGTTAATTCAGCAAGTTGGTAAGAAGCTGCTCTGTAGACTAAGGCCCTTTACTTCAGAATGGAAGCTGATTCATATGACTAACAAATGTATTTATTAGCTAAATGTCTGATACAAAGTCAGCTGAAGGCAATGAGATAAACTATGTTAGTAGGCATAGAACATTGTATTTATAAAGTTTGATTCCCTCAGAAAAGATATTCTTATTACTGACTTATTTTTTTCTTATCCCACAGAAAGCAATCATATTTGTGTCATTAAGTCAAATATTTGGACTTTTTGTATTTCTTACTTCATTTTGCATGGTACTTTTGATGGAATATTGTTTTTTTTCTCAGGGCATCTTGGGGGTTTTCTTTGCTGTGTATTACTCTGTGCCCTCTTTCTGTCTAATCCTTGGCTTTTAGGACCAAGTATCTAAGTTAGCAGATACAGCTATAGAGAGACTTGAAGTAACATCAACAGCTACTTTGTGACAGGTCATAAAATAATGATAAAGCTTAGCTTTGTGCAACATCAAAGTAACCATAAGTTTGAGTAAATTGCTGGAAAACTTTGCTGTAGCTGAAAAACATTGATCTGAGGGGCAGCACCATCAATTTTTCCTATCTTAACTGATGACAGTTTATTTTCTTGGGATTTTTCAGTTTTATCCTTCTACCTTAAATTCTGTCTGTGGTACAGAACTCAGCAACATGCAAATATTGCAAGAAGAACATTGTAACACTATTCAAAAGCTAGTAGTATTTCTCTATGCTTTTATTTATACAAAGCTAGAATAGGGGAGGATCTTTTTGCAAAAACGACATTACTTAGTAAAACTGAAGTCAGCTCAATGCAGAGAACTCTGCAATTTGCTTCATAATATGGCATTCCACATTACAGCTTTAAGCGCAATAATTTGAAATGTCCAGGGGGTTGTACAGACTCTCATCTCTGAAAGTTCAATGAGAGCAAACTCCAGTGAATGTTAGTACAAGGAAGCAACTATGCTTATTTACTAGGAATTGGTATCAAGCAGGAACCAAGGTAAAATAGGGATTTTACAGAACTGAGTACATTATTTTAATATATTACTAATACATTTACTGCAGACAGAGGGTCACTCAAAGAAAGAGATAGGCCCATATCCTTTAACCTGCCTATGTGCACTAGCTATCCAATTCAAGCAGATCAGTTAAATGCAATGTGTGGGGAGAAGATAATGTTTCCACAGAATGATTTATGCTTAGTATTTCATTGGTTTATAAAAGTGTTGCTAGCAATGTGGTTTCATGCATATTTTAAAAGGCTATTTCAAGTGACCAGAGACCAAGGACATGAAAGATTTGTGGATGGTGTCCTGGTTTCAGCTGGGACAGAGTTAATTGTCTTCCTAGTAGCTGGTACAGTGCTGTGTTTTGAGTTCAGTACGAGAAGAATGTTGATAACACACTGATGTTTTCAGTTGCTGCTAAGTAATGTCTAGGCTAAAGTCAAGGATTTTTCAGCTTCTCACACCCAGCCAGTGAGAAAGCTGGAGGGGCATGCCCTGGCTGGGTTTAAACATGTAGATCCAGATACTGCCATTGGATTTGATACAATTGATTGCTGCTGTTCTAATTGATAAAATTGAGTTGGCTGAGGCAGTTTCAGATGACTTTCTGTTCCAAGAGCATCAGCGTGAGCCGACAGTTTCTTTACGTAGGAGTTAAAGGAGGACACAACCAAGGAAGAGTATCTCTAGGACATATATCAATGACAAAGAGCTACAGTATCGTATGGTAGATACGATAAAGACTAGGGTCTCTGAACACAGAGGGGTAATGCTGGCTTGTAGCTTATGTAGCCATGACAACAGTGGTTTTACAGTACTGTGGAATAATGCTGTTATGTATTTTCTGGGAAGTAGTGTATAAATAGAGATTAATGAAGTTCAGAGAACTAAGGGTGCTGTAGTATACATTACAGTCCTGTGGGCTACTGCTGTAGGAGAGAATGTGTGTGCGAACAGCATGGTATAGGGAAGAGAACAGAGAAAGAGTGGTCCTTGTGTTTGTAAAACTGTAAAGCAGTCCGTAAGCATGCTGAGGAGATTTGTTATGACTTGTTATAGCGGAATCTGTGATACAAACATAAGAAGGAAGGAAGAATGTTAAAGAATAAGTGCCTGGTAGCTAATGTATGCAGCGCTCATGGCATCCTGGCTGTCCACTTGTCTTTCACTGCATTTCACTTTCTCTTACTGTCCGTCTGCCTTTTCTATTTTCATCCTATTTTGTGACGTGTGTGATTGCTCTCTTTTTTTCTGATGCCAACAGACTTCGTTGCTGAGGTAAACAACAGTGGAGTCTAATAAGGCTGTCCTTGTGAGTCATAAGTACCTAGGGCATCCAGGATTGTATCAGCATCCTTCATTCGATATCTGGGTATCAAACCCTGCTTTAGGCATTGTTACCAGTATCAAGAGAGAGATTTAGCATAATCGCAGTCAGGAGGAGGATCCTAAAGGGAAAATAGAGCAATCTGGGGTGGTGATACACGTATCCAGCTACATATCTAGAGGGTACGGAAAGGTAGTATTGCCTTTAGAAAAAAAAAGACTTCCAAGCCAACAGGGAAAAAAAAATAATCCATCATCACTATTGAGATATAAGGCTGTCATAATGGGTGATTTTCTTTCTCACCTCATAACGACCACTAAAGCCTATGATTTCTTTGTACTCCAGCCACGTCTCAAAGACAGATTATGCAGGCTTTCAGGGGTTCAGGCTGGGAGCATACACAAATTTATGACAACTTTCTATGTACAAAACAGATCTTCAGTTCATAATATGAAGGCATTTTGAACTGACAGGTTCCTATGCTGTAACAAAATTAACCAGATCAAAGTGCAGGTATCCCAGAGACTGCAATGCTATTAATCAGGGTTTTTTTTTGTTGTTGCTTCTTTTGAGAGAACATTTTGGTGGCACTCTCCTGTTGCAAGACTATTTATTTTCTATAGAAAAATCCAACAGCAGCCCATGGCTGCCAGTGACCAGCTGGGTCCCTTCAGCAAGTCTGTAGGGGTGAGCCGTGGTGGGAGAGGCCAGAGATAACGTTTGCCTGATGGCTCATCTGAGCACCCATGGGGAGCTCAGACTGGCCTGGGGGTGGGCAATGCAGTGCCCTGTGGGGTTTCTGAGGCAGATGGAGTCTGCAGAGGATGCCTTTGTGGCAGGTCGGGAACCCAAAGGGCTGTTGCTGGAAGAAGCATCCTCACCCAGAGCACCATCCCCTTCCCAGTGCTGGGGAGATGCCTCTCCGTGCCTGTGGCGTGTGCCACAGCCAGGCACGCACCAACAATGCAGGACAACACTGCAATGCGCAGGACTTGGCTGTCTCAGGCTGTTCCCACCCCAGCTCCCTCCAGTCCTGTGGGTCTCTGTGCCCACAGGAGAGGAGGAGGAGGTGGACAGGCAGAGTGTGGAGTGGGTGTCCTGGGGAGCCCGGGCAACACGACTGGTTTTGTGCAGGGACCTGACCAAAGGTCCTGTGTCTGAAAGCACCCCATTTGCTCCAAGTAGGAGAGCATCCCTGTCCCCATCCACATCCTCATCCTCATTCCCATCCCCATCCTTGCCCCACATCTGTGCATGCTCCAAGGCTTGCCAGGAACACCCCAGGCTTGCCATGTGCTGAGTCAGCACTTGGACAAAAGCATGCTGTGGCAGTGGCATGCAGCACAGTGGGTCCTTGCCCTCAGGCACGCATGGGGCCAGGGAGGCATTTTGGGCAAGGCCCCGAAAATGCGGCCAGGTGGCAACTCACTCCTTCGCCCACCAGGAAGGACCCAGACCAGCGCGTGCTGAAAATCCTGCTTCTTGGAAGCCGGTCCTGTTTTTTTCACGGCTCTTTGAAAAAAAACTTGGCCACTGCCCAGCCCTAACAGAGCTACACTGCCCCTCCAGCTCCTAGACTCCCAAGTGACCTCCAGGAATATTTCCACGGCTGCCCACACAGATTTCCCAGGAAGGGCAGTGTGCATCTTCAGCAGCAGAGCAGCCACGTTCCCGCTGTCCCGCTTGTGCTACCCCATTTCTCCGGGGTAATCCCAGCTCATAGAGGAGGCTTTTGTGTTTCCTTCTGACATGGTGGGATGCAGCTGGAGGAGCTGGCGGCAGCAAATATATTTGTCAGGCTCCCCTGTTTGCCTCTCTGCTGGACACTAAGTCTGTGGGTCCCACTTGCATATGGCTTTTTAGACTGTTTGGCTTCGGCTTGTTTGAGCTTCTGGGGGTGGCTCTGGAGCCAGCCCTGCCCCAGAGGTCCCTGCACGGACCCCAGAGGATGGGGTGCTGGAGCCTCAGCTCTCAGCAAGCCTTTGGCAGCAAGTCAGGCTTCAGAGGAGAAACGAGGGCTGGGAGCAAGTCCCAGTCTTGGTGCTCAGCTCATTTTCTGAGATGAGAGATGGTAGATGAAACATGCAGAGCCCTGACCAGGACCAGGCAGCTTGCAGGGTTCAAGGTCACCTGCAGCTCCTCGCTGTCAGGTCACAGGGGAAAAAGCTGGAGGCGGGATGGAGGGATTTTCCCAGCAGCCTCCCTCCCTGGCACACTGCCTGTCCCCAGATGCTCTGCGATGCTGTAGCGAGACTCGGCGCCAGATGCAAAGCAGCTGAACTTCATTTAGCTGCTCAGCGCTTCATTGGGGAAATTCCCTGCCTGTCCTTTTCCTGAAAAGAGGCCGGAGCAGGAGCTGGACTGAGGCATGGGTCAGACCCACCCCTGGGCCCTTGTCCCACCTCTCCTAGGGTCTCCAGGTGCAGATTAAAACTGTGTCAGCAAATAAGAACCTGAGGATGAGGGAAAGCTCAAGCCATCAGCAGGTGTCCAGGATCCCTCACTCAGCCATGTTGGAGGCTGCCCGTGGGAGTCAGTACAGCAGTCAGGAAAATATTTAAGGGGTGCATTAGAAATCAAACATTTTCAGTACATTTGGGATTAGCAAACAAGGCAGTGAGACATTGAATTTCCATTTGCTGCTCTCATCCTACAACTTCTTTTCTGCCTTTACCCATGTTGTGCCTCAGACTCTTCCGTGATATGCACTGCCCCAAATGCATCACATACAGTGTGATGTCCACGTATATACATAGACACACGTACAAAAGCTGCGTAAACCCAACACCATCAGAAGGAAATATTCTTTGAGCTTCGTTCCTAGCTATTCAGCCTGCGAGCAGCAGATGGCAGCCCTATTGCCATTCCTCGTCTCCTCTCCACCGAGCTGAGGCTGCCCTTGCACGCAACGCTTTCTCATGCTTCAGCCCCACAGCACGAGCAAGTCCTGCTCTTTCCCATCTGTCCTGGGGTTTTGGTATTACCCATCACTGCAGGTAATTGCCAAGTAAACTCAGTCTGGCCGGTGAAGTCTGCTGTGGTCTGAACGGAGCTTTTCATCCTCTTCCCTAGCATAATGCCAGTAACTACCTGAGTTTTGTAAAATCACTGTGTGTGGTGAAAGCCTGAATGTAAATGCCTCATGGACAGACATGCAGTCACTGGCATGGCTGCTTCCTCGGCCAAAGAAAGAGTGGGCAAAGAAAGACGGAAATATGTATTTGGAACCCTTTTTAACACATCAAGTGCTTCAGAATCAGCTTCCGTCAGACACAAGGCCACCTCCTGGGCACCTTCATTTTTGCTGCAAATATGGAGCAAAGTGGTGTTCAAACCTTGACTGGTGAGTTTCCATGTTTGTGTTTCAGTTCTGATGCAGCATTTGAAGCCCATCCTGTTCCCCTGGGTCACCAGTTCTGCTTGTTTTCAGACTGTTGAGGTCTCTTCTGTACTGAGATATGTCTGGGGAGTTTCCCTACAGCATTATAACTCCTCTTATCAACTCATTAAAGAAAATACTAGATAAACTCAGTCCTGTACATGAAGTTTGTAGGAATGGATGTTACCTCTCACCATCACAGCTATGTCTCTTTTTAGTCTGTTCCTTTAACACCTCTCACTTTTATCATTATTTCGACCTTCAAAGGTTTATTGATAATATTTAGTGTTGGTAGGATTTCAAAAGCCTCATCAAAATCCTGCCAAAAAAAATGGCAGGATATGCAAAAACCAAACCAAACCGTTTTATCGAGAGACAACATTATTTCACCCCTGAGGAGACGCTCACTGTATGAGACCCCAACGCAATTCTCTACTGTGTCTTAGCCGATGGCTGTTTGATGTCGAACCAGGAAACCGTTCTTGGAAACAGCAGTTGGATCTCATGGCTGGATCTAAGGTGAGTGTCCTAAAGATCAGGCTGTGGGATCAGACACTGACTTGCACTGCAGCGTTTCCCCTGCTCGCCCCCCC
>JANZLP010000002.1:21206938-21222775 GCA_026930925.1 Chelictinia riocourii | reverse complement strand
ATAGATTAAGTACACCACTTATTTTGAAGTATATTATTATTATTATTATTTAATGCACTTTCTTTGTAAGTGTATAGCATCCTGAAGTGAGAATATTAAGCATCTGTTTATGAAATATATTAGTGGGCTTCTGCTTAATTATAATATCAGAAATTAATTTTATTGCCATTGCTGGCATAGGATTGAACTATGCAAACACATGGTGATATGGTTAGATACAGCAACATGATTAGTACCATTTCCCTAACTCTGCAGATTTTTGCCCATTCCTTTCATAAATCAAGGGACTCCAAGAAGTATGTCTGTGGGTAAGCCTGCCTTAGAAAATCTTGAGTCAAAAATTAAATGTTATTAGAATATTCTATAAAAGTGCTAAACTTGATTTACTTTTAAAAAGATAGAGCATAATTAATATTTATTGAAATAATTCTATGAGTAAAGAAATTTTCCATCCATTTTAGGCTCATGTAACACGAAATCTGGTTATGGACCAAAATAAAAAGGATTTCCCCAGAATCCTTGAATGAGCAAATATTACCTAGGGATTTCAATTCTCCTCCTTGCAGGCAGTTTGTCCAAGACCTTCCGTAATATTCTTTAGAGGATTATAAAAATTTTCCCAATCACAGCACACAGGTCTTGCCCAACCAAAGGCTTGGATGAAAAAGTTCAGTTTGTTCATACTGTGACTCTGCTAGAATATTGATGTAACTTCAGCTTTTCATTTGCATAGCTGATCAGAGGAAGAGTTGGCACTGCAGTTTTTCTTTGACCAGCTCAGGCAAGTCTACATGATATTCAGTTTATTAAGGCATTATTAGTGAATCTGCCTCTAGTGTTTATGAATACTCTTCCATCCTCTCACACTCTTGTTCCACTACTAATTCCATCTATGAATCATTATTAGCAGGCTTAAATTGCATGGAAAGCTTTTTCAGATCATTTGTATGTGTTTCATCTCTAGTTTTTTACGAATAAATGAGATAATGCACCGGGCTCCAAACTAAAACTGATACAATAATTTTAACAAAGAATTTCCAAGGTCTATGACACAACAATCCCATATGAGAAACTGCTGAAATCTTACTATTCTAGTATCATAGCATATAATTCAATATGTCATATCTAATCATTTGATGAAGGAGAGGATTAGCTGTTTTTAAAGCAAGGATAGGTTTTTACTTTCCTTTTTCTTTTGTTAATTAAGTGAGAAGATGATTCTGTAAAAATTTTCATTGTTACTGCAATCAATATGATTTTGCAGATTTTTTTTTTCCTCTTTCTCATCTCATAGGTCTTAAGTTATCTAATGGTCGCTTGCTTTCACAGAAAAATTGTTAGGATTCACTGAGAGAAAGAGTGTAATAGAACGGCATGACTGAGTGATTTTACTTATGGTATTCATTGGTTCAGCGTGAAACACAACACATCACTTAAATTGTATTCAATAACGAGTCTGCTCATAAAATATTTAAAGTGAGAATAGAAAGCCCTCAACAGAAGTTAAATAGCCCTAGTGGAGAGAAACTATTGCTTGAAATTAGTCAGCTTATCAATCTTAGAGAGATCAACACCCCAGAAGAATTCAGTGCATCTATCAAACAAAACTCTATAAAGGTGTATTAAAAAGCAAAACAATTCCAGACTTATGTATTTTATTTATTGGACACTGATAGCTTGTTTTGATTAACAGAAAAAAACCCACATTTTTAGTTCTTCCCTTCCCTGCTCTGCCTTACCCTTTCACTGCATTCACACATCGCATTTTTTTCTTCAAGAACATACTTTCCTCCCTCTCTGCTGCCCTCTCTTCCGAAACCTAGTAGATAGTTGTCATTCTTCTCATTTGTAATGAACACTGATCAACATACACACTTTTCAGTCACAGACTAGTCACTAGTTGAGTCTGTTCACCTTTTAAGTATTTTGTATCAGTAAATTACTTGGAAAGAGTTGATGGTGACCTATTATTTTTACTTCTACTTGTCCCTAAAACATGGAGGTTCTATAAAAATGCAGAACTTTGAAAGATCTGGAAACATAGGTTACTGTAAACTCTCCATTATTAATAAAGAAAACACATAATTTGAATCAGTGGAAATAAAGCCTGTGTACATTAATAACAGTTGAAAGTGCTATTCTTTCTCATTGTGTTTTAACTGTTTGGGTTTTTTTATTTTAACTGTCTGTTTTTCACCTGCTCAACAATAGCAGTCAGAAAACTGTAGCTAAAATTTTCTGTATAAAGGCCTTGCTGCCTAAATTTAAGCATATGCAAAGTGCTTTGCTAATAGGATTATATATGTGTTTTGTTGGTTTGGCAAGACATTTCTTGAGAGAAGAATTTTAATTGAAATGAAATAAAGTAGGGTTAATTTTGTCTCAGAATTATGCACAAAATCTGCAATATACTAAAAACGCTCCATTGTCAAATATATTTGGTATGTCAGTACAGAAAATATTAACAAGAATATTTTCTTTTATAGTCTAGGGGAGAGTGGTAGAACTCAGAGGCTGAAAGAAATGCAGGAAAGAGTAAGATTAAGGTTTTGTCTTTACTGATGTACATTGGCGGTAACTTCATGGAACTTAAAACCACTAAGTGGGAAATCAGAACTCAGTAAGAAGACTATAAAGAGAGGAAATTTTCAAAGAAAGCTGGAAAAAGGAAGAGCTTTCCTTACCCCATTTTCAAGTTGCTAGGAGCTAGGTTTAGCTATTTCCTGAGAAAAAGCAGGATTCACCAACCCAAAATCTAGTGTGTTTCCAAGCATCACTGATTCAGGACCTTGGAAATAAAAGGATGGTTTGCCTTTTGCGTACAGCATTTTCAATAGTTGTGCCTGTTGCTGTTTACCTTCATTGTAAAATGAAATTAAGTCATTAACCAGGATCTGATTTACAAAGTCAGAAGAGGCCCTGCAGACTGCCTCCGATAGGCCTTTCAAAACTGAAGGTACCCATCTCCGGCTGTCCCAAGCTTTTTCCACACCAGTGTTTCTCATGCTAAAAAAGGGTTTATCATCTTAACATCAGACTGAGTAAAGGAAAGGACAAGCATGTTTTCTGAAAATACTTTCAGAAAGAAAGTGATTACAGATTGATGACAGTTGGTTATAAGAATACATTTCTGTCAGAATCTGCCGAATACCACTATTAAGTGTCTGAAAAACGGCACTGCTCTAAAGGAATCTGGATAACTGTAGTAATGTGAACACCGACATGTATGAATACTGTACGAGAAAATAAACTGACTGCTCTTTTGGAAGGACGAGATGTTTGCAGAAGTTGCTACATAATGTCTACATACGTGACCTGATAGCATCACTGTTTAGCCCATCTGGCTATTCTGTGCTGTGAGAAACCATTTACATTGTTTCCCCAGGGGAAAAAAAATCTTTTGTGATTTCATCTCGGTGTGCTTCATTGTCTTGCATGTTCACACAAATTCTTAGCAAAAGGAACATCCTTAAAGAATTCCCATTTCTGCCCTTGCTCCCAAGACCCCAAATCCCCTGCCCTTTTATGTTGCCTAGGCATCTTCAACAATCGTATCATTCTCATGGCAACACTGCTTATATCCTCTATTGTACCGTTTTTACTGGTTCTTAAAAAGTCATTTTTCTGTCATCTATTTTCTGCTTTACTATGCTGCGTCAATAAACATGCCCATATCATGTCTTCTCATGCTGCAGCAGAAACAAGTGTTGCTTCTTTCTCCCTCCAGTGTAAGAAGAAAGATGACAGCATCAGCATTTATCTCAGGTAATAAAAAAATGGTGTTGTTTTTAAGCTCTGTGTAGTCATAACCTCATCTCAGATACAGTCTGGGCAAGCCCTATATCTTTTAAGCACCAAACTGGAAGCAATCTTTCTTCACATTTCTCTTCTTTGCCTAGCACAATGTAAGAAGATGCACACTATATTTTAATCCTGTATACAGTTCTACCACTGTTGATGCAAATACTTCTCCTCTATAATGAGTTGATTCTATTTATGTAAGAAATTGATTCCTTGCCTCTTAAATTATCAGAAGAGCAACTGTCTTTTTGGTCTGTAACTACACAATATGATTTATATAGGCTCTTTATGATTCTTATATCTTAAAGACATGACTCTGACATGCTATTAATAACTATTTTAATTGTTCAATTGAATTTTGCCACATGCATTTTGCTACACTTCCATTTTTTACTAAAACCTCTTTGATAAAAGTTCAAATTCAAATTTACAAAACCCTTGTTTGTCTTTTTTCCGTGAAAACAGAATTTGATATAAATTTTTTGAAATGGAAATAATGTTGAGAATGTATGATTGTTTTTATTTTAACCAGCTCTTGCTAGCAACTTTATAACAAAAGCATTTTCTTTTTTTGTATAAAAATATTTTGTCATTTTTCTTGGTTTTTTTAAATAACATGTATAGACCTATACACGTACACATAGCTCTCCAAATGGTTTTCTCTACTTGGCTGTTGAGGTATGATAAACTTTCTGGGAAACCATGAGAAATGAGATGTGTAAATCTCTCTGTGTCATACAAATGAAAATGATTGTAACATAACACCTCCCACTCTACACAGCACTTGTTAGGCTGCGTCTGTACTACTGTGTCCAGCTCTGGTCCTCACAATTCGAAAAAGACATGGACAGACAGGAGAGAGTCCAAACGAGGGCCACGAAGATGATCAAAGGGCTGGAAAACCTGTGCAATGAAGAAAGGCTGAAGGAGTTAGGGAGAAAAGACGGCTGAGGGGGACATCATCACATTATTCCAGTACTTAAAGCATGGCTACAAAGAGGACAGAGGATCTCTTCAATGGCAGTTCTGCAGTCAGGGTTTTCAGGGCTTTTTTTTGTTTTCCTTAAAGAATGTAAATATCCAAGTGTAGCAGTAGCA
The DNA here is from genome assembly GCA_026930925.1 of Chelictinia riocourii. Lineage (NCBI taxonomy): Eukaryota > Metazoa > Chordata > Aves > Accipitriformes > Accipitridae > Chelictinia > Chelictinia riocourii. The sequence continues at coordinate 21,217,876 of JANZLP010000002.1, read as the reverse complement.
TGATCTTTTTTAATCTAGAAAGGAAAAATACATTTGTGCAGATATGAGGGGAGAGGAAGGGGGTGGAGGGAATCAGTCATTTCCTCGTGACACAAGTAGATTATTTTAATGAGGTCCAAGTAATGAGAGCCCTTAATTCTGGGATACTGAGAGGAAAAGCTTTTGCCCTGTCCTAGAATCAGCCAAAACAAAGCTGACTTATTCCAGACACAGAAGCGGTCTGTGAATCCTGCAGAGAGCCTCTGCCTGGCTTCAGTGCATGACCTGGGGTTGGTATGATCCCTCTTCCCACCTTCCAAGGGGAGGTTGGAGGGGGAGGATTAAAACTTCCTCTCTTTGACATTGTATCGACAGGTAGTTTTTCATCACGCTATCCTCTTTTCCAGGCTCGTTATATCCTCCCTCAGTCCATGAGCTTCTACCCACACTTGAGTTTTGAAGGCAACAAGGGAGGGGAGAATAAGGAAAAGGGGAAGCAAAAAGAAACCCCCTGAAGCTGAACGTCCTTTTCCAGGGAATGAAAGCCTGACATTCTGTGGCTGACATCATCTTCCAGCAAAACTGCAGCAATGGGGTTGCCAAGATAAGAGAACCCTAAGCAAGCAGGCAACTAAATAAACAAGTACATGGAGAAAGGAAGTTTTTATTTTGATTTCTTGTTAGTCATGATATTTAGCCTTTTATCGCAGCAAAGTTCCCATCCACCCCCTTGAAATCCGGTGCTATATATTCCTCATCAGTAATAACAACAATGTTAAGAAGTCTGAGAGCAGGGAACGGGCGGTCAAATGTGCTTCTTGGTCCAGCTGTGTTTAGTTTTCAGATGCCCATGTGTTCCTTGTTAGGCTGTCTTCCAGCCCTCCTCTGCCTTCTTTTCTATTCTTCACAGTCCAAAACTATGAACCAATTACAGACCACAGAGTCAGCTATTTACCCCCTCCTGCCTTTACACAGCTATTTCCTGCCTGCTATCAGCAAAGTTAGACAAAGATGACAACAAGACCAAGGTCTTTACCATAAGTTGAACCAGAAGTGGGACCTGAAAACACCCTAAAGCTGTTATATTTTATGTAGGGGAAAATTTGAAAAGGATTATCTGAGGAAAGCAATCAGCTCCAGACTGAAATCTATCTCACTGGTGTTTATATGATAAAATAATTGCCATTTAGGCCTCTATCACACTTGGAATATGAATCATATGTCTAGAGGGCTCTCCTGCAGAGGTTCGGGGGCAGAGCTTCCTTCTTCACCGTAGTAGCCTCTCTGGAGGTGCACATGGGTCTCCAGGCCAAAGAAAACAGTTGTGATTAGAGAGTGATAGAGGCAGCCACATGCTGATTCAAAGACCTATAATCTTCTCCCCTTCCACCCTCCCCCTCCCAAAAGCAACAAGTCTGTAAAACTCATTCACTTGCCAGAGGCTGTTTATTCTGTTTAATGGCCACCTATCACCCCTTCACTCATTCTTTTTAGATTTACTAGACAAGCACAAAGCAAATTAGTGCAAAATGCTTTCAGTCAAGTGTCAGGTGGAATCAGACTTGATGAATACTATACTGCTGGGCTTTATAACTGTAGGAACACATATACTGACAACATTGTCTCCTTCAATTAAAGCTATGCTGCCTGTTTTTTTGAATCCCTCGTAGAATCCCCTCCTCCCAAAGTCAAACCTATAACTCTTTAATACCTTATTTTAATAAAGACATTTTGACATGCATTGTGATGGCACAAATGGAGAAATCTTAATGCTAGAATTTTTATGATGTGTTTCAAAAACGTATTCTTCAAAGGAAATATTTCAGTGACACGCTGATCTGCAGCAAGGTGTGGATATGTTCGAAAATAGCACCGTGTCCAAACCTTGTAATGTAATATTTATAGTATAAATCCTGCTAATTTACCATAGAATTGAGTCTCCATTGTTGCTCATCCATAAATACACAAGGCCAAAGGCATGGGGGTAAGGGTGGAGAGGGGGCCTGGTTTCTTCTTGACAAGGCAGGGCAGAGGTGTCCTCTCCCCCTTAAAGCTAATGTGTGGAGCAGTCCACACACATCAGGGGAGAGCGTAACCCCAAGGGGAGTGCAGGGGTTTCTAGCAGCGTGACTCCCATTAAAGTCAATAGGAGCCATGTGGCTGAAACCCACACACAGATCTCAGAAAATTCACCCCCTGAGCCAAAAACGTTCCTCTGAAGATGGATTGTATCTGATGGGCATAGCTCAGAGCAATGAGCTGATGATGCCGTGCTGCCCCAGGGATACGGTTTAATGCAGATTGTTTTTGCTGGGACACTCAGCTTGTGTAGCAGACCAGCACAGGACAGCCCAGACCATTTAGACATGCTCAAAAACGCTTGCTTTTGGTTTTCCCCGAGCTCCGGGACTGTGATTAAAGCAGGTTCCTCTGAGCACTGGGACATCAGCCACTGTAATTACAGTGAGCTTGCAACAGCATCCAGGAGCAGACAGCTACACCAGAAATAGGCACAGAGTGATAACAACCCCACCGACGGACTGGGCTAACGGCTTTGGGGGGAGAGGTACTGCAAGGTTTCCTGGAAGAGTGATTTCAGTCATATCGCTGTGGCCACAAAGAGGCCACCCTGCTCAGAGCCTGTATGACAGCAATGCTTCTCTACCAGTGAAAACGGAGCACGATGCTGCAGACTGCCATTTGAATACATGTTTTTTCCAGCAGGTAGAGCAAGCTGATGTTAGTCTCATTAAAGGCCATGGTTGCAAGAATTTTCATAACAACTTTGGAGACAACAGACATGTAGAGAAGCTACAGAGAAATGACACGTGTTTTAAGGCATTCTGATATCATGGTGGTAAGAGTGGTATAAATAATGTAGCAAGAAGGATGGATCCAATCCTCTGTATCAAAACCATCTTATGTTCCTTTTCAAGGCCTAAAAAGATTAAACAAAGATACTTCAACCAGATAAATTAAGTAATCAAAGAATCATCATTTCTTGATGATATGTTTAAATTCCAGTTGAACTGGCAAAGGACTGTGAAGCGGCAAGGTAGTCTTATAAATAAAGTATTTTTCTTTTTCCTCTTCAGGGCACTGGATTTCACAGGTAATGTCTGGTTCTGCAGTATATTATAGTGTCTAAAAGCAACCGTAAACAGGGATGAGAGAGATGAATAAGGACCTTTATGCAGGTGTATTCCATGAATGTCTTTTATGGATGCCAAGTTGAGGATAAAATCTAATTTACAGCTCTAAATTGGAAACATGCACAGATCCTTTGGAATGCATGCTATTAGTAAGGCAGCTTAGAAATCTGCATTAACTCATGCCCAGTTGCAGTAAGAAGAATATCATAATTATTTCCTCTACTGCTGCTTGCTCCATCTGAGAGTAGACAGTGCCCAAATGAATTCAAGTTTAACTGAGTGGGGCTGACCCATGAATTCTGTTCTAATTCTCCCGACCCCATAAGCTTAGTGATGGGCAAATAGGCAAACTATTTTCCTCCCCTCAGCATTTGTACTTTTTAAGTTTAACATATCCTTTTTTTCCTTTCCAAACCTACTCTTAGCCACTGGTTCCTTCATAAAACTACCCCCGTGGTGATAACCCATTCAGAATGAACATGTAAAGTAGGGGAAAGAGGACAGAAAAAAGATCATTTTTAAGATATTGCCCAACACAATGCCTCTGTCTCTTTCAGGCCATGAACAGAAAAGTGAAACTTAAGGCATAAAGATGGGGTCAGCTGTAACAGGTCTGCTATGTACAAATGCCCCAAAATCAGAAATTTTCATACGTAAGAAAAATCTGTGCTTCATATAGGAAGGGAAAGGCTATTCTCACCTCTGCCCCTTTTGTTTTTCTAGAGGAAAACACAGACACAAAGGACAGTATTCATCAACCACATTTCAGCCATCTCCCTAAGTTTATGTATTTGTAAGTCTTAGTTAGTCATCTAGGCTATGTCTATAGCCAGTGAAGGGAGACATGGTAAAAGTTTTTTCACGCCATGTTATTTTTTGATATCTAAACTAAATATATCACCTTTAAGAGGCTCCACTTCCTCCATGGTGGGTCCTAAACTAAATTACTGTTTCAGATTTAGCAGAGGTACCTTCCTTGACCACCATCTGTCCTCAGTGCTAGGCTCCTCTGTTGAATTCATTCAACTACAAGGTGGCAAATTCTTCACCAGAAAACATCATTTTCCTTTTCTCAGCAAACCTGCCTTAGCAGCACATACATGAGAACAAACCCTGCAGCACAGTTTCAGCAGATATAAATCAGAATATTTTCACTGAGCAGCCTAAGCTTTTTGAGTGTTTCAATCTTTTTCTGAGGCTAGAAAAGAAAGAAATTTTTTGTAAAAATAGTAAAAATGCATCATGGCAAAGTCTACCAAGGAAACTTATGAGAACAAACCTGTAACATTTACAGCCACAGCCTTCTCTCGACTGTGGTTTCATTTCCTACAGCATCCATCGCAGGGTCTTACTAATTCCATAGAGAGCTGAGAACTTGGCATTTAATCCTGCCAGGGAAAAGCAGCTAAGAGTGAAAATTTCACCTACAAATCAAAGGTGCAGAGTCATCATTCCTATTAAATAATTCACCAAAACTAATACGCTAGTTTTAAAAAACGATTACGGAAACGAAACCTGTTTCAATTTCCTCTTTCATTTTAAGATGTGACTAATATTAAAATAGGATCAGAGGCTCATATCTGAGGTACTTAAACCCGACTCCTTGTGTGTCACTGCTGTCTCACCTGTGGGGTTCTTTAAGGTTGTTAGAAGAAATGAAACTAGTTGGCTTTAATTACTTTTGCTGAATGGTTACACTGGGAAAAGTGGAAGAAAGTTTCAGGAAGTAGGCTTTCTGTTTAGTAAAAACGCTTTCCAAAAATGAAATAACTAGGATAAATAATAAATAACAATAAAAAGCAACAAAGGGCCGTTATTAAAATAAAAATTGCAACATATAAAAGAATGAGAAATAGAAAGCATTCTACTACCTAATTGCCATGTATGTTTACATGCTCTTGTTTGGGTTATCGTCTGTGGACTCCAGAAATGTTTTAGAAAAACCTGCCTTCTTGACTGAATAATGAAAATGGAATGATAGATTTTTAATCTTCCAGCCCTGTTTTCTTGTACCATAAACAGTTCACTTAATAATAAACAAAAGCCCAGAAGCCCAACTTCTCCCACAGAAAGGACGTCAGGCAGAGGCTACAGCGATTTACCTCCACATCACTGGCAACAGAGATGTTCTGACCCGAAATATTCTTTGGAGGTGAGGTTTGAGAAATGGAAGCAAAAGAACAATCAGCAAATCTATTTTTTTGGAAACCAAACGGTGATGATTCAGCATCGGTAACACAGAGCAGATGAAACACTAATCATTGGCAAAAGCCTAACATGGTGTCCTGGGTGGCCGCAGGGAGTCTCACCCCACTAACGGCTGGCCCGAAGCCCACTGGAGTACACGAAAAGCCACTGGGGAGTCTGAGCGGTGCCAGGACGCGCACTCTGCTGCTCAGGGGCTGAGGGAGCACCCGGTAACAGGAGAAAGCAGCAGTTCATCTGCCAGAGGCCGAGAGTCAAAACTCCCTGCCATGGACAGCGCAGGAAGGTCTGCACTTCGTACTGCTGCCCGTGCAGCGGTGCCCTGGCTGACTTTTTGTAGTTTCTTTCCCTTGTGTATCTGGAAGGGTGGGCACGTTCTGAAACTGGGAAAGACGCACCACTTAATGCGTACAACACAAAAGCAACTTGTGCTAGGGCCTGAAATCCTATGAGCAAATTATAGGTGGTTTGTTACTTAGGAGAAGACAGTAACTGGGGTTTAGCAAGTGTCCTTCCTCACACATCAGCTTGAATCTGGATGCCAGTCGTTCTAGCAAACTGCAGGGATAATATGCAAGGTGCTTATCTCACCTTCAGGGATGTGGTGGTGTGGAATTTAAAGCCCTTCTTATGTCCAGCTTGAGGTGTGAGTTTTAGCCTTGCTTCAAACTCCCATGAAGAACTTTCCCTTTGGTCTCTGCTGCGGTGATAGTAGGACTATCGGATTATTCTTGCTGGGCAGCTGTGTCTGCTGATTGTATCGGTTCCTTTGTGTGCCTTTGGCTATAGGGACCGTCCTGCTGTAACAGGGCTTGTGACCTAGATGTGGGTTGGCCCTTGAACTTAAAAGTTTATTCTACGTCCTGTTACAGTCCTTGTATATACATCTTATGTGACATAATTTAATTCTTGACTAGGTTGCTCACTGGAGATGTGGATTCAAATGTGAATTTTGCTTAACTGTGAGCTGGCAGATGCCAGTCTACAGTTAAGGATGCACACTTAATAATCACGTAAGACCTCCAGTGTTTTCCTGTAACTTACATGCTTTTTTATCCCATCTGCAAATGCTTCCAGATTTTGCACAGTGTATTGAGGAGTCAAAAGAATATCAGTTAAAAGTGCCGGGAGGTATTCTCCCACACGCTGTGAAAGAGGTCATATGAGCACACTATGGCTGGGTACATAGATGCTTTGTAATGTGGACAACCTTCAGCGCAGGGTTACTCATATTTGAAAGTTTGATTTCTAGTGCTGTTGAAATGAAGAAAATACAAAGGGAAATAGTTGGCTTTTCGTTTAACTAGAGTGCCCAAAAGGCTGGTTTAAAATTTAATTGCACTTAGGATACACTGAACTCTTGTTCACCCTAAAGCATCCCAACTGCTCAAAGGATGATTTTCAGTTGTTCGGGAGGAGGAAGGAACTGAGAGGGTACTTGTGGGGGGAAGGGAGGGCTACAGTTTTGGTCATCTTCATTGTGAAGATTATCAAAAGAGGGAAAAAAAGATGTTTACTGCTTGTATTTTCCCCTTACTATTTCACCATATTCTCTCTTCACGGAACACTTCTGCAACACATTCTGTTCAGTGAGTAGGTAAAAAAAACCAAAATCATAGTCTGGAAGTAAGGAACTGCTCTGAATTCTAATTCCTACTTGCCTGTCATTCACTGGATGTACTTACAGAAGCCTTTTGCTTCTCTGTGCCAGATCCCTGATCAATTAAACATAGCTCAGAGTATTTCATCAAGTGACTAAGTAACTGAAGATACATTAATTTCTGTTTACAAACTACCTAGATTATGCAAAGAGCTACAGTAGTATTAAATATAAGTGATCTGATACTACACGCGTGGGCATGGACATAGAAGCACCCTGCTGTCCATATCGCTATAGCTATGTATCAACATTACTCCAGTATGTGTTCTGATTTTTCAAAAGATTTCTTTTTTAGGATTGTGGTTTTTAAATCCTTCCTGTATGTGGAAAAACTTTCAGATACATTCTGGTCTTCCAAGGGAAAACATGCACAAGGCAATAAAAGCTTTTTCATTAGGCAGTAGTGTTCATGCAAGTGCTGTGGAGTGGCATTGCTTAAATAGTGTATTTAAGGAAGGGAAGAACGAGAGCTTCTGCAGGACCCTTGCTCCTCTCCCCCACAAAAGCAGTCAAAACCAATATTAAGCTAGTTGTAAATCTAAACGTTTTAAAATGCAACATTTTAACAGTACATACTTTGCAAGCAAATGTGCCTTAGTATTAAACTGGATTTTTTTAAGCTTGGTTGAAACTGCTTGCAGCAGAATGATCAGTTCAAAGAAGGCTGATCAAAGACTAGCAAACAGTTTTTCTTTCTATTGAATTTAAAGGCGGCATAATCTAGATAGAAAGAATGTCTCAATGTCGGGGGGGGGTTGTGCAGATTTGGGTAGGATGTAAAGTTTCTGGGCTTGTTTTCTTCAGGTGTGTTGTATTAAGAGCTGTCAGAATCCATCTGTCCTTGAGCAGCTGATCTCAGGCTTGAACTGGATTTCACTAAGTATCATCATGATAAGTTTATGCTGGCCTGAACCACAGTGCCCAATGAGAAAGCTTTGTTAATGTATGGCAGAGATAGAAGCAGATTTAAAGCTGTTAACCACAAACCCAAACTTGCCCAGTTGCCTTGATTTACTGCGAATTCAATTATTAAATGGCCTGTTATAAATCATTAAATGCACATTTTAAGGTTCTAAAAGAGATTAATTTTTCATGGTTTTCCTCACACGTAGCCATCTGATCTACAATGTATAGTTCTGAGGGCTAGGAAAATTATTAGAGGATTGTCCTTCAGGATGCTGAAGTGAAATGCTCACATCAGTAATCCTGTTTGGAATGTTTGCTTCTGGCATCATCACTTTTAGATATAAATATTCATGTTTCACCTGGAACAAAAAACTGCTGATATTTGAAAGTGGGTCATTTTTCTTTAAAAGTGAATCTTTGGGCAGTTTTCATTGTGTATATGTAATGGTACATCAAAACAGGAATTACGTGCCAGTGTTTGTCTGTAGATGTATTCAGCTGAAACTTAGATACCTTGACAGCCCCCCCGCATGGAGAGGAGAGAGCTCGGTCCCAGCCACGTGAAGAAGGCTGCAAATGGGAAAAGGCAAAATATTGTGGTATGGACATCGTTTGCCTTGTTCTGCTGTTTTCTTATTCACTTTAACGAATTCATTCAGAAGTAATTATGCTGGAAGTCACATAAATGAAGATTTTATTCCCCAGTGCATGAAATGAAAGCACAAAAATTGTTCCAACATGTAGAGTTGTAGAATGTAGGATTTCTACTTTGTAGAATTTACTTCTGTAGAATAACTTATAAAAGACTCTCCAGATCAATTTGTTAATGTTTGTGTGGTGCTTTGAAGTATTAAATTGCCTCATAAGCAATAGGGACAAAATAGTGTTATAACTACTTTGGTTGCTCATACATAAGGAAGCGCGAGTTCTGTTATAATACCATTGGTTTGGTATAATACCATAGTGTCTGGACACCATCTAGATGTGTGTAGGTGGAGAACCATCTGTGTAGATGAGCCTACAAATATAAACACCTGTTTAGGACAAGGTCTTAGCATTCAGTAATTTCACATGTGAACCTGGAATATACTTTCGTGATGCATTTTGCTATGAGATGAAGTGTGGAAGGGAAGAAAATAGTCAGATCTGCTCCTGGTAATCTTCACTCTGACATACTTACTTAATCTTATTTGGAAAGTTCTGAGCTGCTTCAGAAAAAATTCCAGATTTTTATATCCTCCACTGGTTATTTTCGGTTTGTCTGTTTCTCTTTAGTGATGGTTTTACTTTACTTTGAGAGAAACTCTTAGAAGACAATGGAAATCTAGGAATAGATTTTAGTTATGTGCTAGTGAAAGAGTGCTCTCATCATTTTGTCTTGGAAGGACAGATAAAGAAAGAAGAGCGAGAACACACTGAGACTTTGAAGAATGGATTGTATGAAAAAGAAAGAGGAAGCAAGACTCTCGGCATATGAATTTATAATGCCAAAAATCCTAGTTGCAGCAAGTTCTGAAAATAAATGCATCATAGATATGACCTTTCGCATGATCCATCAGCTTAGATGAAGATGGGGTGGGGGTATAATCACACCATGGGAGCTTCTGGAAGAATCAGACAAATGAAACATAACTGAAATACTAAAGGCACAGAATTCCTAAAATCTGTCTAAAAATCCCACACACACTGATTGCATATGTATGTCGGGAGTTCAAACAGCTTTTCAAAATGAAAACAACAGATGTGACTTAACAACATGGAATCTTACCTTTCTGCCTCTTCACTTGGGGAATATTGCTGATTGTGGTTGCCTGAACTATTTCCACTACAATCTGATACCTAGTTTTAAAAAGAGTAGGGGATAAGGGCAAAGAGGGAGGAGAGGAGAAAAAAAAACACAACATTATATTAATTTTTTACAATGTGTTCTTCATAAAGCACACTTAAGAAGTAATAAAACCCAAACCACTTCTACCACCTCCTCATCTAGAAACAGAGTCATTTCTCAGTGTACCTGCAAATTGAGGAGCAGTGTGCGTATGGAGCAGAGTAGGAAAAAAAGGTTATCTTGAAAGGAAAGGAAAACATCCAGCTGACAATAACACTGCCGCCTTCTCCCAACTGCTGGCGCTGCACAGCCAGTTAGTAATACTCAGTGAACACAATGTAAAGCCATGCTCTTAACTTCTTAAATAGAAGTTCTCTGTAGGAAACTAGGATGGGAGTTCAGTTCAAAAGCAAAGAGCTGTCTGCAAGATTCTTCTAGCTAATGCGCTCAATATATATAACTTGGGAGAAGAAAAAAAAAGTATTACACTAAAGTAAGTAAAACACTAAAGTACTACACTCCAGGAATAATTAAAACCTAAAACTACACTATACATAATGGAAGACAGCTAATGCAGTTAGTAAACTGAATTTTAAATAAAACCAATCTTGTAACTAACAGGCACCATGCACTCAGCAAAGAAACTAACTGCCAGTTAAATCTTTCATAAACATCAAAGCTCTGGTCATAAACAATTCCTCTCAGTGCACTTATTCTGGCAGCTATTAATACTAGTAATTGTCATGGCTTAAGTCCAGCCAGCAACTAAGCATCACTGCAACTACTTGCTCATTTCCCTCCCACCCAATGGGATAGGGGAAAGAATCAGGAAAAAAAAAAAGTAAAACTCGTAGGTTGAGATAAAGACAGTTTAATAGGACAGAAAGGAAGAAAATAATAATGATGACAGTAATAAAATGACAATATTAATAAAAGAATTGGAATACACAAAACAAGTGATGCACAATGCAATTGTTCACCACTTGCTGACCATTGCCCAGTTAGTTCCCGAGCAGCGATCTGCCCCCTCCCCCAGCCAACTCCCCAGTTTATATACTAGGCAGGGCACCCCATGGTATGGAATACCTCATTGGCCAGTTTAGGTCAGCTGCCCTGGCTGTGTCCCGTCCTAACTTCTTGTGCCCCTCCAGCCTTCTCGCTGGCTGGGCATGAGAAGCTGAAAAATCCTTGACTTTAGACTAACCATG
>JANZLP010000002.1:20354346-20370531 GCA_026930925.1 Chelictinia riocourii | reverse complement strand
CGATCTGTAAGTCTACAGGCAGCTGAAAAGTTCAGAATAAAGTAACCTTAACTGATAGCAGAAAAAACCTGAAACTACTCCTGCAATGCATTAACAAGTGCATTTTGCAGATTCAAAAAGTGTCTGAATAGTAAATTTATAATAACACTCTATGTTTGCTTTGCAAATCATACAATTTGACTTTTCTCCTTCCTTTTAAAGCCAGCAAGATTACACAGTTTGGCCGTTCTTCCTCCAATGATGGAAAGTAAACTTTATTTTTTTCTGTTTCTCAGCATTTTCTCCAGCTGCCAATAGGTAGTTTCCTTACTGTTTTTTATAAAAAGTCAAATACATACTGGCTAGAGTTTAACAGTATGTTTAGACTATAGAAAATGTATGGATTGCATCTGCTTTTACACTTTAGATGATGGTATCTATGTTCAAACTAAGACGAACACCAAGTAGAGTGCTTTTTACTTCATCTTTTGACAGGATATTGTAGCGATAAACCTAACAACCCAAAGCATCATGAACACATTTTTGTAGGATATAAGGGATAAACAATAAAGCAATCAGTTTGCAATCACAATTTTCTATTTAATTATGGATTAAAATATTACAAACTGCACTGGCAATTTTTAACTCGAAACAAATCTCTGAAAATCCCACCTTCAGTGGATCCCACCTTCAGCCAAAGATGCAAGAATAATGCTGATGCACGTAGATGAATGCAAGAGCAAGGGAAATTGAGAACATGTACTACTAACACAAGTTTTAGTCAGATGAATTTTTCCCAGTTGGTTCCTTCTCATGTGACCGCATCTCAGAAGGACACCTGGCATTTTATTCCATATACACAGGGAGAACACTCAAGGGGTCAGAAGACTCAAGGGTCGCTCATGCTATTTTGCATTCCTACATAGGCCTTTGGCATCCTTCTCTTTCAGGTTCATTCCATTTACATTCTCTTTTATTTAAAAAATGTGGCCAACCATTTCTTACACTACATCTGCCAACAGATCAAAGGTAAAAATGCGTATAGTGGAACTGAAAAAATGATGGGAAAGGGCAACAAAGATGACCAAAGCTTATGAACAGCATCTGTACAAGTGAAACCTAAACAGGCTACGACGCCTTAGCCTAGAAAAGGCACATCTTAAGGGAGGGAAGGATAGGACAGAGGTCTCTCAAATCACGAGCAGCAAGGTGATAATGAAGACAGAACAACCGCTTGCGTTCTCTTCCTACCCCTAGAAACACACCCATGCTCAGCAGTATCATTCTTTATTTAGCTCTGAACAGACTGAAGGACCTTAGTGAATTCTTTCTCCCTCCTCCTTTTCAGATAATAGCAATGATGCTGCCACATATTTTGCAAAGTGCTCTTTTCTGGAGCTGAGATTGAGTTACATCCAACGTGCTAGACCCCACTGGCAGCCATGCGTTCTTAGCAGAGACATTCCTTTACCATGCCAAGTTATTTTTAATTCTATCTGGATTTTTAATTTTTTATTTTTTTTTTAAACCAGTGCATAAAAGAAAGCTATCGAGTTGCTCAATCAATGTTAGTTTATTATTGCTTACCCAAGTGTTTAATAAACCTATCCCAATCCTGGACATAGCTGTAAATACCTCATTGACTGTAACAAAGCAGATTTTTCCTATCAGACCTAAGTGGCTCTATAAACTATAATTAAGCACTAATTATGAGCTCCACTGGTCAGATAACAGAAGGCAAGGTCCATTGTGTGACTGGCAGAACCGGCAATTAAAGGAGATTATTGTTGTCAGAAATGGAATAAAACAAACAAAGAAAAAATTTAGGAGGAGGGGAAGATTTGCAATTAACCTGAGTAAACTTTACAGTGTTTGTGGGTTTGGGAGATTATGACATCCTGAACACAAAAAATGATGATCTATATGATGATACACAATAGATGTGAAAAGTTGCTCTGGAAAATTCATATAGCTTATTGGATAACAGGTTGTAGAGTCAGGTTCTGTTTGGCTCCACTCTCATACATTGAAAGCAAATACCTTAAAGTCCAAAACAGAAGCTGTATGTTTAGAATGAAAATATTTTCAAGGAAAACATTGTGTCAGTACTTTTTTACTTGTTCTTATAAAGCATTCAAAGCCAGAGAGGGCCACATTGCTCATGGCCTTAAGAACTAGAAAATGGAATTGAAATAGAATGAAAAATAGATTGACTCCCCAGGAAGGGGGAGAAAGACCCTCTACAACAGGTGAAAAGGAAGTGCGGTTTTATAAATTTGTTCCATTTTAACGTGACTTGCACCATTTTTACACTGGCTTAACTTGATTGGCTCCAGTGGAGTTTTCAATTATGCCAGATACCACTGAAGTGTTATTAGCAGCCTGCTTGGAATTTCTCTTGAAAGCCTGAAACTCTTTCGGAGCTAACAATATACTCTTCCTCCTCTCCCCCTTTGAAATAAAATGTTCACTCTGCAGAAAACCTTGATGTCCTGTTGAAACAGAATGCTCAAACACCAAAATGGTTTGACTTTTCACATACAAATTTTAAATTTCCATGGAAAATAGAGTTTCCAGTTACCTTTAGTGATTGGTATGCTAGTCACAGTTCATATATTCCTAGACCCGATACAGACATTCAAGGGAGCCAAAAGTCCCTTACACACAAGCACATTACAGCTTCCTGGAACACTGTTCAGGCTTTCAGGTGATGGCTGGGAATGTGGCCAATATCAGAAGGTAAAGGGCAAAAGAAAGCCATGGAAATGGAAATGACAATATTTCTTAGTAGCAGGCAGGTGCCTCTGCCCCCAGCTTGATTGTGCCTAAAACTCAGTACTGCGCTCTCGTCTCTGATTTTATTTATTTTTTTTTTTAAAGCAATTTGCATCTTTTGAAAAAAAAAAAAAAGAAAAGAAAAGGATTAATAAATTTCAAATGTTCCTGGTGCTTCTGTGCCAACTGGCACTGGAGGGGGCCTGTAACCTTGCCCAACTGCACTATATATAATTATTAATTAGAAAGCAACCTGGGAAGCAATGATCCTCTCCCCCAGCACAAGCCAGAGGAACTCTACAGAATTCATCGTAGGAAAGAAAATTGGTTTTCCTAGGTCACACTTGGGAGCAAACTTTATTTTACTTTGACTAGTCGTTCACTATCCAGAGTGGAATTATGGGAATTAATTGGAGTAACTTGGGTGCTCATTTTATAAATCAGCTGGCAGAACTCCTGCCATAATTAATGGGTCCGACTGGCAACCTTCCACAAATACACACCCATTTCCCAGTGATTTCCACCACGCATACATGCATTTTGCAGGAGCTCAACTTGCAAAGGGACATATTTAAGAGTTTATAACTGTCCCAATGACAGCAAGTTCTAATTTAAAACTCCTGTGTAATACTTGTTAGGAAGTTTTAATATCAAAAGGGCAGCCAAGGTCTTCCACGAGAAATTTCTAGACAGTGAAAGAAACTAATCCTTTTTAGTGATGTTTGGCTTCTCCTCTGCAGTAGCTGATCTCTGATTTCATATTTTATATCCATGGTTTGTTAATGAAATTTTCTCCTTTAAAGAGTAACCAGGCGGATAGAAAAAATTAGCTGATACTTTGCAGTAAACGTTTGAAGTGAAATTCAAGTAGCAGCCCGAGGCTCACAGTATGTAAAACCAACTACCAAAGTTTTAGGGGGGGGTTTAATCTATTTTTCCTTCTCAGGGGACTTCTGCTGTATTAAATTCTTTGGTTGAAGAGAAGCAGCCAAGTTGGCATTAGAACTGACTTACAGCAATTTGCATCTTTTGAAAAGGGATTAGCAAATTTAAAATGTTCCTGGTGTCCCTATGCCAGTTGGCACTGATGGGGGTCTGTAACCTCACCCATCTCCACCACCGCCTGCCGTGGGTCTACCTGAAAGGTGTCACAAGGCCTACTTCAAAGACAAAGAGAACAAGGAACTGGGCAGCAGGAGAATTTTAATGTCCACGCGTGGTGGCATCACTGCTGTTTGTGATGCACACGAGAAAGACAGGTTACCTCCAAGCTCACCCGTGGATGTGTTGTTCAGGCTTTTCTTACCTGGCACCCAGGTTCATGAAGTTTTAATAGCACTTTGAAATGCCCTGATATATATGAGGCAACATCCCTGGCCTCGCAGCACCTTGAGAGTGGAGATGTGAGCTGGATCTCACTGGAGACTCAAAGCCACAAAGGTGGGTTTCACCTTTCAATTTTATCCTGATCTAAGTCTTCTAGTTCAGTCATCGGTAGTTTTGGGGGCTGTCTCTGTAGACCTTGGAGAAGAGAAAGCCCTTTGACAGGACAATTAATCACACCTGTCTTAGGATGCAGTTGCCTCCACTCCTCCAGTGACCACGGAACCGGATTGACTGTTGCCGCTGGAGAAATGCAGCTACTCATAAATTATAAAGAGAATTTGTCCTTTCAAAGGGCCAACTTTTGTCTGTGGTCTACAGAAGGAGCCCAAACAACTTGCTTAGGCTGGATGGCCGTGCAGTTGGCCAGCTTGGAGCCCACAGAAATCATCATCAGGGTACACCTTCAGATGGCTCAATCATCATTGAAGGCCCTGCAAGTTGTATATCTCAACTATTTTATTCTGAAGAACCTAAAATCAACCAGTAAGAAACATTAGGCATACAGACGCGGATAGAATTTGGATGTTCAAATGTGGTTAAAAGGTTTCTTGGAGTGCAGGACAGTGCCTATTTTCAGCAAAATACTCAGCATTTCTTCAGTTTGTCCTCAGGAAAATTTTTTTGGGGAGGTCACTTTACACTTTTGTTTATGTTTTTACAACAGTAGAGTTACTCCCATGAACTCAACTGATTTTCAGTAGTGATCAAAATCCAGTCTTCTGTTTTGTGGGACTTACTATCTTTTCTCTTAGGTATATAAAAGTCTTACAAGAGGAGGAAAGAGGCTTGCACAAAATTCCCAAATGATAGAAGAACAGGCACCTTCTAAACTCTATTTTGAAGCCAAATTAGCCTGGGCTTAGCAGTATCAACCAGTAAAGCTGTCAGTTCCTTATATCTTAAAAAGGTGAGGGTGCAGCACTGCCACCATTGCAGATGATGAAGCAGACCATCAGTGATACCCAAAAATGGATTCAGGGCCTCCTGCTGTGCCCAGAAGGATGGGAAACTTGGGACAGAACAAGCCCTTCTCAGGACCCCATTGGGAAATAACGGTCCAGCTTCATGTATCAGGCATGAGACTGGGAGCTTATGTTGTAAATGAAAATTTGACGAGTGTTTGCTTGCCTCCTCCCCGTGCAGGTTTTATATTTCCTATGTACATTGTCTGATATTATGTGCCTATAAAGCTTCAGTTGTGGTTTTTCGGGGTTTTTTTGTTGTTTTTTTTTTTTTAATAAAAGGCCACCTGTTTGCTTTGCTTTTAATGCTTCTGCAATATTTGAATCCCTATAAAACTCTGTAGGTACTTCTGTTGGAATAAATATGATGAGCCAACTCCAACCCATAATGCTCATGCCAGATTTCTTATATGAGCCGGGACTGTGATAATGTGTGCACAGTAAATGAGGATCGAGTGCCAAATAACTGTAGCAGATTTTTTTTTCTACCCCCCAAGACTTCACTGTTTGATTTGACCAGGCTGCCTGCCATCTAAGGTGTGTGAGGGAATGAGCAGAGGTAAGGGAAGCGCCTTCTGCAAGTTAGTCACAAAAGACCTCTTTGTCTTCCTTTCTGAAGTAAAAAAAAATGTGTCAAGAACTTCATTCAACTGCTCATTTGGATAAAACTAGACACCCTGGTGTCAAGAGAATAGGAAGCAATGGGAGGTCAACATGTCTCGCTGCCACAGAAGAAGGGGGTGGCCAGAATGTCACAGCGATCAGACCATGTACATATATGCGTATAGACTACCTATATCAATCACTAGATAGAACATGCATATGACACGCATACACATGTGCAAGACTGTCAACGTGCAGAGAGGGAAGTAGCAGCTTCCTTTTCTCTGCATATGTGCCTACTCGCTCTGAACTGAGGAAGAAGATTCAGATTAAACACCCCAAATTACTTGAAAGTATCCTGAATTATTAGGAAGGCAAAGCAACAGCCCAGCAGGGAGTGGAAAATGTAATAACAACAAGTTTTGTGCCTAAAGGGAAGGCAGGAATGAAATCGGAAAGATCTGATGGGGCCAGGTGAGTAAAGAGTCAGCCAAGCAAGGGAGTGTGAGATACCCAGAGGCAGTGCAATATGCTGGCAAGGAGCCACACTGCTGGGAGAGAGGAGGCGTGTGTGTAGGTGCCGGAGAGAGCAAAAGAGAGGCAACACACCTGAGTGGGTGCTGGAGAGGTCCTCCGACAGAATCAGCCCCCATCTCCTTGGCGGTGGTTGTGGATGTAGGAGGAGGCACCTGGGTGCACAGAGCCCCAAGAAGGTAGGGGCCCATGCTTCCGTGTTTGCCCATCCATTGGGTCCTCACTTCTGGACCCCTGGGTGGGAATAGATGGTAGGATACAGGTGCTGCAATGCCGAAAATGTCAAAAATCTGTGGTCTGAGGGAAGCAGGGGTGAGCTCGGCTGGGGAGCAGGCACTGATGATGACTGTGGTGGTGTCGTTTCCATTAGCCCGTGAAAGGCAACTCCAAAAACAAGGTTTATATTTGCCATTGGCTGCTTAATAAGGGAGTAGTTAAAGGCAATAAACTGGCAGGAGGTTTAGATGGATGTGACTAAAAGGACAAAGGCTTAACATGATGTGCTTGAAAATGACATTTGCCTGTTGCCAAGCAGATGTAGCCTGCTCCTACCTGTTGCTTTAGTACAAGGGTGGTGGGTGATACAAGGAGCACAGATGGAGGGGTACCCTGGCAAGCCCGTGGCTGGCCAAATTTCCACCACAGCCACTGAACTGCAAATCAATCCCGTATTCAAACATGGGGAGATGAAGGTTTTTTTGAGTATTATTAGTGGAACACAGATCAGCATTTCTAAGTTTCCACAGGTGCATACACAACTCCTAAAGTCTCCTAACTTTTCTTGGCAGTGTACGTGGAGTCACAACTATATTTGGCCTATAAAAACCTGACTGCTTTCCTACCCTGATGCTGTTAGGTTATTCCCTGCTCTCTGCTGATGTTTTCCTCGCTCCTCCAGCACCAGCTGTCAAGACCCTCAACTTTACAAGATGCTGCTGTGGCTGTTGCTCCATGTGCCACGCTGTCCCTGATGAGCTAGGAGATGCACAAGGGGAATGACAGCGCGCTGGCTTGAGAGAAAGTGATGGGCTCGCTTTTGGCCAAGTGATTTTTCTTTTCAGTAGGCAGCAGGAATGCCACTCGAGAAGAAAAAGCCAGGGCTGCCCAGGCAGAGCGAGTGTCCTGCTGAAGGCAGCTTGGAGCCAGTCAGCCAAGCTGGACCTGCTTGAAAAAAAGGGCAGGAAAGTAGGGCTGGGAAGGGTTTAACTGGTTTTAGGGGGTGGTGTTGCTGCCTGGAATGCTGTTGTAGGCACAAGCATAGCTACTTCTTGGCCTTGATGGCGTCTGGTGTCTCTGATCACAGCTAGCTAAGGGATGTGCAGAGCAGGTTGATTGAAGGCCTTAGGACATGTCAAGGGGAACAAGCACAGGACAGAGTGCCAGCTCACTGGGCAAATGGCAGGAAGCCTGCCTTTATCAGGATGCTGCAGGCAGGAAATTATTTGAAGTACACAGCCTTTTCTTGTAGAGTGATTGAGGGAAGGGAGGAGAGCAAGAACAGGAGCAGCTGTGGCTATATTTCAAAGTTGGTTTCCATCTTCTTTCTTGCATTACTGCTTGCTCTTTCCCTACTGGAAAAAAAAAAAAAGAAAACAACTAGCCATTTCTGGTTCTTCACCCTCCTCTTCTGTTTTTTTAAGGCTATGTGCCCTAGATTGGCAATATCTCAGGTACGTGGAGAGAGTTGCTTTGAAGCTAGTCTCAGCTCTGTCTCTTATTCTTATGGGCTACTTAGGGTGAGAAGGTTGTGTTTGTGCACAGGTGGCCCAGCACCTACCATCTCCATGGCCACAGGGCTCCACATAAGAATGAACATAAATCTAATAGCTAGTTTCTGTCAGACCAGTTCTAAAAACCTGTTATTTCAAATTTTATTCATATATATATATTGTAGGGGGGAGATGGGGAGATTCTTCTCTAGCATAACTCCACGAGAATATACTTGTGGATCTGATCAAAGGTGTGTATATGAATACACTCCTTTCTTTGTTATCAGGAAATAATTTTCAGTGTTTTCTCTGATTGTAATTCACATATGTTAAATCACATCATAAGTGCGTAGTCATTTGGGTTCTCAAGGCACTATGCTGTCAATTTCTTTAGAATGTTGTCCCTTGGGAATCCCAAATGGGGTGCTTTTTGCCTCATTTCTCAAAAGAACAGAGATGCAGGCATGGAGAGAATATTAAATGCATCTTTCTGTGTAGAAGAGTGTTTTATTTTCCCTCTGTATAGAGTCTTTTATTGCTGTCTTGGAAAACAACAGTGTGTAAATGATAAAAATGTCTGTAATCACATGACTAAGTTCCCCCTGTAGTAAAATTCTGGCACAGTGGTGCCAAGCTGTACAATTTAACAAGAGACTGATTTCAGTTTGATACATAGCTAAAAAAAGAAATCAGGTGAAACAACTGGATGCTGACATTTGAGTAGGAGTAATAAATCAAACTGGTGGGTGGGGGAAAGGAATGTTTCTGTCTTCAGAAAGAAGCCTGCTTTTTTCCATGTGGAAATGAAATGCATTTGCAAAGCGTGGCTCATTGACACCCCATATCATTACATATTCAAGAAAAGACTAAATAAAAAAAAAATTATAACAACAGCCTGTTAGATAAGCTCAGTAGTTTACTAGTGTCACAAATATCAAATTCATCAGAAGCACAACTTGGAAATATTTAACACAATAATTATCTTTTTTCTCTGTTGGGCCAGTAATCTCTGCACTTGTATTCCTGTCACAGTTACCCTTCTGTATCTGTGTTTGTCAATAAGAGCTTTCATTGAAAACTGAATTGATCAGTAGTCTCAAAAGTAATTGTTAATTGGAAAATATCCCTAGGTCAACATTAATTTCATCTATGGTTGTTTCTGGCATGAAAGGAAGCACTGTCAGTGCGGTGAGATCTTCTCTCTGCAGGAGCCTCCACAGGTTGGGTTGAGGAGTAAGGGGCAAAAAGCTGTAATAATTTTGAAATGACTAGCATAACACGAGCTTTTCATAGTGGCTAATAAAGGATTTTGCATTGTATAACACAAATGATTTTTTGCTTTTGGAAGATTTTGTTAATGAGGTTTCTGGTTGTGTCCCACCCTACTCTTTACCTGTGAGGTCTTTGTTCAGTTCTTTATTACTGGGCTAAGGATTACTCCTGTAAACCCATAATGATTCTCCAATTTGTCCTTGTGAAAGTAATTCTGTCGTGGTCAGAGAGGGAAGGGGAGATACAAACACCTTTTTCCTGAGCAGATGAATTCTTTGTTGGGCCTATGTGGTGTGTACAGATAATAACTCTTGCTGGTTTTCTCTCGTAATTCCTCCCTCTCATGCATTAGGAGCTACATTTAGGGATGAATGCTTTCCATCATCTGGCTTAATAAGTGCTGTCTTAAAATTCTAGTCTCTTAGCTTGAATATCCAACCCAAAACTTATGTGTCTATAGGAGTAAGAAGTTCTCTTTCAAAAGACAATCATGGAAAAAAAAATAGTATAACAACAATAAAAAATACTTTCTGATGCATGGCAGAATATTTGAACTCAGCTATGATCTTCCTTGAAAACACTGATAGCTTGATAGAAATTTTCTTCACGTTTCAAGTGATGAGTTATTGAAGTATGTCCACAGTGTATTGTTTACCAAACTTTTGTGTAATTTTGGCACTGGCACCCACAGTTGAGTTCTCCAAGTGACATACACAATGTGTCTCATTTCTAGACTGGGTTTGTATGGTCTTGTATATGAATAATGAAGTGACTATGACTAGAAACAAAAGCTATTCAGGTCAGGGTCAGTGGTGGAAAACATAAACTGACTGAAGGTGGTATTCAACAGTTTGTTCTTTTTCTTTACTGACTTGCTTTTTAGAAATGTCAATTCAATGCTTAGCTTAATAAACATGTAAGTGAAGCAAAAGAGAAAGTCAAGTGTAAATGGGGAAAAAATGGCAAGAATACAGCATTGAAATAAATCACTTCAATCTAGTGGCTCTTCAGCATTCGGGAAAAGCAAAAAAAAAAGTCCCAACTGAGAGGTCCACCTAACTGTGCACCAGTTTGGTTTCTGAATGGACCAACCAGTGTAATATCCTGATAACAGATTGTGCTGTGCATGTTATATTGTACGAAAGGCACAACTGTATGCTTCGTTACGAGTATTTCTTCATTAAAGTTTAAAATAAAGTGATGGGGTGGTTTATAAGCATCTTCCATATCTGTGGCATCCTTGTTTTGGAACACTAGCTGTGAACTTGGGCCCACAGAAAGGAGGCTGAGCCCATCAGAGTTCATCCATGTAATGAAACACCATGGTAGAAGAGGGTTCAAGGGGACCAAGGAGCTGAGAGAGCACACCTGATTACCTTTTCTAGTTTTATTTGTGGATGATGAAAATAGTCAGAAGTAAATCTTTTATATCCTATCATGTATTGCATCACTGGAGAGGAGGCAAAGTTTGTACTTTGTGTAGAACCAAACAAAACCAGTAATCCTGCCTGCAACCACACTTTTCTTATCCTTTTAAAGAACTTACGGCAAACCGGTGGATAAGAAGTGCTCTGCTGCAGCCAAGTGTAACTAAGATGGCATCCAGCTATATTTCTAACATCTACTAAAACCAGAACTACGGCAATTTAACTTAGTATCCATCAGAAAAACGTGCTTATTGTCCATACTCAATGGGAAAAAAAAAAGTCAATGACATCACAAGAAGTGCCTTTTTTTTTTTTTTTTGATGGTATCAAAAAGTTTCTTCTAGATTACTGGCATTTGAACACAAGAAACTATTAAAGTAGTGCACAAAGTCAATAAAATGGTATCACTAGACTTGCCAATGTGTATAAGGGGTTTTATCTTTAAAAACAGCCTAGTATTTAGTTGTATAAGCTCCAAGTGGCATTTAATGGGTGAAAATGCTTAAAGATTTCTGAAAGGTGTTCTTATTTCTTGGCCACTAGTATGCCATGCCAGGATAATTTAAATCTGCTTTCAGTTCTGGGTACTCGAGATCACAGCTCTCCTTATTTCTAAAGGGGAGGGATTTCCACCTATGTGGAAGAGAAGCATCTCAATAAAAACTATAAACCCACTGATGTGGCTTCTTCAGGAAGTGCTTTGACCAGACAACTGTAACTGCACCTGAGTTAGAAGTTAGTCAGGCTTCTTTTTTATTAATTTATTTCTTCACTAATACTGGAATTTTAGGGCAACAGAAACTTTTTTGTGAATTCAGGTCATATTAGCTAACAGTTTCAGCTGAAATAACATGAAAAAACTTCAGAGATGTTGAAACAATTCATTCTGGCATCTCAAAAACAAAACATTTTGATTTTGTCACAAGGGGACTCCTTTCCCAAAACAGAGGAGGTAGTGCTGCCACCCCTGATATCCAAAAATTCAGTGATTAGGCCATGTTCTTAGGTTGTGAAAGATGCAGCTTCAAACACCTCCTTAAACTGATTTGGTACAGGGACTTGAACCCAAACATCATGCTCCTCAGGAGAGTAACCTAACTGCTGGGCTAGAAAATATTCTTAGGTAGGTTTCTCTCAGCCTCATTTGTTGAAAGTGTCCCACTTTGCCTAAAGTAGTTAAATATTCATTGAAACAGAGATTGAAAGCCAAGTGCTGGCCCCCTTTTCCTCTGACTGCTCAAATTACCAGGATCTCAAGTCATTCACATGTTCTCTGTTTCTGTGGCCTACTTACTATTTAATGAACGTTCCACTGATGGGAGAAAGGGGAGAAGGAGAAAATGTTTTCTTCTGTGAACTTCTGTATCTGCCTTGAGCATAGCCCAGGCTGTTGAAAATATGGGTCGGTGAAAGTTTTGAGCCTTACCTTTGGAAGGACAGTAGTATGGAAGGTAAGAAATTATCACTTTCCAATATATAGAGTAATTAAAAATAGAGTAGTTTAATGACAAGAAATAGTGTTATTTAAAGGAGAAAGAAGTGAGACATCTGCATCTATTTGTATCCAGTGTTTATCCCTATTGGCACAATTAATAAAAGCTATGCATAAATCACATGAAGTTCATTAAATCTACTGGCTCAGGCTGCTGACTAATTGGTAAATACACACTTGATAAAAATGTAAAATGTATGCCAATTCCACATTTTAAAACTGGTTTCTAGTTAAGATGTCTCTGTTTCCCAGTTGCTTTTCCAACAGAGCTCGATTTTCACGGTTATTGGTCTTAGGGAAATAATAATGCCCAGAACAGTGCCAAAAGGTCTTAGGCCCTAGAGTAGGAAAACAAAAAGCAGCTCTGTTGAGCTTACAGAGACCAAGGAGTTAGCTATCCTGAGTCTAAGGCAATTTTCTAATGTACCTGTGAATCTAAGGTCTCCTGATGCCAGCTGTGCACATTTCAGTAGTCACTTCAACCCCTTTACAAATGAGGCCTTTAGCACTTGCTTCTGTAGTATTGTCATCTTCAACTAGTCCGACATGAAGGTATCATTGCTCAGCAAAACTTTGATTGAGTCAAATCTGGCAATTCTGACAAATTAAAGGTCCGGGAACTATGCAGGCCTATGCAGACAGACAGTCTGACACTGTTAGAATTAGACACAAGTAAAAACTAATTCTGAAAAACATGAAGAGTGTGAGGGTGGCTGAGGCTGGAGCCATCAACCCCAACACTTCTCTAAAGGTCACTGTCAATTTATACCTAGCAACTTGTATACACTGCATTTCATATTAACCAGTTTAATATGATTATGGACTTCATTTTCTCCCTGGAAGAGTATATCTTTTATTTAAGAAGAAGAGCATAGGTATTGCTGTTCTGCCTAGATGCCTCTTGGGAACTTTCTTTAACATCTAAAGCCTTTTACTGGCAACCAATTTGTTCTCTAACAACAGGCTGGGAGTTGTAATAGATCCCATTTAGTCTTTTGAGAAACAACTAAATTCTGTGAGTTAACTTGTCTTCTTTTACCATCTAAGGAATATTGGCAGGCTGCAACCATTTTCCTCTGCTAGCCCTTGAAATGATTCTTCATGCTTTTGTCACATAATTAAAATTAGATTATTGCAACTCCCTGCTGGCTGGCCTTAGAGCTTTGTAAACACTCCAGCTGGCCCATAGGTTCACAGTGAAAGGGATGCTCTAAGCATATTCTTTCTTTGTCCTCTCTTCTCATCTGTGTTGAAATCACTGCACTTGCTAACTGCCAGCAGAATGTATTTGGTTATTGCTTTCTAAGGGCAGTGAACATAATGTAGAGACATTATGTGCCAAAGTCTCTCTCAAGCTTTGCTTGAAAGAGTCTGGATGCAAGGGCTTTCAATCTATTTTCTCTTTGTTGGTGAGGTCTCTTTTTGCTGAAAAGGAGAAGGGAAAGAAGGGGGAGGGGATGGAGGAGCACAGGCTCTCCTAATGCAGCATTCAAATGGAAGATGTATACAGCTACATGATTTCAAAACCAGGGACTGACTTTCATTGACCGGTATGTAAATGCCATGGACATTATGCAGTTTCTTCTCCTATGACAAAATGACTCCCTTCCACCCCAAAAGATGAAAGCCGTTTTGAAATAACAGTATCTCCCACTACAGCTAGGCTTTCTGAGTTCAGGAGGCTGCTTTCCTGGCTGACTTCTTTTTATGTCACATTTGCTTATGGACCATTACTCCCACATCCACATCCAGCCAGTTCCATCTTATAAATCTTGTATGCAACATTGCAACTGTGTGAGATTTGCCTGATGAGCTTGTAGGGATTATTGTATCAAAGTTCTCAAGGGCCTGAATGACTAATTGTTAATGAGAGAGAACAATGCAGGGATAATGGTGCTTTAAAAGTAAGTAATACTAATGGCATAGTTTGTGTTTGAATGTGATTGCTCATCTTACTGTCACATGTACAGATCATCTCTTAGTGTCCTCTGGTTTTATGGGTCTATAACCTCTCAGCTCTGTAATCAGCCAGTCAGTAAGCACTTACTTTGCTGAAGGAGAATTATAATGGTGAAGAAGCACAAACAGGCAGTAAAGCTGGCTGTATGGAATTCTCCATAACTATCAGAGCCCCATCACCTTCACTGAGCCAAGAGTACATTTGTCAGAGTCGCATTTTTACAGAGTCTTGGCCAGCCAGTGTTATGAAACAATGACTATGGATGCAGAACCACAATAGTAATACTATAGAATAGGAATGTTCCCCGTATTTGTGCTTCACCTTATCAGTCGTATTAATGATTTATGTTCCAGCAGAGTCACCTCTTTGCCCAGTCACATTTTCTGTGCTTTTTCTATCTAGTCCTTTGGGCACCAGTATTTAGTTATACGGTACTGTCACTAGCCAGGGGCTTGATTTTAAATCCCTTGGACAGATTTCCAGAATGACTGCTCCCCCATCCAGCTGAAAGTATGAGTGCTGCAGGTCTTTGGCAGCTCTGCAAATCAAGACTGCAGCTCCTAGAAGAATTCTGAAAACACTGTTGATTCTTACACTCAGCTTCCTGCCACGGTGCAGTTTGTGACTGCTGGCAGCCACAACATAACACAAGCTCCGTTTCTTTTTCCCCTGTCCCATCAGGGCTTTTGCTAACATAAATACATTACCACGTGTGAGCAAGTGCACAACACCATGGCTAATGCAGAGAACATCATCTCCTATGACAGAGATGATATTTGCTGTGCTCTGCTGCCTTCCCAGTGCAAAC
The DNA here is from genome assembly GCA_026930925.1 of Chelictinia riocourii. Lineage (NCBI taxonomy): Eukaryota > Metazoa > Chordata > Aves > Accipitriformes > Accipitridae > Chelictinia > Chelictinia riocourii. The sequence goes on along the minus strand of JANZLP010000002.1, from coordinate 20,355,624 downwards.
ATTTCCGCTGGGGACCTCACCACTGCGGTGCTGGCATGCCACTGCCTTTGAACAGGGACGGTGCCAGCCTCCCAGACAGCCGTAAGCGTGCGAAGCCAAGACACCATGTATCAGGGCCTGTGCACGTGTCAAGGACAGGTTTCCCAGCCTGAAATGTCAAAGCAACTGTTTTTCCCTCAGGAGGTGCATTTGTCTCTATGGTGAAGAAAATGTATTATCACAAGTGTTGCCTTTGAGCTCTGAGCTGGATAAAGACCAGACGCTGAATCCAGCAAAATTTCAGCATCTCCCTCTTCAGAAACATTCACATCCTCTGACAATTTTTTTCTTCCAAGAACCAGTTTGCTTCCAAAAGGAGCAAGCTGAACACTGACCAACACAGTCCATGCTTCCAGATTTCACATGACAACTGCTTGGAAAGCAACACTTTAAGTTTGCTCTACTGAGGACTACTCTCAAACCTAGTGCCCTTGTTAGCCATCTTCAAATGTTTTCCAGTCACGACCCCACTGCAAATTGGGGCTCCATTTCTGGTAAGCCCTTGACCCCAAATATTGGCACAGATAAATGGCCTCTAACTGGGCTCTCTACTTTGCTCCTAACGTTACAGACCCCACACAGACACAACCCCTATTTTCAGAACTACGGATGTAGAGTACTTTGGTTTGCTTCAGTCAGGTGCTGGGGGCTTGCAGAGGGCCGTGCAATGATGCTGCTGCTGCCGACTCCCGAAGGCATGAAGGGGGCCAACTGATTTCAGCAGGCCGGCAAGCCAGCTTGGAGCCCTGCTCCTGACCACACACAACCTTCACTCTGGGGCTCAGCTGTTGACTCCGACTGAGCTAGTTACTGCTGCAAGCCAAAGGAGCCGGGACCCACAGGATATTTAACACTTAAAACATCTTGCAGTGCTGCTGAAATGCAGGCTTGTGGAATAAAACAGACGGTTAAGCAGAAGGAGATGGATACTTTATCACTCACTAAAACGGGGAAGAGGAAAATCTCCAGTTGTCTTTCACAAGTAATTTCATGTTATTTCTCCTATGTGCTGTGATCATGTTTTTCTCTGTCAAAGTAGCAGGAGGGAGGGTGGTACGGGGGTTTTGTTTCTTTTTTTTCTAAATTAGGACATCTGGGCAGTGACCCAATCAAAGCCTCATCTCGCTAATATAAGTCTGTCTGACCATAACTTGCATATTCTAATTTTCATTCACAGGCAAAGACTATGTATTCTCCAAGTATTTTTACTCTGTCATAATCAAAATACAAATTCTAGCT
>JANZLP010000002.1:19448019-19461189 GCA_026930925.1 Chelictinia riocourii | reverse complement strand
TTCTGTGGCTTAACCCTTTAAACTCTTTCAAATTCCAGAATAACGATTCTTAAAGTCATTGCTGAGCCAGTACATAAATGTCCCACTTTCTATAAATAATGCTCCAGCTGAGGGAGATTGACTGTCTGCTTAGGCCATTCTCGCATATGATTTAATTTGGACCTTCTACTTTTGCAGTGAACGGCCCTGTCTGTAGAAGCAGCAGTTGTTCTGAAGTGTCTTTTTTTTTTTTTTTTTAATCTCCCCTTCTCCCCCCCTCCCTGTTTTGTTGAGGATGCACTTGGTAAGATTTAAGATTAATTACAGAAAAGACACAGACTTATAAACTTTAAAAACATCTGTGAAATAGATTGCTTGTATTACATACCTAATCCAGGTATATTATAAATGGCTCCACAGTATTTTTTTTAAGGTGTTACACCAAAGTTGCCATAACAGAGTGAGCCAGTGGCACTCAAACTATTTTGTGTTTTCAACTTTGGTTTTAAAAGTGCAGAGGGACATAAGGCAAAAGACAAAGATGTGCCCCCATCTTTGTTTAAAAAATAAAAAAGAGGAAATGAAAGACTGTGAGATAAAAGCATCAAAGGCGTACTCAGCTGATCTTTATAGGAGTTTGCAGTAAAAGTCAGCACAAGTAGAAGAGCCCATCCCCAACTTGATGCATCCCCAGCAGGTCATAACCATTCAAAGGAAAGCCAGTGTGTAACACACAGACCTGAACTCCAGCCTAATATCAAAGCTACTACCCTTTGTTTCAGCTCCTTTTAGTACATCTAGAGGAGGGACAAGAACACTTTGGGAGGGAAATTGCCAGGGAGACAGAGAAACGGGGTCAGTGTTTAGGAACGAGTAATACTCCCCGTTGCTCTTGGCTGTTTGTGTGATTTCCACTGTTGGTAGAAGTCAGTCTGAAGAGTTTTTAGAGAGAAAAAGCTAAAGAACGGTGCCATGGGCAGAGCTAATGCTGGGCTATGAAAAAAGTTTAAAACTATTAATAAAGGTTAAGTGTTCATGATAGACAGTAACAGTCAGGCAAATTTTGGTGGTTTGATTTTTAACCAAAATATTTTTTTACATATGCATCCTTATGCAACCAAATTTCCCCACACGCATTCCAAAACCTGCATCTTAGCCTCAAATAAGGGGGAGGAAACCCCTCCAAAACATTTCATCTGGCCAGTGACATTTATGATACCACTTTGACTATCACACAGGAGACCTTTAGCTCTCCCGTTTCAGGTAACACCCTGCTTGACAATTTCTAATGGGCAGTTCTAGTCCACATCATCTCAGAGTTCCTGACACATACACTCTGTGAAAACTATCTATGTCAAGTAAGTTTCTGTGCTATTTTTAATAATGCCTGCTCAGCATAGTGCACCATCTTTTTATCATAGCAGTACAGAACAGACACCACCACAGTGATGTAAAAGGCAAAGTAAGTTACTTCACTGGATTTTGTCTGTGTGATTAGGAAACTTCAAAAATATACACATACGTTCAGATAATTTGCTTTCTAAGTATGTCATGTTTCATAATTTGATTGTGGAGCAGAGTTAAAAAGGAGGCAAAGAAGTGCCTACAGTTGACAGGCAAATATCCGCATATATTTAACTCCAAATGAGTATTTATGTGCATTTTGAATTTAAATTTACACATATACTGATACTGCACTTTTGAGAGTTGATCTAAGGTTTCTTTGAAAAGAAAATTTATTCCCAAAGTACAAAACTATTCCAGTTTAGAGTACTAGCACAGAACCTTAGAAAACTTCCGAAGTTAAGATAACTTTACCTGCACTGTTTTCAAGTACAATATATAAACACAATTTGTTACTGGCTTTGAATTTACCTGGGGTAATTCTGTTTACTGAGGTAGCTTTCTGCTCTTGCTGAAAGTTCCATTAATACTTGTTTTCTTTCTACGCTTGATGCCTTGGATGTTTCTATGACCAAATACTGTGATACTGTCTGGCTAGGGAACCGAATAAAGATCATTTCCTTTATAGGGGAAAACCTGCAATTCCCTGAAAGACGCAATACTTTTGAGACGCCATCAAAACCTCCCAAACAAAACTTATATAAGTCAAATATGGGCTTATATCATTTTGAAGTAAAGAAGTTACCAAAAAGAAGAGCAAAGCTACAGACTCTTATAGAACTCATCTGGCCTACGACGCAGGTTTTTTCTTCAATCAGCAATAATGAATTCCCACTACAAATTAATGCCAGCAACATTTCATTTTTAATATCAGAAAGACATTGAGCTCTTCAATCCTTCCACAAAGAAACGATGCAAGGAGCCACCAGGTGTAGTGTCCCAAAGCAACTTGAACATGGGAAAGCAAAGTTTTGTCGTTTAAGTTTCAAGCAACACTGAAGTTTAGCTGAGATTTTGCGTGCCAAGTTTCAGCTTAGAGGGAATTTTTTTGGCTACAGTATAAGCCCTGGAGAATAGGAAGCATTCTAGAGGAAGCATCAAATCACACTTAACTACTGTATGGCAGAGCAAGTGGCTGTGTTACAACACAATCACTCAATAAGATAATTTCTTATGTTAGCATTTTAATTAAAATAAAGAATACTTGCCTCCATCTTACACACTACAATTCTCTCTTCAAATTACACAGACAGACAAAATGTACAAAGCAAACAGAAAATAGGATCACAAATCCTAGCAGACTTGAAGGCATGACTCAGAAGCTTTGTGAGAAATATGGCCAATAAAACCAGAGTTAATGATTCCATAAACATTTATTTCGAGAAAATATTAACAGCAGTCCCTAAAAATGTTTCTGGGCAATAAAGGATAAATAACACCTATTATTAATGTAATGGTAAAAAATGTCATTTACCACACATTTGCAGTACTCTAGTTAAATACATTATTAAACAGCATCCCAGTATGGATTAACACTGAACAGAAGCTCCAGATGTAGAGATGTTTCCCTGTGGTTTTATCAGCAGCAACATGGTTGGTGCTAGCCCAATCCTGATCCCAGTGTGGACAGGGCCTTTGGCTTGCTCTGTTTGTTTTTTGGATGAATAATAACACTTGTGCAGACTTCGTGCTGGGCTTGGTGCTTTGATCAAAGCACTTTCCAGTGGGCACAAAATCTGCCTCTAATGTTTGCACCTAAGCTTTCGTTTTTAAGTAAATCACTGGGGTGAGACCCTGTCAATCCAGCCTCCCATACCGCTCTCTCCAGCCAAACGGTTGCACAGATTGTCCCCTACAGGGTCCTGCACCAAGAGGAAAACAGGTCTTCTCCCACCCATGCCAGCACACGGCGCAGGAGCGTTTTCTGCACCTCCTTCCCTCGCTGGCTTCCCCTAAGCAGGGTCTTTGCCAGCCCAAAGGCCACTGAGGGGGATGGATGGTTCCTGGGATAGCATGCCGCAGGAGCCGATAACGTGTGCCAGTCCACTTCTGGCAGTGGAAAAGCTCCTGAGGAGGGTCAGGGCTTTCTGCATTGACTTTCCACTTCTCCACCCAGCCGTGCTGCTCTGGGGCGAGAAATGGTGTCTTACCCAGCAGGTTTCCGAGCATCGTGCCACAGACCAGCACTGGCCAAAGAGGTGGTTAAAGACTTTTCTGCTCACTTCGGCTAAAGGTGGTCTTCTCACTGGCACCCAGACCAGACGTGTTTTACGGAAAGGCATCGCTGATGTGACCCTGGAAGATCAGGCAGGCCCATGAAGGCTTCTTTCACTCTCTCCAATCCCCACGGCCCCTTAACAGAAGCTTAACAGATCAGCAGCCTTTCACTTGGGCAGTAGCACTCCAGCCTGGTTGACATCTGCCTCCCTGCAATGGGAATTTTTATCCCTAATCTCTTCCTGGTGGTAGACGTGCTCTAGGTTATACGAGATCATGTCTCCCTCTAGTGACTAAATAAATGTAGTTTTGAAAGTCGTGACCCCCACTTTAAAGACAATAATTTTAAAAGGGGCTGTAAAGTACAGATCTACCTATCTATCCATAGATGAAACTCTCCTTTCTTTCACCTCAGTGCACCAAGGTATGAACTGGATTTTGCTTAAAACTATCCAATTATTAACAGAGTCATAGGACTTCTCAGTAGGCATTGTGTCTCCATTATACTGGGCTTTTCAACAAAAAAGGCAGTATCTGACCAGGAAGAATGATAGATCTTGATTAAACATTCATGCTATTTATTTTGTACTGGCAGCTAATCTTTGTCCAAACATTTAAATCCAGACAGTGATATTTAACGGCAACTCTACTAAAACTATCACTTGTGCTTACTACAGATATGAGGATCACTCTTTCTTATTTGGCAAGCTAGAAGACATCTACTTATCCTCACCAACAAAACAGTAGCCCAATTTGGTTTTAAAAGACATAGGAAAAAAGGGAAAACCATGTTCAAAGTTTCGTCTGATGGAGATAAGAGTGAAGAGAAGATGATCAGAGAAGAGACTGGAAGCTTGAAGCTTCACAAAAGGCCTGCCTTTTCTGGCTTCTCCTACGGGCAATAACACACCTCACACCAATAATAAAAAGCAATAACACACAAAGGATAGGGAGGATGTCCTGACATTTAGAAAAGTAAAATCTTTTTATCTTTACCCCTAGTAATATGAGGCATGGTATAAAGAGTGTTATGTACACAGCAACAAATGGAAGTGGAACATAGAGTATAAGGGTGACCAAAAAATAGCATCGTGGCATGTGCCAAGGATGAGCCCTAGGAAGCGAGGAAAGGCAACACAAAATCTCATAGGAGGTATGTCACATTCCTCACATGGGGAGAGAAGGAAGCAGTAAAGAAAAATGAAAACATATCTGAGCTATGCTGGAGAAAAAGCATTGCAAAACAATTTCTAAAACTCTGCTGGAATCTGCTAAAAAAGCAACACAGGACAAAGTCAACTTCAAACTCACATTTCCACTCAAAATTTTTAAGCAATTATTATTATAACAAATATAATTGAAAAAGGAAAATTGAAACTATATGTTTTCTTCATTGAATGAGTTTTTTTACACAAAAAATCAATTTAATTTTACATCTGCCATCATTTTTGTTCTCATTTTTAGTGGCACTGAGCTTGCCTAAATCCACATGTAACCTTGGGAACACTCAGAACTCAGCAATTTCACTGTTCCTCCTGACTAGGAAACCAGGTCCTGGTTCTGCAACTGCCAAAATGTTTGGCCTCAAATCTTCATAGGGTGCCATGCAGTGGGAGCAAGAAACCTCTCTACCGACTCTTATCATGACCCGAGTTTCATGTTATCCCACTTGATCCCCTAGATCTTTCACAGAAAAAAGGATAAGACAATGTGATTTAAAATCTGCAGAAACTCATAAAGTGGGAATAGTGGCCAGGGCTAGATGTCAAGCCTATGGGGTTCATTGAATTACTCCTACCTAATGGCAAAAGAGAGTGTTATACCAATATTTTATATGGTCTGAAATATATATATATATATATTTAATAATAATAACAGTCATAATAGGACTGCTAAACTAGAGAAGAGCCCTTGAAACTTTTCTTAAAGTATCAAATCCTTTGGGGTTAATAACACACCTTCCTGGGATGTGAGGCAGAAGCCTAGGACTCTGGGTTGTGTTAGTGAATTCCCGTGCAAGAGAAAAACTCAGCAAGGCTCCCTCCACACACAAGGCTTTTACATAAAGAAAAAGAAAAAAAGAAAAAAAAGAATCTAGCCCTCCCCAACCAGTGCAATTAATACATTTGCTGCAGCTTTCCGTCACGTTCCCTCACCACCACTCAGCCCCAGTTGTCAACATCTGTCTGAAATGAGCCGCTCCATGAAGCCAGCAGCTCTGCTTGAGCAGAGAGGCAAAGGATAAAATTTCAGGAAAGGCCGAAGCCCGCTGTTAAGGGATTCGTCCCAGATAAATTGCCTGTCAGCTACAGCTGAAGTACGGCATTGGCTGCCCTTCTCTTGGTGAGTAATAATGGGACTTTGCTGAGTACAGAGGTACCTGACTTCCATGGAAACCAAAGTTTAGTTCTCATGTGACAAGTAAAATCCAGTTCAGTTACTCGTGAGAGGAGGTACCTGTGATGAAACAGAAAAGGGGATTCAAAGGAGTAATGTTGCTTTTGCTTCTATATAATCTGTTCTGCAAGAGTACAGGCTGAAACGCAACAGCAATACCTGGGTTAGTTACTGTTGGTAAAAATCCCAACAAAATTAAGTATATGCACAGAGGCAATTCCTGTTTCAGAGCACTAGGAATCAGAATAGACAAAACAGATAAAAAAGATTTTTTTTGTTTCACCCCAGATGTACTCAGTAGAGGATCTGAGGCCCAGAGAAGTTAAATGACTGGTCCAAGATGAAGCAAGGGGTTGGAGGTGGATCTAGCATATAAATCCATGTTATTTGAGCCTATTCAGTATTCTGACCATGCTTTCTCTCTCATATGGTAACTCATAAATAGACTTGGGTGTATACCTCATAATACTGTTTATTACATACATACATCTTCTAGCATATGCAACCGAGCTCCTTGTGGGATTTGACTTCTGTGCTTAATTGGCAGGCTTGTTTGTGGAGCTAACAGGTGTGTTAGAAGTGAACAGAGAGCACATTCTCACTTCACAAAATATGTGCTGCAAACCATGTTACGAGAGACCTAAGCCAAGGAGCAAACACAAAACCATCCAGCACCATCCAGTCCCTCCCAGTCCCCAAGAGCCCAGTGACGAGCACCATGCCCTCCCAACCAACAGCCCATGATGCCCTCAGGCTGCCCACACATGCAACTGAGGGGGGGTTGAGCCATATGCCCCATCTTTTCCCCACCTCTCACACCTTTTCTGCTCAGTGCTTAATCCCAGGGAATAAGTAAAAGAGCTTTCATACTGGATTCACTTTGGTTCCAGGAAAGAGAAACGTACCAGGAGGAAGAAGCAAGAATTTGGAGCAAAGTTGTGGCTGACATGGCATATCTGCATCATTGGCCAAATGTTGTTCCTGACCCCTGTCCCTTTCTGTCCGGTTTCTATAATGAAAGCAAGGAACGTCTGATGATGCCAGTCCGTGCAGACTCACTTATTAAGTCAGAAGATGCAGGTTTGTGGTAGGGACTGGAAGGAAAAGTGTCTTCACCGTTCATTCGCTTCCTCCAACTCAACTTGATGCTGTTACCTAGCTCAAAAATGCTGGACTGAAAGTGGCTGGTTCAAAACTCCTCTAAAGGAAGAGCCGCGCTAAACGAGCTGAAAAATTCCCTTGTCCTCACCTTTCCAAAGTGATTTCTCTTTTTAATATTCATTGCTAAAAAAAAAAAAAAGAGAATGGCTGAAATGGAAAGACATTATCTCCATTGTTTCAAAATATTTTCCATGGAAAATTCAGGGTGAAAGAAAAGGTGACATCTCCAAATATTCATGTGACTGAAACATTCTTTAACCAGGCCCAGATGGGAGGGATGCCTACAGGAGTGTTTAAAATTAGTCTGGGTAACATGACTGCTGCTACTGTTGTTGGGAACTGTCCTACAGCCAAATTTATTTTACTCTCAGTGTGTTTTTCCTGATGTTCAGCCAAAGTCTGCCCCTTTGTTTCATTGTTAAACATGCCTATATCTCTTTGTAACTCTCAGTGCCTTCCCTCCTGGGAGTTTTTGCCCTCAATAATGTATAGTTTATTTAATATTATGACTCTTCTCACAAACTTAATCATGGCAGTGGGTGAAAAGGGTTGGGACAGGAAGATAAAGCTTATCACGCGTATTTTAAGCCTCATCTCTTGCTCCTGCTAAGAGGTACTTTCCCATCTGAACAGTAAAGATCCCCAGTCTGACACAGCAGCTTTTCAACAGGCCCAGGAGGCAAACCAGCATCTTACGAAACTTGGGACTATGTCCTACTCCATAGGATGAGATGATACGCTCTAAGAGGATTTTACCCTGTGCAGGACTCAAGTCCTTCCTTTTTTTCCTTTGAAAATAAGCTGCAGATAACTGGATAAGCATTCTCCTATTTCCAGGATATAGGCCAACGTACTTGGAGTTACTCCAGTTCCTCTGCTGTGATAAACTCAGCTTAGATTAGCCCCTCTGCGTACACAACGCACAAAGAAAAATTGGATTGTTAAAAGCAAAGAAAAGATAAATACCATTTTTGGAAGGTCTGCTAGTGCTATCCAGGATTCCTTCCCACATTGTGGTGGGTTGTTTGATTTTTAATACACATGCTTCTTCTTGCTGAACCATCCAACTGCTGTTCAGGAAGACCCAATTATGAAGAACAAATCATGCCAGAAAAACATATGGTAAATGCATAAAGAAACCTTTTTGCAATGGTCCCAGGCTAGTCACATCTTCCCAAGATGGTATCATCTCCAACCATATTATGGTTGTCCAAACCATGCTGCTCGTCCCAGCTAGATTACAAACTCCTCAAGGTTCAAATCAACTTCATCTAAGTTTGCACAGATGCCAGGAGATTTCTTGCATTCAGCCAACTGTTTCCCTTGGGCAGAAGCCTGACCACGCTCTGTCCACCACTGCAGCCCCCAGCATTGTTTCTTTTGGGATGGGCACCATTTTCTGTCCCCAGCGCTCATTCACATCAGTAGATACTTTATCCCAGGGAAGGACTTGCAGGATTCAGTCCACCAGGCCAGTCTTTTCTGACACTGGTTTTCAAAAGGGGCTCTAAGACAAGGATAACATAACTGGACTTGCAAAAAGAATGGGACCCAACAATTGCCAGTCTCCCAGGCGTTCAAACCCTCATTCAAGAAAAGCATTTCTCAACCTTTTAGGGTTTTTTTTCCTGACTCAGTTAGAAAGCTGCGCTCATTTTTTCCCTGCCTTTAGCAACTCACTCTGGTTTCTCCTTCCAAGGTATGTTGCAGCATAAGTTGGCAAGCCCCGTTAACAGGAACAAAAGCATACTCTGTGATCTGAGAGGGGCTTGGATTTGTGATTTACTCTGAACGCAGCTATAAAGAAGCTCTCTCCAGGTGGGATATGTTAAGACTAAGAGATGCTCTCTACAAAAGGAAAGTAGCTGGTATTTAAAGCGCTTAAAGCCATAGGAGAGCACCAGCTCATTGGTCAAATAACCCCCAAGTCACCAGGTACCAAGGAGAGGTTTGTCACAGAGGTGGCAGTCTCCCTGCCGAGTTTTGGGAACAGCTGCATGAATAGAGTTCCTCAAATGCCTCCGTAGGCACACAGAAGCAGATATTTGCTTTCTGGCTTTCTAAGAGGAATGCAGTTGGTTTTGGCTCCTCTGTCCTGTCTGCTGGGTAAGGAACCTGAGGAGGAGCAAAACCCAGCCAGCCTGGAGCAGCAACGCCCCAGTCACCAGGTGGACCAGTCCCAGAGCCACCTTCATTCCTGCCAGCCTGCCCCAAAGTCAGCTTCCAAGGTCCACAGAGACATAAAAACTCAGGGAAAGTACTGGTGTAGCAAAGATGTTCTGGATGCCTTTACATTCTCTGTGAAGCCCTCAGGGTGTTGGTAGCCCAAGGATTTCTTCAGCAAATGGGACCCTTTTATGGGAAAGTCTAGACTTCCTAATGACCTTGGAAAAGCAGCCAAGTCCTCCTCCACCCAGCCAACACTGCCTCCAGGCTGCTGTCTCTGTCCCACTGCCTGGGGAGCCCTTCTCTTCCCACCGCTTCCACGTTCTGCAGCTGCCTTTGGCCTTCACTGCGGCAAACCACTTGCTTCATAGCCCTTTCCTCCCCTGATATTCCTTACCTGTGTGGCTAACATAACCCTTCCACACCTTCATCGCCCAACTTGCACCCTTGGAGGTACCATACTTCGCTCTGGTGATCAAATACCTTTATTTTCTTTAAAAAGAAATAAATTCGAGTAACATACATTTCCTGACTCATTTCTACAACAACCTCTTAACATATCCCCTTTGCCAGTATTAGCTACACAGTCAGCCCAGCCTCCACTGCTGCTTTACTTTCACATAGGGCTCAGCCAGAAACTCCCACCGCTCCATGTGTATATCCAGGTAGGTTTTATTCCTGTTTCAGCTCCTTAGCAGCACACTAGATCCATTTCCCAGTGCCAGCAGGAAAACAAAAGTAACTGGAATGTAAATAACCATTTTGCAGTTTTCCCATTGCCACCCTTGACCTTTCCTTCCCTATCCGTGGGCTTCTGGAACAAACCACACAGAGCAGAAAAGGCGTTGTGGATGGTCCCTCCGCACGTGTACAACGGGACGGCATCCTCGTGTAAAACCCTCCCCAGTCAGTGGTTGTGACACCCACATTTAAGGAAGGAGAAAACCCTCCCTGCTCCCACACACACCTCCTGGCTGCCAGGCTGCTAACCACCACACACAGATCCCCTTTCTCCATCTTTACACCTGTTGAATGGCTCAGTTCAGCCCAGGAATCCAGCGTTTGACTTCAGCAGTATTTAATCAAAGAGGAGCAACTTTCTTTGGCTCCTCTGGCACCGATGCACAGCTCTCTTGCATTATGTTCCCTAATGAAGGCCACCTGAAGCCTGAAATGGTGTCTGAACACAACACAGTGCTCTCTTTTCACGATGGGCTAACACACACGCACAAAAATACTCTGAGTATTTCTCGCTCGCCGATAAACTTGGCCATCGTGCTAAGGAAATTAAAGCAAATAGAGCCAGTCTGTCAACTGGAACACTCTGCATGCTGCCTGCTCTGGCTGTTACTTTACATGGGTCTTAAATTAAATGTCAAATAGTGTTTGGCACAAGAGCCTTGTAGCTGCCCTTAGAGAAAATCTGACACCTTCCCTAACTGTTTCCCACTGCTCTCTACTGCTTGGCTAGGGGTAGGGGAACTACCGACTGTCTCATAGCTCCCTCCTCTTTTTCCTTTAGTTTTTTTCCACAAAAAATGCATGAAAACAGAGAAATTTCTGGTCACTCTCAAAGGAACTGCAAGAGGTGCAGTGCTTAGTAGCATCAGGCACAGTTTGGGGCAGCTTGTTGGGTTTGGTTGGCTTCCTGGCACTTCCACCCCCCTTAAGCTGACATAACAGATATCCAGCAATGCTCTCTCGTCTCTGCCCACTCCAGTTTCAGTCCTTTTGACTCTCAACTTCAGCATCTTTTAGCAACACAAAAGCATAATAACATTACTACATAAGGTCATCCTGCCACCTCACAGTGCCAATACATCTGTGCCAAGCTGGTGAGACCCCCCTGCCACAACTTTACCACCACCTGGCTGTTCCTTTCTGCTGCACCCCCAGAAGATAAACCGTGATAAGCCATGTACAACATACTGAAGACCTCCCCGTGAACTGGTATTCCTTGCTAACGCCACGTTAGGAACAGGGCTGTCAGTCACATTCCCATGAACTGGGCTTCGAAACAACGATCAGGTTATTATAGCTAAACAGCAGTGACAACTGAGCCACAGTAAGTCTCCATGAGCACACCTGGAGCCAAAGGGAAATGGAAATGGGATTGCACTCAGCTGAGACCACCCAGGCTGCCTGCGCCATGCCGGTCTTCATGCAGGGGTGAGTTCATCCCTCTCCGTCCTTGGCTTTTGTTATTCTTCAGGCTGAGACACCAATCCAAGCAAACCCATCCATCTGCAAATATGCAGTATTCCCTCTCTCCCATCAGGAATCATTGAGGAACAGAAAGCATTTAGCAGGACTAAAGAGAAGTACCTACTCCCCGTGGGAGGGAGGGGACTGGGACTGGCTGCCCCAGTACCAGCCACTGCCGGACTGTGGCTTACCTGTACCCCAGGTGGGCAGCCCTTCTGCTAGGGGAGAAGGCAAGAAATGTGCTGAGAGGTGGCTCCTTCCTTGCACATGGAGAGTTTGCAGTTACAGCAGTCGCTGCTTCACATGCCCTCGGTGCCAGCAGGGCCAGAGAGCCCTGGAAGAGCTTGGTTTTTCTTCTACCCCTCATTCCTTCACCCCTGGGGCACCAAAGTCCTCTCTTGGCTATACTTCTTTTGAAACATTTGAGGCAGCTCAGAGAGGAAAGTGTAAGTAAACAGAAATTGTCCACCTGGCCCCCAGGGACTACGGGGCATGGAAACAGAGCACTTGCTGTGAAAGTGCAAAAGCAAACCCAAGTTATTGTTATGTATCTGGACACCAGAACACACCACTGAGCTGATCTTGCTGCCTCATGTTTGTCTCTTACACCAGAAACATATTTTTTCTTCCAGGTCTAGAAGTTACCAGCCAGAGATACATAGTATGGAAATAGCCAACTGCCAATGGCCACAGATTATATTATTTTTTTTAAACTCAGCTGAGGACCGAGTACACCGTTCTTCATACACAACTTGAATCCAGCTTGGGTTCACATACACATCATCTCCACCCCATCACTTTACTCCCTACAAAAGGTCCCTGGCAGCATCAGCGAGAGCTTCAGCTCAGCCACTGCGCCCTGGGAAGTTCACACTGAGCTTGGAGTGCTGCTGTAAGGGCTGTGAGAAGATGAGCCTTTCCCATGGACTTGTTACTATTCCATGTCTGCACCCAGCTGGAGCCCAGAGCTGCAGAGAGGAAAAACAGGAACCAATATATTTATTGTTTTAACCCTTCACCTCCTGGAAAAAAATAGAAGAGTAATTGCCTGTGGTTTGAGGTGAAATTTGGGCAGAGGCTAACAGGGGGACAGTGTGTGGAAAATACAAGGGAACAAAGAACGGGTATTTTCTACAGTATTCCAATAAAACTACTACTTTAATGGAGTCCTGCACTGGTCACTCTGGCTGACAGAACTCATACAGTGATGGTGGTACTAGACCTGTCCTGAATTTGTCCCTGCCCCTGTGGAAGTAGGGCAGATTGTTAGTGATGGGGAGGATAAGGGGCTCCTCCTCATTCGAGAAAACTCATTCATCAAGACAAGAAATCCATACAAAGCTAGTGACGCTCAGAGGCTCAAGGGATGTGTGAAACCAAAGGTGCCTGAAGACATAGGCCTAAGAAATGGGCTCCAAACCCTGCACTTGGCTGCAGCATGTTAATGGAACTGCAGATTACAGCAGCCCCCGTACACTGCAAAGAGGGGGAGTCTGAGTGCTAGAACTAAGCAAAAATACAGGTATGTAGTTGATAACAGCTTTCACGTAAGCAGTTGATAACAGCTTTCACTTAACAGCATCAAATAACCATGCATGAGTCATGGCCCCCAATCCCAACCAGACTGCAGAGAGTTGTTTT
>JANZLP010000002.1:18983288-18996024 GCA_026930925.1 Chelictinia riocourii | reverse complement strand
CAAGAGTCCACAATTGTAATGACAGGTTTTATCCTTCCAATATTCTCTGCTCCCGACCACCAGATTGCTCTTCGCATAACCCTTACTCCAGGAAGCACACATCCTGCGGCACGCACCGGCTGCAAACCGGAATACAAAACCAAACCAGATTCTTTCAAGCCCTTAAACTACTTCAAGCCATCCAGCCAGCTCAGAGGCACCGTAAAGATCACCCGAGGCTTCAGGAGCGAAGCAAACCCGGTGCAGAGCTAATTAGACCTTCTGCTAAGCACCTTCCTGGATACACCACAACCTCCTCAGCTTGGAGCTTCCCAGACTTCATCGCCAATCGCTGCCTCAGACGGAGCCCAGGCTCAGAACACTACAAAAGGGCTGAAGGAGGCAGATAAACCTACGCTGTTGATGTGACCCATCTGTGAGTCCTTTCTAATTAAAGCAGGGCTCCCAGCACAGCCACACACACAGCCCTCTTGCTAATTAGCGAGGGCTGAGCACTGACACATTAACCTCCTAGTCTCAAAACATTAACTTTACCAGGTGTAATATCTTCCAGGTGACATTAAGGTTAATAATCTGCATCCACAACAGAATCCAGCTCGGTAAATACCCAATTAACCGGGTTCTGTCAGAGGTAGCAGCAAAATGCAAGGTCTAGGATGGCTGAAGGGAGGCTCCAAAAATCTGAGTGTGATGTGTGCCGGTGTGCACACCCGCGGCGGGGGACAGCGGGGACCTGTAAGAAACAACCAGCGGAGCGTGCAGGAGCAATGCCTTCACAGGGAGTCCGCGTAGGCTCCGACACCAGCACCGGCTAGGCTGAGGAAAAGCAATAAAATGAAATAACTAAAAGATTCTTTGCTGTTGACATTTAGCAAAATGTTTTTTTCCAGCCTTCCTCCTTCACTCCCCGCTTCTGAACAGTTCTCCAAAGCTTCTGTTGTTTGAAAGTGAATTCAAAGCAACAGTGGTTGGATTCAAGTTGCATGCAGTTAAAATGGAAGGGGTTTTTTTTTTTCCCTAACTTTTAATCTTTGTTTTGCCCTCTGCCTTCCAGAAGAGGGAATTGGAACAGGGAAGGATAAAAAGATGGAACAAACAAGGAATAACTGAATATTCAACTCAGTTTGAATGTAATTGCCTCATTTAGCGTCAATTTGTAAAAGCTCAGGAGAAAATGATTCTTTTCCTACAACAGATTTGAAACATTTAAAAATAATGGGTCAAATAAGAGCTTACTTTTAATCTGACCAATGCAGCAGCTAGAACAAGTGGAAATGGGTATCGTCACATTCTCAGGAATGTGCCACCGCTGGCCTGACCCCGCGGCACTGGCCGCTTTGATGGAGATGAAGGGAGAAGCCTCTGCAGCTCTTGGAGCAAAACCAGCTGCAGGGGCTCAGGGTGCTTTGCAGGGCTCAGCCACTCCACTGAACTGTAGCTATTTTAGCTAAAAGCACTTTTTTTTTTTTTTTTTTTCCCTCCACAGCTGAACCGACACAAAGACTGTCAGACACATTCGTCATCAACGAGACATCCAGCATTTTTCCTAACTGCTCAGCTCATCTTCTCTCCGAGCTCCTTCTCATCTTACTGTCTTCCAGGTGTCCAAGTTCCCCCATTCTGCAGCCAGCTAGGATGTCCTCATTCTCCCTCTCCTTTTCTACAGCCATTAATTAAACTTCATCTTTCCCTTTCCAAAATTCTTACCTTACCTTCTCTGTCACAACCACCTCTTCACCAGGACCTCTCCTCTGAAGGCACTGCATATGCACGGGAACACTGCCATTTCCAGCAAACTTTCAATCTCAGCATCAAATCTCCAACCCAAAGTCTTAACCCTGCTTTTACTGAAGCGGAAAACTTCCTGGGAGAGACGGAGCACCAGCCCAACCAAGCTGGCAGAACCAAAGAGATCATCCAGTGAGACAGAAGAAGAATGAAAATAGTGTTTTTAATATCATTTACAGCAAACTTACAGTATGTATTTCACATCACATATTTCTAAACTGCTCATCTGGAAAATATAAGCTGCAAAAATACAGAACACAGTACTCAAAATATATCGAGCATGTGGTTTCTCTCTTTTTTTTTTTTTTAAATCAATTGTACAGTGAAACATTTCCTTTTCCAAACCAGGTTTTGGTTTATTTTGGAAGTGCTGCTAAGCATCTGCAAAATTACCAGCAGTCAAAACAGCACACTTCAAAGACCTTTCCAAGAACCCCTTTCCCTTGGGCACTGTAGGAAAAGCCCAACCTACAGCCTGAGGCAGGGGAGAGGCACCTGGGCTCCTCTCCATCCCACGCACCTGGATATGTCCTGCGCAGGAATAACCTTCTCCACGTACAACCACCCACCGACGCGGCTCTGCCCGGGTGACTAGGAAGAAGAGCAATGGTGTGAGGGACAAACACCACTGACTGGTTTGGTACGGAGGCCGGTGGGTACTTCTCCGATATCGTGGACCCTGCATAGAGCTCTGGGAGGGAGTTCTGAGCCATAGGTGTGACAAACTGCACCCGGTGGTCTTGTTCCTCCAACAAGACAATCAATGTGGAAGCACCCTCCGCACACCGATGGATGGAAGATTACATCTGCGCACCAGCTGCAAACATTGCCAGAGAATTCCTGAGCTTCTGAAGACTGGAGGAAACTCTCACCCAGAACCTAGTTAAGAGATGCATCAGGGTTTGGAGGACGTGTGGCAGACCTGCCTCGCTGGAAAGTGTTAATTCTGTTATTACACCATGGAGAAGGGAGTGGGTTAAGGAATGAAGTTAGTTCCTAATATTCTTATTAGCCAAAGAAAAAAAAGAAGCCCCTCATGTTTGGCAGAGGGGCCAGCTGGTTGAGGTAAGACCAGGTTAACTTCTTTCCCAATCTGCCTTGAATTTTAAGCTCTTAAGTTTGCTCAGCTGTAGCTGCTGCTAAGGAATCTCAAGGGTGGAGAATAACCAGGTCACAGAGACAAGGCATATGCTCCTGATCCACCTCTTTATCAGGAAAACAGGCAAAGAGAAATCAGTCAAACTAAAACTTTGCTTTTCCTCCATCATGAATGAAGCATTGCCAAGGACTGGCTGGGCAGCACTGTTGCTTCTGCTCACAGACCACGTCAAGAGCTGTTCTCCTCCCGCAGATTTGATCTGCCCCCACTCCCTCCCCTCTGGCTGGTTTTCATATGGTGCTTAGGTCTCATCTATACACGACAAAAGGAATTTTAACATTTTCTTATTGCAAACATTTTCCATCTAATGCCATTTATGCATTTCTAGCTCACACGACCCCAAATGCCCCCATGCCTGGAATGTGATGGAAGTACATACAGCAGGGAAAAAAAAAAAAATTCTGCAGACTGCATTTGACTTGTATCAAAATCCTAACGAACACCACATTTATTGTACTTTATTTACATGGTAGTCACGTATAATATAATACAATACAGCGTTCCATTTGCAGTGGTAGGCACTATGGGTTTTAAAAGGTCACAGCTCTTCCCCTGCTCCCATCCCCACTGCTCCTTCCTATGGACATGGTACCAAAGCGAACCAAGAGCTCCCTTTTGGGTGGTCCCAGCACGGCTGCAGTTTTCCACTAAACCCTGCTCTGAGGTGGCTCCTTCCCAAAAGCAGAAGATGGGAGCTGCTTTCATGTGCTAACATGGAGAATCCCAAACTTTGGTGGTCATAGACCACCGGCAACCCTTAAGATTTGTCAGGGCCAGTTACGCACAGCCTCATCACCATGTTTGCATTGAAAACATTGTGAAGGCAACGTGGGCTGTAGACAAGCTACAGACCTCGGAGAACAGCTTATAGGCCACCTGCGATCAACAGAGCACAGTTTTGGTCCCACTGCGCGTAAGACTTTAGGAAAACGGTTGTGAGTCTTCGAGAGAGTTCATCCTCCTCCCATCAGGCAGAAAGCATCGCAGGGGAAGAACAAGGGTCATTTCTTCCTTTCAAGTTCACGCAGTTCGAGTTGTGAGGCACCGAAAACATAGCACTGAGATGCAGTTTACATTGAGGTGTAAATGCACTGATATTTGTGCGATGCCATACTGCAAAAGAAAAGGGGTTTGAAGGGCTAAGAGATACATGGCAGGGAAAGATGCTGTTTGCTGTCCTACCAACTGGCGATTCAATTGGGAAGAACTACGATTATGTTAGGCCATATGCGACTCTCCGACTCCCGAGAGAGTTTTGCTTCTGATCTAAGAGCTGTGCAAACATCACAAATAAAATTTGCACCACCTGCTTCACCTTAATACCAATTTGATTTTGTCTGGGTTCATACCCTTCTCGTGTTTGCTCTCAGTAATTACTGAAATGAATGCATTAACTGGTAGAAACACTGGGAGAGGCAGATAATTTCAAGCATCGGTGAGAGAATATTTCTGGGAAGTGGATTGTGAGTTGGAAGCCAGCACATTGGCTGTCCTGGAGCAGTGTTATGTCCAGTGGTACTCTGCCCACTGGCATTGAGCAAAGATCCTCTTACTCAATTCCTAATCACATACTTTTGAACTAAATATTTGTACTGATGAGAAAATTCCAGCCTAGGGAACTCAGGGACTAGAAATATCCCCCATGATTTCTACGCCCAGTCAGAACAAACCAATGCATATGAATTATAAGCAAGATTTCCAAACCCCTCCAGGCCACGGGTGATATGCAGAAATAACCTTGCAAATACACTGGAGGCATTTTCTTGGTTTTCTCAGCAATTCGCAAAGAAGAAATAAAAGGGGAAATTCATTTATGAACTTGCTAAAAATTATTTGCTGAGTGGGACTTGACAAGTTTCTCATTGTTCATACTCTGAAGAGAACACCGGTACTGCTGCTGAGGAGACAGAGCCTCCTTCGGCTCCACTGGATTCAGGGAACAGACAATGCCCAAAGATTTTACTTGGCATGACTAGTTAATAAAGAAGTACCTAATGTCTAAGAATAGCTGAAAGGCCATTTTTCAGTGAAGCAATTGTATTAAGACTCAGATTGGCCAGAAATGTCAATTGGATGATAGAAAACATCATTTGCAGCCTAGAAGTAATAGATTTACTGTATAAAAGCAGAACAAACTATAATATTTTGAGCATATGTAATACTAAGTGAGACCTGCTGGCATTCCCAGGCAAATTTAAAAGCCAGTCAGTAACTCCGAACACCTCATATTGACTTGGTAGAGCCAAGCTGTGCTTTGCCATCGGGAGGAAGGAAGAACTGTGGCTGGAGAAGGGAAGCTGATGGTCAGTTTGGAAGAAATGCCCCCAAACCGTGGGTTTCAGGGAGGTAGGGCAGGTAGGTCTATCCGGCAGCACTGAAGGGTGGATAATCCTTTCAGGGACTCCAGGAGGCTCAGCCTCAATGCCCTGGTTGTTCCTTTCCTCCTTGGATCAGTCTCAACCATCAGATATCCGAAGCTGAGCCTGGCTCGTGCCAAAGGCTCCCATCACACGGACGCCCACCTTAATAAACCGCTGCCTACATTGACACCAGTCGTATCTCGGCTGCCTTGTGGGGAAAGGAGAGCGTCATGTTGGAAGGAAAGGAGAATATCCAGCCTCCTGAAGCTGCCGCCAACAAAAAAGGCGAGTCACAGCAGCAGCATGGGATGTTGGGAGAGGTGAACTCAGATTTAGGTAAGAAAAGCAAAAAACCTCCTAATGCGAATGGGAACAGGTCAGTATTATTGCTTATATTCAAGGGTCCTCTGCCCTGCGCACAGCAAGCCCGGGAACTTTGCAGGCATTAAGCAGATCTAGAGAGAGATCAACAACAAACTTGCTTCTGTCTGCAAAGATAGTTCATGTGAAATTAAGGGGACAGATGAGCATGGCTATGTCTAAAGGCAGAGTCAGAATAAGTCTGGAAACTCTTGTGAATAAAGGAAAAAAGCTGTTATCGCATCAGTCCAGTGAAGTATTTGCATATGTCTTTAATACTGACAATTCCCTGTGTCACCGGCCAAGAATAAAACATCACACCAAGGCTGTCCAAGTCTTAAGAAAATACTGAGCCCAACACAACCAGGTGTGAGAAACTCTCACGTGGCAGCAACAGCCGTGGCTGACTCAGGGCTAAAGCTTCGCAGTGCTGGTAGCCTTCAGGTTGTCTTGAATTTGCTGCAGAGCGGAACTGCTGTTACGAGATGGAGTTGCTTTTCTGTCTCCCAGGACCTCATTTACTGAGAAAAAATATGTGTCTGACTGAGACACAAAGGGAAACCTGAAGTACATTGCATCCAACAGCAACGCAACGAACATAAAACTCTGATGGGGATAGGAGGGACTCCAAATCTCATTCATTCCCTTAGTTTTTTAATTCTTTTTTTTTTCTCACAAAAAAAAAAAAGGCCAATGCATGTCAGCCATTTGGAAATACTCCAATTGCTTTCCAAATGTCTGCAATCCATCAGTTCAATTCTGAAGCATTTTGAAGCACAGCTAACTCATCTAATTGAAGCTAATTCCTCTCTGCATCTTCCTCTTTTCACCTTCCCAGCAAGGTGAGCCCCAGCTGAGATTAACAGTAGCAGCACCGAGTAGTTCAGTGCATCTCGCAGGGGTACGGCAGTGTGAGGCCCCTATTAGTTAATTCCCAAGGAATGGAAGGTTTGTCTGGATAATTCAAGTGATGGCCTTTTCGGTCCCACTATACATCCAAGATGTGCTGGGCAAAGTCAGAAAAATGTATGATTTCAATATGCATAAGAAGAAGGTTGTGAAAATGCATCCCCTGTTAACAGGGATGCAAAGAAATGGATTCTAGTGTCATCTGCACCAATTTTAGACTGGGGTCCCCTTTTGATTCCACTGGGGCTATGCCAAGATGGTATCTGTGCAAGGGAAAGGACACCCCAACCTGAAGCCATGCAAGGCAACCGGACAATCCCACCGAGACTGCTAAATCTCAACTAGTTTATTTTTTCAAACATCCCATTCCTCAGCAGACAGCCATGCAGGGAACACAGTGCTTGGAAATGTCAAAATAACATTTCTGCTGAGACTGAGGTCTCAACAAAACCCTGAATTTCAATGCCCCTGAATATGGAGAAAAAAATATTCCAACATTGGATCTGGACTGCACAGCTCGGACCATACCCCTGTTTCTGTTCCCAGGAATGGGCGTTCTTCTAACTCCATCCTTGTTCTTAAGTTTCCTGCACGGTTAAGGCAGTTGCGGGATGGAAGCGACGTGCTGACAGGCACAAGCCCATACTGCAATTTGGGAAGCGGGAGGATGTCTGAGACTCTTCGTTTGTTATTCTGTAACAAAAATTGGGTCGCAGGCAAAACCTGCTTGTGGTTTTGAAATCAGAAAAAACAAAGAGCCTGCTGGGATGGATGAAGGTTTTGGTCTGTGTGTTTTCTTTAAACTAAAGCTCTGTTCTTGAATTTGTACCAAAGCACTGACAGTAACGCCCTCCATGATGCAGGCATCTGATACACCCTTAAAAAAGCCCAAAAGAGTGCGATGGGGAGAGAGTTTTTCAAAAGTCGCATTATCAAAAGAACTAAAAAACAACAATCATGCAGGAATTTTAAGTGACAGCTTAAAAATAATGTAAGTAACCCCATTCAACTGCATCTCCCATACATACCAAGAGAAGAGATTAAATGAAAAAAAAAACCAAACCAAACCCAAAATAAAAATGAAAATGTTAAGTGCCCTGGAATCCTGTTTCTATAACTCTGGTCAAGGGGGGCTTTTGACTGTACTGACAAACCACAGCTCTTGAACACTGGGAGTTTGTTTTGCATCATGTCAGCACGCTATTCTCCTTCACCTTGGACCTTCAGAGGGGAAAAAAAACCCAAAGTTGTGAAAGGGTTTATAGAATTTCAAGCAATCGGGCTTTTAGAAAGGTTCTATTCTATGACATTTGTGTTCAAGTCTGAATGTGTGTGTATAGTATAAAATTATGAGCTAACATTTGAAAAGACAGCAGTCTAAGTAATAAATTTGCAGAATGAAGAGAACTGTACAGAATGATTTCAAAGGCTTATACTTGACAATTATACATATTTTATGAGACAGTTATGTACCCTGTACCTTTTTTAGATTCATTGTTTTATGGATGCAGTATCTCTATTTTAGCAGACAGGCTATACTAAACCAATCTAATGGTCTAAAAAGCATCATTTACCACCCAACGTAACAATGGCACTGCATAGCTTAATGACTTTTTTTTCCTTAAACTCCTTCATTAATCAAGCGCTTCTTAACATGGCTGAAAACCAAGAATCAAATATCTGCAGTTACAGTATTTGTTGAGTATTTGGCACAGTGGAGTTTATTTGATACACCCTTTTTTTTTTTTGCCCTTATTGTTGCTGAACATAGAATGCTGTGCATAAATTACAGACACACACGTAAAGTCAGTCAAGTGGAAGCAGTCTGATATACCACACCCATGTTTCAATGCCTGGATAAGAGCAAGGTCTGCTAAAAAGGTGTTGAACATGGGTGACAAGTGATCAACCCTCTGTAATTGTGCCAACTCTGGGGTGTCCACTGCCAGCAATGGACAAGGACTTGGGGAGGATCAGCCCCTCCACCAGCTGCATGGAAGTGATGTCCAGCATTCAGTTCAACATGCCAGGTTACTTCTCTAAACATCTGCAAATTCACAATAGCTTCAAAATACAAACAAAAAAAAGGAGCTTTTTCATTATGATGCTAACCCTTAAAACCCTTCTGACATTTAGTCCATTGGAAATGGGTCTGGTTTCTGGGGAAAACTCATCAAACACAACCAATTTGTATAGTTTCCCAGCAGGAATGTTTTGGAAAAGAAAAATACGCATGCAAAATAAGCCTGACCCCATGCTTCTTGAAATCAGATGAAAGCTTCCCCGTGATTTTTGGAGGCTTAGATAAGACTGCATTGCAAAAGCGAAGCCAAATCTACTCCTGCATGGGTGCCTCGTGAGGATCTGAATGAAAATTTCAGAGGTGTTCAATGCTGGCCAGCCTCTGCTCCCATAACCCAGCCTTCCATAGGAACACTATTTGCACATCTAAAGGGCAAAACGTGGCCTCCAGGACGGGAGGTTATTCCGTCTTCCTCACGTGCCTTCCACTGAAGTCAGTGGAATTTCTCAGGTGAGAAAAAATATCAGTTGTGAGGGTTGCAGGATTAAGGTCAGTATTCCTTTCATCTTGTACACGCGCACTCACACACACGCTTACTTTAAAGAAAACATCCACCACACAATTTCTAGATTGCAAATTATATATATATATCTTTAAAAACTAGAGAGAACATAAACAGCCTCTCCATATATATATATGTATTCACTGAGTCACATAGAATATGAAAAAACTATATTATGTAAATCATCATATTATCTATAATTCTCCAACTGACAATTGTTTTTATAGAGACACAGTGCATTCATTCTCTTTTTTAAAAACATATTATGTGTCTTCATTGGCTTGGTAGCATATTAGAATGAAGGCGTATGGATAAAAAATCAGAGGATTAAACAAACCCCTTGAGTCACATTAAGTTTGGGTGAATTAAACAGGATCCTTCCCCCAAACGAGCATAAATAAATCCTCCCTATGGAAAAGTGTCAGCGATTTAAGGGTTAACATAGATTTGAAAATAAGTTTTAAAAAAATCTTATTAGAGGACTACACAGACAAGTATTTGGAACTCAACCCCTTTAAAAATGACAGCACATTTGGCAAGTGTGAGCAAATGTCTTGAACTTTACTGGGTTTGAGAGATCTGAGCGCAGCTATTCACAGACAACCACAAAGCTGCGATCTGCGAATAAGCCTCGGCTGGAAGGACTCGGATACCTCTGACAGCATTGCTCGCCACCTGGAAGGTTTCCAGCAGCTTTCAAGGTATTTATCGTGGACTCACGGCTGGTGACAGCGTACGACGGGTGGAAAATCTCCAGCACCGCTCCCTCTCTGCCATCACAAAGCGCAGCAGGTTTGAATAGCACCCAGACCGGCTAACCCTTCATCCCGCGCCGCGGGTCTCCGCGTACCCCCGCGATCCCGTTTGCAATCGCAAACGCCTATTCCAGCATTGCCATTATCGCCTTGCTTTCTCTACGCCTCATGCCCAAGCCTGTCTGTTTGCTGAGCACTCCGATGAACCTCCGCAGATGCCCTTCTTGGAAGCTCGTACTGTCATCAAAGGGGCTGGTACCCAGCCACGGCAGCTCCCTGCTTTCTCCATCACCCCGCGGGATGTCACAAGCGATCCCATGGAAAGATGCTGTTCTCAAGAATCCTGGCTGGGTCTGACTTAGAGAAAAAGACAAAAGTTTCCTGTGTTGCCATGGTTGGTTTGCAATTGTGGTTTTTTCATTCGTGCTCTCTTCTTGGTTTTATTAAAAAGGACCCTTGTGTTATTAATAGAGTTCACCCCTCCACAGTCACTATAAAACAGACTCCATATTTTCACACCACTCATGATCTTCAAGGTTATAGATAAATTTTGTCCTATGGGATTGATTTTGGGGCACCGAGTCCCGCCCCAGATTGTCTAGGGTGAGAGTAGAGGCAAAAAATTCACTAGTGCTGAGACCACCTTCGTGGTTCTTGATGTATCTTTTATAGTTTTTCCTCAAGCACTGCCAGGTGGTTGTATATAAGATGAATGCAAAAGACTTCAGGGCTATAGCAATACTAACATACAGGTATCTATATACCACGTTGTCGTACAGCGCACAGGCTCCTTGCTCGCCACAGAACGTGCTCCAAAACAGACACGTGGAGTCAATTCCGGCCCCAAAGATCAGTGGAGGCGGGATAAAACCTGTCAAAATAAGAGAGACAAATCATGATTTTATGATCTTTATGATAAAGAGAGAAGATGTGATTGCAGTGAATGGAAAGAGAGGATACTTTATCAAGTTTAATGGTCCCAGCTGCAGCCTGTGATTCGAATTTTTTAAGTTCTAAATCAACCTAAACAAAGTCTGTGGATGAGTTTTTAGCTTGGGCTCAAAGTCTACGGAAGGGATTCCTGCTGATACCAACATGCAGCAAGAATTTTACTCAAATTTAAGTGCCTTTCGTTAAGCTTCTCATTTGCCTAATGAGGCTGAGTGGAGGGGTAAATGAAAGAGGAGGAGGACAGCCTTGCAGCTTGTTCTCTGTTTAGATATTGGTAATTCTGCGCTCTGGGGTGTTCACCTGAAGAATGGCACAGGACCCCAGTTCAGAGCCCAATACCAGCTGAGGCACTGAGGTCTAGTTTTGGACCTTTCCCTGACACAAAGAAGGTTTCCTCCAGGTCTAAGGAAAATAAACGATAGCCTCTAATAGATGCCAAAGATTCAATCTGAAAAGAAGGGAAATTTTCAGTGCACCATTAAATGAAATATCACAGCAGGATTCTCCCACAGCCACTGCAGCTAACTACTGATGAGCGTTTCTCAATCATAGTTAGCAGCAGAGCTGCGGTCTTAAAGCAAAGTAATCACTCCAATCTCATTTAACGAACAAAAGTAGTGGTTTTCTTCACTACTTTTCCTCATCCTACAGGGACACTGTAGAGCCCCCCCTGCTTCACATTACCCCAGTGGTGGTCACAACATCCACGTCGCAGCCTTGCGCTCCCCAGCCAGCACACGTGCACGGAGCGTGCAGCGCTTGGAAGGAAATGTGGATGTTTTACGTAACGTCAACCATTTCTCTTCCTTCTGTTATATTTACGGGGGGAGGCTGGAAGCAGATAAATCCTGGAAAAATCCCTGATTGGTAAAATGACTGCTGTGGGTTAAGACAGCAAGCGAAGGAGAGCATTGTATCTATTGAAACCAAATAGCAGGTGGGCACAACATACGCTCGACAGTGTCACCCCACCCATAGGTGCTGCGATGCCCTAGGCTCTATAGATACACATATAGACAGACAGACACACGGACTGCAGTTTCTAGACAGAAAAGTGTTTAATCTTGGATCCGGTTTCATCATTAACCTGGATTTCCAGGCTTAAAAAAGATACCTTCCTTCAGCTTGTCATGAGCAAACAGTGACATTCATGACATATCTCCTAAGACTACAAATAAATTGGTTGTCTTCACTGTTCCCTGTGGTAACTGAGATCTCTTTATTTTATTTTGTCGATGACTAGTGCTCTGCAGATTTTGTTTGATCTTCCTTGTATGTTAATAAATGCAGGAGTTAAGAAAGGCCGTATGGGTTTTTGGTACTCTTTTTAACCAGTCATTAATAGCACAAAAGTAGTAAATAAAAACAGATGCTAGAAAAACAAGACAATCTTTTTGTTAGAAACCCTAGTTCCAGTCATCACATTTAAAAACCTGGTTATGTTCTGGAAAAAATGTCAGCACCAGCTCCCTGTTTGTCATTTCAATGACTGGAAATTCCAGACTGGGCTGGTTCTGCTTCTAAGTTAAAAGATGTTTGGTTTTTTTTTTTTGAAACCTGTGGACAAGCACACACTCAACCTGGAATGAAAAAAATTCAGCTGGGCTCCTGCCAGAAACAAGCAAAGCCACCGTGCTGGTGAATGCAGTTAGTGTGCCCAGTGCTGCACTGGTGCTGGATGCCAGCTAAGGGGGTAACATCCAGATGGGGCAGTGTCCGGGGAGGCAGGGGCCGCACACTTTCAGGATTAAGAGAAAACTGCATTTGGATCCTAATTTTGACACTTGTTAACATGCTGCGAGATGTTGATACAAAGCTTTGGAGGTGTATAGGCTGAACTTCAGAGAGAGCTATCATCACCATCTGCTG
>JANZLP010000002.1:18852085-18864588 GCA_026930925.1 Chelictinia riocourii | reverse complement strand
AAAATAAGCTACTTTCTTTTTATTTTTTTGGTTAAAACTGAAAACCAAAAGGTCAAATATATGTAAAATGTTTAAAATACCACTATTCAGGCAAGCAGTGTAAGGGAATATACTCCCTACCGACTACTGCATTTTTTTTCTGAGTGAAAGAAACTTCAAGCTCATTAATTACTACCACTTCATTCTTTTCCCAAGATTTACATTCCTGTTATGTGACTGGACTTGCTTAAACAGTTGGAAATAATGAAGAGCAAAATGACAGGCTTATTTCCCAGCTTCCTTTTATAGTAAAGAGAAAGAAATTTTGTCTAACAATAGACTTTGAGTACAGTAGGTCAAAAACCTCAGATACATTTCTATCACAAAATACCTTTAATACTGCACATTTACTGCATCAATAGACATCTGCTTTATTAGTATCAAAAAATGGAATCATTATCCCTTCCTGATGTACATATCAATTTTAGACCTTACATTAAAAATACATGCATGAATGAGACCAGCAAGAACGCTAATGAATGAAACCCATCCAAGAGAAGAGCCCTGGCCCCACTGAATTGGGGTAAAAAACCTGACTGTGATGACAATCCCTTTTGTAATGGATTTTGTGTGTGTATGTGCACACAGGTGCTTTTGATGACAGGAAAAAGAAACACAGCAAAGATGATCAAGCAGGAACAGCCCAGATAAAATTCAGTGACTCTGCTGAAACAGTAAAAAGCAGCAAATATTCATGATAAGAATCAGACTTTCTTCCACTGATGTCATAGTCTGGTGGGCTCTCAACTACACTGGACTCCGTACTTCTGCTGTGTTGCCCCATGTCAGAAATTACTTGCCACATTTTATATTATCTAACCTGCTAACAGCTTCATAATCATGAGAAAATCAGAAGTACTCAAAACAGATTTTTAAACAGAAGGGTTAGGCAAAAATTGATTAAATAAATATTTTCAGCAGTAGATAGACATGGTCTTACAAAAATGAATTTAATATAATACTATGCTTTGAAGTTTCTAGAATGCATTTCATTTTTTCTGGATAATGGGGTATATAATGTTGTTTTGTGTGAAAATGAACACCCAGTAGAGTACGATGCTAGTTTTGATTAATCCATTTCCATTGTATAGAAACTGCTTGTACCTTTCAGAAGTATACCCATGAGCGTTGGTTGGTATCTCACTTGCTAAGAAGAAATTCTTAACTTTCAAGATAAAATCACTCTTCATGAGCTTCTCATATATATCTGTCATTATAGAGTACACTAATTGTTAACAATATTAATTGGCTTCATTTCTCTTAAGATTTGCTTATTTGAAATTGACCTAGATTTTGTTGAGAGATCAGCATTAAGAATTTTTACGACAAGATATTTTGCAGATCTGGCAAATTACACCGGTGATTTGAACTCTCAGAAACAGCTGAGTACTTCTCAGTATCATCATGGAAACAGTGTTTAAAGCGAAGACATGAACTTCAGTGGTGTTCTCCAGTGGAAGGGTGGCTGTAAGTACACAATAAACAACAAACCTTTTCTGCAACATAGTTTTGTTACAAACCTTCACAGTTTAAGTGCGTTATCGGGTGCTGCATGGTATGTATCTTTAAAAGCTGAATGGCCTATCTTGTGGGAAGAGTTTAGACTGCACTGTCACAAGTGCTGATGTAGTTTGCCCTTCTTTACAAACATGCCCTTCCATGAAAATATTTGGCACACACAAAAGATAAATCTCCCATTCCTTCCTTACCTTCTGTAATAACCAAAGAATGTCAGTCAATTCCTCTGTAATTTGTGCACACTGATTTTTAATGTAGCTATTTAAAAGAAATCTCTCTGCATATATGTAAGATGTCCATGAAACACTAGGAGGTTTAGCAAGATGAATCCAGTTTTCCTAGGAGCAATGATGAATCCAGATTTCCTGGGAGCAGCACAGAAATGAAAGCCCAGCCAAATTCTATGCTTCTGTGACTTACTGCTGAGCAAATGGTGCTCTTCAGAAAGGTATGACTAATTTTTAAAGTCTGGAAGATTCTTCTCTTTTTCAATTTTAATCTCAGAGAAATTTATGCACCTATTTTAACAATCAAAAAATATTTTTAGAATGAGAACAAAATGTGCCTCGTTTCAGTCAGAAACCAAAAATTATAAATTGAGCCTTTTAAAAAAACCCAGCCTTCTATGAATTGACCACTGATTTAATAGGCAGTTTCCATTTCACTTGATGCAATAAATGTAAAGTTCTCAAGTAACTTTCTCATGCACTTTGGAACAGCTCACCTGGCCTCCCACCCATTTATTCATTTCTGCAATGACTTACTGTTCAAAATCTCAGATCAAAATAAATGATGTTGAAAAGATGATAACAACTTGACACTGAAATATTTCCTCCTCTCCGCAAGTGAGTCATTTCTCCTTTCATTAAATCTCAGGTAGGTAAGAGTCATTCTTGAAACAGCTACAACTTTCTCTTTACATAACAATGAACAATTTAAAGCTTAAAATTTCAGGGCTTGAAGGTTTTGATATAGAAATTTAGTATCTTGAGAAAAAGAATTTCCCAGCTTCCCGATGAGACCTAGCATGTCCTTCTGAATTTGGCAAGGTTAAACATATTCGACTGAGAGGATGTTATAATTTAAAGGCTCTAGAGTTATTGTAGGTCTTTTTTTATGTTTTCATTATTTCTTGGGAGGTTTGTATATTCAAACAGCATGTAAGAAATGCGAGAAATAATCTTGATAAAATTTCACTTATTTTCTCTGAGCGTTTACAACATAGCTGCCAACGATAAAATACCTAACTTGTTTTAATCTTCCATTCTCACAATTAATTCTCTAAATTTTAACAAAAGAATTGTAAGATTAGAAATAGTGAAATAAGTGGTCCTGATAATAATCTCTTCATAACAATGCATACCATAGTATAGAAGAGCTTAAAAAAAAAAAAAAAGCATGTTCTGAATAGCTTTGGAAATACAGAATAGAGGTTCTTTCCACCACCCTTTCCCTGCCCCTGTACCATGCTTAGTGAAGCCAGGCAGTTACCTAGCGGAGACTATGT
The DNA here is from genome assembly GCA_026930925.1 of Chelictinia riocourii. NCBI lineage: Eukaryota > Metazoa > Chordata > Aves > Accipitriformes > Accipitridae > Chelictinia > Chelictinia riocourii. The sequence continues at coordinate 18,861,524 of JANZLP010000002.1, read as the reverse complement.
TTGAAACAACCTTGTGTTTCCAGAAGGAATTCAGATCCTTCTGCTCAATCTCATAAGAATATTATCTGATCTTGTGACCCTTCCTGTTAAATCCTAGTTTGCCTAATGGTTTGTCACTTTCTTTCTCCCTTTCTCTTTTTTTTCTTCTTCCTTTTTCATTTTCTTAAGTAAAGGCTTTGGCCTTTTAAAAATGTCTAATGCATGGATTGCTGTCTTTATAGTTTTTAGGCACTGGTAGTAGTCGTTATTACTGTAAAGCCCAGTGGGAGTTAAAGAGAACAAGAGAGAGGAAATATACGCTGCTTTTTCCACAGTGAACCAGAGGAAATTTCAGAATTACTTCCTGGTGCTAATCATGATTTTTCCAATAGTTAATTGCCAAGATAAAAGTAAACAATAAAAAACAAACAAACAAGGTGTAAGCAAGTTGTTCTGATATAAATCCTGCTGAAATAAAAAATAATCCTGCTGTGCTGAAGTATGTTCTGTTACCAGCTGTCAGCAGAGGATTATTCCAATACTCTCTCTGTCATGGCCTGCAATGGGAAAAGCACTTTGGCACTGCTATGGTACCCCAAAGTTTTAGGTTCAAGGATGGGAAAGTTAAATTCAGAAGCTTAGATTAGGTGGGGGGATTCACTACAGAGTGCATAGGGAGTCTTCCAGTGCCTGGAATTTATGACAGCAGAGCTCTGGGAAGGTTGACAATTAATGAGATGATTGGGTTACAAGACTCACTTAAGAAAAAGCTATGTCTAAAAAGTTTTCTTTTCCCGAGCCTTCGGCATTTCTCTGGGATAGATACTTGCATAAGCTATATTTATAGGTAGGGTTCATGGACTTTGGCGCTAATTTTTCTCTTTTCTTTGCAGACAGCTAGACTGCTGCTTCTGTCTTCAAATGAGGCCAGGCAGGGAGTTCTGCCTCCCTCTTGCATACTGATGTAGCGTCTAGATTGCTGGCCCAAGAAAGTGGCGGAGATGAGTTCTAATTGCTCTTCAGTCTGAGGGATTTCAAATGGCATCTTTAAGTTCTGCAGATGAACGTGCTAAACATCAGATTAAATTAGGTTTAGGACTGTGCTACACTGCTTGTCTTTTCTGTTTCAGCCAGCCCCTTTGTAAGTAGGATTCACAGTCGGAAGGAGTGTGAGCAAGAAGCAGCGTGAATGCCGTAACTGCAGGAGAACCCTGCCTGAGTGAGGGGGATCCAGCCCTTGTTCTCCCGACTAGAGAAGAATTTTGCATTAGAGAGTCATTGGCTCAAACAGTCATTCCACACTAAGGGTGCGGTGAGCATGTCCACAGGACTAGAGAGTAGGCGCTGGGAAACTTGCACGTGAATCCTTCACAGTCTTGTCTGGAAGTCAGGATCTGAACAACCTTGCTCAGTAACATGGTAGAGTCTCTGGATATGTTGCAGGAGTACAGCTATCAGGACCTAAGAGTATTTTTAAAGTAAAAATTAAAGTGGCCAGTTCCTTCCAGTACCTAAAGGGGGCCTAAAAAAAAGCCAGAGAGGGACTTTTTACAAGGGCCTGTAGTGATAGGACAAGGGGTGATGGCTTAAACTGAAAGAGGGTAGCTTTAGATTATATGTAAGGAAGATGTTATTTACTGTGAGGGTGGTGAGACTCTGGAACAGGTTGCCTAGAGAGGTTGTGGATGCCCCATCTCTGGAAGTGCTGGATGGGTCTTTGAGCAACCTGGTCTAGTGGAAGGTATCCCTGCCCATGGCAGGGGGTTGGAAGTAGATGATCTTTAAGGTCCCTTCCAACCCAAACCATTCTATGATCCTATGAAGATACACAGTAGATGAATGGTTTCAAACCTCACAGCAACTGCTTAGCTTACCAACATGAGCTTCCTAATAGAAACCCAAGTACTATTTCTTCGTATTGCCAGATACAAAATGTTGACTCAAACTCTGATGATTTCAACATCTTATGCTGATAACTTGCTATTAACTCACCACCACAGATACTAATTCTCAGATTTAATTCTTATCAGTCAAGAAAATGCTTCTGCTTCTCCAAAACACAATGGCTGCTGTCATTTTGACTGACGTAAGCTACCATAAGTGATTTTTCAAATGGACAAATTTATCCCTGGAGACAGCAAGATTCCAACTAGGGCATATTTGTCTTCCTCTGTGACAAATCTGGAGTTGGTGCTTAAAGCAAGCAAGAAAGCACCAGAAGCGAGAGTGAACATTTCTCTATGACTGTCATCGCAAAACAAAAACTGCTTCCACACATTCCATGTAAAATAACCTGACACTGTTGCAAAGGTCAAAGTCAGCAGTGACAACGCGGGGTCCTGTCCCCCTTACTGGGTTAGTCCCATCTGGGCAGATGTGGACAGAGAACACCATCCCGTGAAGTCCTCCTCTTACACCAAGCGTTACAGCTGGAACAACCATATGATAAACCAAAATACACACAGAAAAGGCCAGAGGGAGGCCTGGGAGATGAGACAGAAGAAAGCAGCTAAACAGACAGGTCCAGCAGTGCTGAGTTTTCTATTTTTCCGTTCTTCGGCCCTGCCACGAAGCAGGCCAAGAGCAGCTCTATGGCCCTGAGCATGCTGTGCTCAGGTTCACCCTTGCACTGCCAATAACTCAGGAGTGCTCATCACTCCTCATCACTTACTCCCTTGACTCAAGCCTTGCCCCTTTTGGGATTTCCTTGAAGTCATTCTTCCCCTTACAGCAGTTTCTGCAAGTCAGCAAGGAGTCCGAGTTGTGGGTTCTGAATACGTGGGGTATGTGTCTATGAAGTTAAATACTGAGACAGCTTCACCAAACTTAAATAGAGAATCTCCGACGCATTAAAGATCAACACGGCATTCTTCTGAATGAGCCACACAATCTGGCAGTGCTCCCTCTAACATCAATATCAATTTCCTCCATCAACAGGAGACAGAATAATAGCAACTTCCTCTATATAATGCAGCCCTTAATTGTGCCAGATCAAATACTGGCTCCCAGAGGCTATTCATTCTGCTCTATAGGTAACCATGTCCTAGACAAGATGCAACAACTTTTATCTGCAAATGTTATATGCTACAGGAAGCCCAGAAGGTGTGTATGGAGACTACTAATAACATTAATCTACCACATCACTGCCCTGGCTCTAAGTGAACATGCAAACCACTGCTGAGAGCAATGTGGATGCTCCAGTGACCAGAAAACACTTGCAAGCTCTTGCTCATCTGAGAGGCAGCAAATCCATACAACCACTGTCAGATCTGGTTTTTTTCTCCCCTCTGTATCAGCTCCATGACTCCTCTGATCCCCCTCCTAATGACAAAGTCTTCATTGATTTCAACAGAACTCAGCAAGACCTAGCAGAAAACGAACTGAAGAGGGAAATGTCAAGTGAGTCATTAGTGGGTAGAGAAAGGAACTGTATAGTAAGTAGTCTTCAGCATGCTTTTCCTCCTTAAAAATAAATGATGCCACAAATTCAGGGAATCCTTTGACATTAGTGAAGCTACAGCAATAACGAGCCCTGCACAGTCTGCAGGAGTGAGGAATTCCTCCACTCAAAGGCCACTTATGGCCAAATGCCAATAAATACCCAGGTCAAATTAACCTGCTTGTTTGGAAAGCTCTAGATGGGAGTTCAGATCTTAAATACAAGAGCAGACCCAGAGAGAAGCAAGCAAACCAGCAGCAAACCAGAAGATTTTCTCCTAACTTCAAACAGCAAAGAAAATGCCTTTATTTTTTCATCTTTTGGCTGCCATTGCCAATGTTACGACCTTTGTGTTGAGCAGGTGCTCGGATGCTGAAATGGGAGAAGAACATATTTCCCATTATTAGCAGGAGCAGTTGTGGTCTCGCTATCTTTCTAACTCTGTTGCAGCACAAATGTGTTTTCTTTTGAACATCCTTTGGTGCACACTTCCATGCATGCATCTTTTTGATTTGATTTGCCCTCCGTTACCACAACACAGCCCTTTTCGCTAGGGCTGGTTACTACAGCAACAGAATCTGTTTGAGTTCGGTAGCAACACATTGCAGCCATCAAAAAAATCTGCTATTAGCTCAAGAAACATGAAACTACATGTCAGCAGCCCATGCCACAAAGATATCTTTCTGTAATCTCACTCCTCTCTCTCTAATTATGAAACTCTATGAATCCCCACCTCCGTAGCAGAGCACAAGCCTGAGCAACCTCTGCCTTCAAAGGATGCACCACAGAGGTGCCCTGCCCACCATCTCCTGTGTGCCTGTCACTGCAGAGAAACCACGAGCCAGATTTGACAGACTTCATGGCCAGAAATATAATAGATTCCACAGATGCTATTACTTGCACTAGCAGTTAAAGCCAAAGTTGCACTTTAAATTCCATATGGTATCGCATCTGCATTTTTCTGCACACACGTATTAGTAGTAATACAAAAAGAAGAGGGGGAATGGGACATGCGGGACAACATGTTCTTGGGTTTTGGGGTGGGGGTTTTTTTGTTCTGTTTTTTCTGAAACTAGAAGAGTCTTCCTGTATCGTCATTTCACTGCAAAGAGACAGTATTAGATATTACGTTAAGTTACTCCACTGAACTCTCGTACAACTCAGAAAGAAGGAGAACAACTCTCAGTGCACAGAGTTATTTCTACCTAATTCACTGCCTTAGGACACAAGAGGGTTTTTATTGCAGCAGGTGAACAATTACTAGCACTTAGTTGTCAGGTGAGAGACTGCTACTTCCCCTCCCCCAGCTACACTACAGCCCAAATGCAGCATATATGTACTCGCTGCTAGCAATATACTAAAGACAGCATGAACTGGTTGATCTGATCATTTCTCAGCCACAGCCAGCCATAACAGAAAGTTCGGCCAGACTATTATCGCTGTTATTAATTAGTTTCTATCCTGAGAGAACAACCTATGCCAGATTTGCTCCTAATTTAAACTGAGGGAACTTACCCAAAAATGTTTTATCCCATCACACACAGTGTAGCCCCTACTGAGTGAGCGTGCTATTATGAGAAAGCAAACTGATATAAATATAGCACAGTGACAGTATACACTCTGTAGTTATTTCCTCTGCAAAACAGAGAAGAATGAAGTGGGTAAGCTGCTCAGCCAGCTTTCTGCTCAGGCCACTGAAAATTGCATTGATGACATCAACAAAATTAATCAGTTAAAGACAAATCTGAGCAAATGATTCTCCAAAACCATTTTAAACGGAGGAATTTGACCTCTTCGCAAGTATTCACAAACCTGAGAAGACACATACATTTCCACCAGCTGCTTCTCCATTTATATTCATTCACAGAATAGATTTTTTGCTGTAATTTTTTCCTGTTAGCTTTCATTTTTACTAGCCAAATTGATTGCAGGTTGATACAAGAATTAATCATCCCATATCTGAAAACCTACTTGTGATGGATAGGTTGGGCCAGGGCAGATACTAAACTTCACTGTTGGTACGGCTGACTGGTCGAGTACATACGCATGCACTCTTCCGCAACCCATAATTCATACATAAAAATTCAGATTATGATTTTCATAGCTAAAGTCAGTAAAGCAAACAACTCCAAAATGCTTGGGGTTTTTTTAATCTCTGCAGTAGAAGGGAACATGGTTAGAAGCATATGTCTGAAGGAAAAATAATGAAGCAGCATATAGTAAGCAGAAATCATTTTCTGGCAGTATTTTCCCAGCTACAGTTGAACTGCCAACTTTAAAGAAGTTATTTTAGCATACAAGATGAATGTATCTCAGGAACAAAAAGAATCACTCTTCCTAATCCTCCTCTCATGCACCCTCCTCAATCCTGTGCTCAGACATGAAGCATTGCTTAAGAAGTGCCCATGGAACAGACCGAAAGAAGTTGCTGCTTCTCTATATAGTTATTTATAATAGATAATCTTAGAATCACTCTTAATTCCAGCTCATCATTTATGGTGTTGGCAAAGTTGCTCCAGTGAATTTAGTCTCATTATTCACCTTCGGGCTGTACAGTATCTTGTATTTTATATATCATCCTGCTTTATCCAGCACTTACAGAACCAAGTGAAGGTGAATGATGATCCAAGGACAAAGCTAAATGCTGAAATACTATGCCTTTACGGCCAGTTACAGGAAAACATGGACAGACTTTGAATATGCAGAAGAACCTCTTTAAGTAAAGTAGCAATACATCCAGGAGTGCCATAGCACGCTATATAGTTAGTCTTTCCGACAGACCTCTTTGCTATCCCAAGACACAGAACACCATTCACAAAGTCAGTGGGACTGCTCAGCTTTGCTGTCTGTGCTCATACCGCAGCTGCATTCACCTGTGCTTGGGAACTTGATAAAAACATCTTTGCAAAAAAATAACCAACCCAAAACCAAACAGTAATGGGATCATCCATTCAGCAGAAAGTCACGTCAAGACAGGGATGATGGGACAAGTGCACAGTTTTGATTACTAGAAGCTCTACTAACGAGTGCAGAAGGATCACATTAATGGCAGCACACACTTCACTGATTTACTGCATTGGAGCCATTTATCTAGTGACAAGGTGTTCCTTCTCACTACATCCTTTCAACAGTCACATCTTATTTCTCGTCAAGTTGTTATAGAGCGTTGCTACGTGCTTCAACAATTTTGCAGAGGTCTGCGATAGTCACAAGCCATTGCACAATTTGCTTCTATGTCCTATCCAGTAGGAAACAACACTAAATAGAGAGCTATACAGAAGGCTTTCTCAGGGCTGACTGCAAAGGAAGGTGTTGCCATTTCTGTATGAGTCACTTTTTTTCTCATTGTAGCTTCCTGAACACCTCTTAGAATTAACTGGCTGGACTACAGAGCAAAAACTGCCAGATGTCACACTGAGATTTTTTTGAAAAAGACAAGAATAAAACTCAGTTGAAAGCTGATAAAAATACATGCATGTTAAGGCCTTTAAAAATATTACATCTCCAAAACTAGATTTGTATTTGACCTCTGCTTTCAGTAAGGATGATGTTGAAACAAGGAACCAAAGCAAGATACAGATATGAAATGGATATGGCTACCATGGGCGGAAGAATTCCCCAGTGTTTGGGAATTAGTCTCAAAGAAATTAGGATATAACAGGATGAGGAAAAAGGCCTTTTTATTAATAAACTGATTTTTAAAAAGCAATACTGGTGAAAATATATTTTTTTTTCTACACTAGAGGAATATTACCAGCAAGACACCACAAGAACAAACTGTAAGAGAGGCAAAAGTTTACAGATTATGCAAGATTACTTCTGACAGCAACACTTTATGCTGGCTGCAAAGTACTGCAGAAAGATAACTACAGGTGAAGTTCAGTGTCAATAAAAGCAGAATAATGCACTATAGGCACTCATTTTTTCTGAACACATGGGGTTAACAAGTCCCAAATAAGCCATCACCAACAAATATTCGTGTTCTTAGGCAAAAGCATCAGCAAACATCAGCTCAGCAGCAGTTCAAAAGTAAACACAACATCAGAAACTGGAACACCATACATATATACACACACACAAAAAGACAGTTATGCCACTATAATCTCTCATGCATCAACATCTTGAATATTGCATATAGTTCTGGTCACCTGATCTCAAAGATGATACAGAACAAGTGAAGGAAGGCAAAAAATATGATTGGGGATGGGAAAAGTTTCTGTCTGAGAAGAAAGTAGTTAGACTAGGCTTTTCAGCTTGGAAGAAAAAACAGGTAAAGGTTTAAGATATGATAGAGCATTAGAGTGTCATGAATGGTGTGAAAAGGTGAATGGAGAAGGAACAATGACTATGCCTTACAATAGAACAACTCAGGAAGGAATAAAAATCATTAGGCAAGAAATTTAAGACCAATCAAGTGTACTTCTTTACATCATGCATACTTAAGTTATGGGATTCCTTGCCAAACACAAGAAGTATAAGCAATTTTAAAATGGGATTTGATCAATTCATGGAAGTCCATATGCCACTTACTGGTAGGATATACTGAACAACAATCATCACTATTTATATATTGTTTCCTAAAAATACCTGCTAGAAGGCAAGATGGAAGAGGACCTTTTGTCCAATTCAGTATGGTATTCATTACATAAGGGAGAACAAAAAAAAGAAAATGGATTTCCACAGGTAGATCATTCCATCAAGCATGACACTAGGTTAGTTAACTGGATAAAACTGCAGTAACAATGAAAAGAGGGATAAGATCATAAGTAAAGGCCAAAGACCAAGAAACGGAAGAAAAAGGAACAAGGGCTTTGGAATGGAGTTCAAATATTTTTCTTTAGAAAACCTGGCATAAAAAGATTGACGTGAACAAATGAAATTCCATTTAGGAAACTGAAATACACTAGATCTGAATATTATCTTGAGTTCAATGTTCATGAAGACAAACTTAAACACAAAGAAGTTAAATAGTTTACAATTCATTTAGCCTAGCAAACCAAGAATGTGGGGGATGACTAACACTTATAGGTAGTCAAGTGATAAAGAAGGAGGAGGGAAGACTACTCAAGAGGATCCAGAGCAAAAGCTTTGCAGGAACAGCAGTGAACACAAAGACTCCTAACTTTGTGACAGAACTTGATCAACTTAGGAGAAATTGTAAGACGTGTTTGCCTGCCATATCAAAGGCTTGAAAATTGCGAAGAACATTTAAAATCCCTCCTAGATTAAAATCTGCCTCGAATGACAGCAGAGGGAAGTACAGCTGCAGAGAAGGTCAGTGTCATCATCACTTCACAGGAAAGGGAAGTGAGTCTCTATACTCTGATTCTCCTCAAGGTCTTCCGATGCAGTTTAAATCAAAATAAGGAGAGCAAGCAAGACCTCAACCAGCATGTACAAACCCTGAAACCAAAAAAATACAAACACATGAACAAAACCCATGCATCTTATCTGTAGCATGGATCAGTAGAAATGAAAGATAAGTCTGAAAGACTGAGAGGACATCAAATGAAAATGCTAAAGCTATCACTGCATAACCGTCAGTACAAGAAGCTGTACAGAATAGATGATACAGATTGTCTGACAATAAAAGATGTGGCACCAGGTTTTTGTTACATTGCTCTATTTCTGTAACATCTCCTAAAATACCTATGGAGCATATAACAATACCCATTTGATTCAGTAGGGTGTATCACAAGGGGTCACAGAGATAGAAGAATAATCTGCTTAGATGACATGCAGTTACAGCTCACTTATATTTTTACCACCGACACTAGGTAGGCAGTAAGGTATTTGTATGCAGTGTTGGGGCAACTAGAACTAATTAAACAATAATAGCAAAGTACTTCAAATATCCAGGTCACACCAAAACAAGTAGTTTCTATATGCCTTAAACAACTGCTTCCTGGAACATGAGATCTAGTCAAAAAACATCTCAAATAGCATGTAAAATGGGCAACTTTCACATACAACATCAAGGAAGATTTATACCTCCTGATGTGCGGCAGCATTCCCTCTTGC
>JANZLP010000002.1:18720745-18732317 GCA_026930925.1 Chelictinia riocourii | reverse complement strand
CTGGGTTCACTCCCCTGGGGTTGCCCTGGACTTCTCTGGCTCACGGTTCCCTCAGAAAGCCCTAAAATCTCCCTGACTCGCATGTCTTCTGGACATCTTCATGCTTGCCACCCATGGGAACCATCTCAGGATAGCTGTCTTCTGGCCATCTTGGACTGGTGCAGCTGGAATAACCATGCCAAGGATGCTGGTGGTCAGCCTCCGGTCTGTAACGGGGAGGTACTGAAGGATCCAGGAATTTGGTATGAGGGGAGAGCAAGCCAAGGGATGGGGACCATGGTTGTCCTTGTGGCTGGTGACTGTCTCTCCCTATAGAAAGCACTGGGCAGCCATTAGGTGTAATCTCATTTCTCCTTCACCTCTCTCTCTCTGGCACCTCTGACCACTGCACCATCGTTTAAAGCCCAGCCAGAGATTTTCTTAGGGAGGGCAGAACATTTGTGTGTCCAGTGCCATGGCATCCTCATGGCTTTTGGAGCCCTGTAGGCTCTACTGCACCAGCAGGATCAGTTGTGACAGCAATGTTAACTGAGACCTGGCAAGAGGATTAATTTGAGACTTCTCTGAAGTTAGACTGAGTGCATTTCCTCCGTATTTCTCTGCACGTAGTGAAGGCAGGATGACCTATGGCAATGATGATTTGGAAAGTCAATCCTGTGCTGATTTCAGCCTGCCTGGCCAAGGGCAGCACCGGGCAGCCTCAGGAACAGGCTTATCTTCAGTGATTTACACACCTTTCTCTGCACTCAATGGATGTAGTTGCTGAGGGCACCGATCGACTGAGCTCTCAAAACATTTTTTTCCCCCATCTTATTCCCTTATCTCTTGATTTCATCCTAGTCATGACTGGAAATACTGGCTTTTTTTCCTCCCCAAGTATTCCACTTACTCTAACAAGACACGGATTGCACTTAACTGTTTATTTGAACTGAAGCTGTAAATTGTTTGCATCATTCATCCATTAATATTCAAGGTGGATGCTGCTTTCCCACGTTACGCTGTGCGGAAGAACAAGCAACGCACGTGTTATTTTAAAGAACCAATAATTACTGCTCATAAAATGCCATGAAGACATGTTACACCACTGTTTATAAGATCATTATTTTAGGTTGTTTCATTTAACTCGGTGACAAGCACTAGAATTTACCTGTGAAAGGCAGGTGCTTTTCCACAGCCCCTTGTGAGTTTGTTCCTGCTGCCCTGCACGGATAGCGATGGACTAGAGCTCCATCAAGAGAAGCAGGACACCAGCCTCCAGTAGTCATATGCAGATCTGCTCTTACAGAGCCTCTTGCCAACCCGGAGAGTTTAAAACCTGCAAATAACATCGTTCTGGCCCAGTAGTTTCTGCAAAAAGACCCGACCCTGACTGCTTGCTCAGGCACGGTGCAGAAAGGGCCGGCTCAGCAGAACATCTTCTTCCAGCCCACCTCACCCTTGCCCTGCTCACTCCACACACTTGGTCCCGGGGCCCCTCTGTGTCTGGAACAAGGAACAATTCATCCTGGGAAAAAGGAAGGTGTCAGGCCATAGGGTAATTGCTGGGAATTGTGGGGATTGAATGACTAAAGCCCCATTTAAGTGACAGGAATTCTGCCTTTCGTTTCAGCAGTGGTCAGGATTTGCTCAAAAGAAAAGGGGAAAGTTTCTAAGATTTCATTCAATTTGGGTAAGTACCAACAGTTTGTTTGGTTATCCCAGAGCCTTTTATCTGCAGTAAGTACAAAAAGAAAAGGCCTTTGAGCAGACAGATTGAGAGGGTGTTAAATAAGTTGTTACCCTTTTGCTTATTCTGAGTGCAAGTAGCCAATTTTCATTGATGGAAGCTTTACAGGGCTGCCTACGTAAGATCAAGAAGAAGTAAATTGTATTTGAGAATTTAATGATGGAAATTTAACATGCTGCTTATGGCTTACCCTGGACAAGCCAGGGGATCGATGCACAAGGGCCATGCATTATTTTAAGTGAAGAACTGTTGACAAATAATGATGAGGTTGCAGAAGATGATTCAAGAGACATACCTGCATAAATAGCTACAGGTAAGGGGTGTTTTTCCTTCGTTGGAACTTGCCAAAATCTGATTCTGAGAAGTCTGTGCTGCAGTGAATGACTTCTCACCTCCAAAAGTCTCCAGTTTTTGCCCAGAATGGAATTCTGTGCGACGCAGACAGTGGTCTGGTTTCAGTATAATTCTCCTCTCTGCTGCCAGAGAGGTCTAGTAGCAGCCGTGAGACTGAATCAATATTTGCAACAATTACATGGAACTTTACCTTCAAGCTTTCTGAGTTCAGCTGCCTTTTAAATTTGGCAGAAATAATTCTCCACCATCTACTCACCGTTTTTAGCAGTAGACGTGAACAAACAGTTGGAGCAGCAGGCAGATGGTCTGGTCCCAGCTACCTGGGCAAATCTGACTCCCGATTTGCATGGTGCCACTTTAAAAAGGAGGTAAAAGAGTCTTGAGAAGCTGAAACTTAATGTTTTTGGTTCAGGTGCTCTGAGCAACAAATATTTCCATGCAGCTAATCTATTATTCTTAAAAAAAATCTTATGGTTGATTGTTCACGAACAGTTAAAGAGTTTCCTACATGGCAATTCTTTCTCCTCCTGACAGAATATCGATCCAGCCATTCTGTCAGCTCCTGTACCAGTTTAGTTACTACCACAGTTTCTGCTACAGCAGTAAAATTTATTGAACAGACATTTTTGCTCTACAAGGTGGAAATGAAGGGCTGTGCCTGCTCATTCCCAAAAAGCATGCTGTGACTGTCTTAGGAGGTGAAGAGCTTTGAACGTTTATGGAGCTGCGGACTGTATTTTCTAAATTTAATGCTAGCAATGGCAACCAAAAAAAAAATAAAAAATTATAGAGCAAGCAGGAAAGGAAAAAAATGCATTTTTCAGGCTCTCACTAACCACTGCTCATTTCTTGCAGCTATACTATTTGCTCCCTGCTCCCAACTAGTGTAAAACTAACTGTGCGCTCCGTGGGTTTCTCCCTCTCTACTTCCATTCATACTGTCCCTGATAAGTGCCGCACAAGCCCTGCAAGGCAGCCGGAAAAATCCATTTGTATGAAAAGATACGGCCGGAGAGCGAAGACATTTGGGTGAAGGTCTGTTCTGCTCCCAAGGCCGGGTGCCCACTTTGCATCCTAACACCTATTGCCATAACCTCCGCCTCCGTCCCTGCCGTGCTGCTGTCGGACACGGTGCGGAGAAGGGATGGAGCGGGACTGCGTGTGCGGAGTGGGAAGCAGGGGTGTTTGGCAGCTGTTGTCTCATTAGTTTTCCATTAAGACGAACATGGGATGCATTCCTATACCCCTCTAGCTGTCAAAGGTATTCAAACGCCTGGTGCCATCTGACTGGGAATGTGAAAGGCAGTGGGAAAGACAGGTCACATTAAGCAACTAGGAAGCCAAGGGGCCAGCTGGTATCTTAAAGAGGGTGTCATTTGTGAGGCACAAATGGGTCTAAGTGAGCACAAGGGAGGCTATGACCCTGAGCACTGAAGCGCATACTTCTCTTTAAGCAGTTAGCAATTCCACTAAATTCATTGACAACCACATTTTTGACCAACTCTCTTCTGTGTCTAATGTTCCCTAGATAAAAAAATAGAAGTGATAATATCAGCTTGCCAGTTGTTGAGGCTTACAGGCTAAATGTTTGCAGAGCGCTTTGAGATAGGAACCTAGGAAACAGGCCCAAAGGGGACTCCAAGGATACCAAATCTCGTAGGCCCATCCGCTGCTTAATATCTTTGATAAATTTAGCAAGGTCCATCCTGAAACCTGTTAAATTTCTCATCTCTAGTATTTTGGCTGCCAAACTATTCCCAAATGTTGCCTTTCTGAGGATTAGAAGCAGGGATGTTAGTGCGGGCAAATGATGAAAAAAGAAGAAAACCCAATTAAAAAAAGATTATCGATTGCCTTAGGAGCCAAAAGGAGCAAGTGTACTCTGAACAGTCTGTTTGCTTGCTGCCTGGCCCTGGGCACTGTCCTCTGCCACCATTCTGTCCCTGTTTTCCCTCCCTTGCTATTTCCAGACATTATCTCCCCGTTACTCCTTTCTGCTGCCTTCAGGCATCTCTCCCTCCCCATCTTCTTCCCAACAGTTTTTGGATCCTCTCCTCTTCCACCACCTGATTTTGAAGATCAGAAATCCAGTCTCCCCTTACAGCCCTGGATCATCGACTGTTGCACCGAGCTCCTGGCACCCCGTTAGCATCCAGCCCCATCCCAGGCTGGGGCCAGGAAAGCCTTTGGCTGCAGAGAAGACCCTCTACATTTTATGAGATAACATTTCTTCCCTTCGAGTTGGCTGATGAAATGAGCTGGATGGAGAAAACGGAGAGCCTGATGGAGGAGCATGTGGGGAGGGTGTTGTACCATCAGCCCCGGGCTCCCGAAAGCTGGCGATAACCATCAGGGCAGGATGGTGCCTGAGCCAGCATCGGGAACAGTGGAAGCAGGAAGGAACAAAAACCGTAGTAACAAACTACTATTTTTCTTCTCTTTTCAGTCATTATTTCCTAGGATGAGAAATTGCTTTTGTTAAACATTTTAAAATTGAGGCCACTTCCTGCGCAGCAGTCATGATCTGCCTGTCATTCATATCTGATGGCAGGGAGAGGACCTGATTTTGGATATCATCCATCAACGACAGATTCACACCACCATGTGACGAAGGGCAAGGCGGGGAGGGAAGAGAGGGGGGGAATGGGAGGTGCAGAGGGCTGGTAAACAGCATACAGAAATCTCATTTTCAGTTGCCAGCTCAAAAACAACCCCAGCTTGTCGTGGCCCAAAGCCATTTCCTGGTGAGTGTAATGACTTTGGTAGTTGCTCTGCACTTATTAGGCAACCAAAAAAAAAAAATCCAACAGCAAAAAGCAGTCTTTGAAAATGAAGGAGACATTGCTAACAGCAGCTATCCATCTTAGTCTCCATTTACCCCTGGAAACAGATCCCAGTAATTAGCAGGACTCCCACATCTCTCATGGAAATAAGTAAAAAAAAAGTTAAATAAACCTCAAACCTGCTTCTGTCTCTCTGCAAACATCTTCAGAGGGACTGAAATCTGGATGATGCACTCACAGCAAAACCAGCAACCGGCACCACAAAGAGCCAATTTGCTCCTCGGCAAAAACGTCGCGACCGCCCCGGTGCGGAGCTGTCGGGGGAATTATGGTCCTGCAGCCGTCCCCTTCCCACGGGAGATTGGATCAGGGCAGTGAAGCAAAATACCCTTAATCCTGACCTGGCAGTGTTTGAGGATGTCACTGTGCTTCTGCTGTTTTTTCTTACACAACGCCTTTAGTGTTGTCTCCACCTGATGAACTCCAAACCGGCGGCCAAAAGCAACGGCCATGGCCCGGCAGATCATTTCCTAGTCAAACAGCTGTGCTGGCAGTGCCGATGAATGTTTCAGGATAACTAACTTCCTCCTCATCTGTGATTCCTCTGTACCTCTTAGGCTGTTCATGTGGAAATGGCTTAGCATTGGATTTAAACAGCACTTCTTCTGCAGACTAACTTTGCCTGGTATTTGTCCGTGTTATGGCATGTATCCATGTGAAAGAAAAAGCATGTTGAAGGTAATGGAGCAGAAGGACAGAGGGTCATCATTATTTTTTAAGCTGCTTTGGGGATTCCAAAGAAATCATTTGCAAGTGTCAATTATGTAGGCATTTTGATGTGGATGCCTCGCAGAAGGAAGCTGGGCTCCACCACACCTTCCCCTCTTTCAGATTGCTTTCACCCAGATTTTAATGATCTAAAAGACTCTTCAAGCCTGGGAAAGGTAAAACCAATAAAATATTTGATGGCACAGGGTGGCGCCGAGCGCTGTCCTTTGTGGATGAAAACTATCTCATTTAAAGTTTTCCAGTTGGTGGATCTCTCCCAGAAATGAATTGGATTTCCTGGCTTTTGCATTCACTCCTGATTTCGGTAGACATTGGCTCACGCGGTCAGGGCAGGTCAGGGAGATGGATCCAGCCTGATTTTGTGCACACACACCTCACCGCCACCCGACAGAGGTGTATAATGGGTGGTCTCCCTCCAGCTGCCTGGGTTGGCTGCTCCATAGATAGGAGAGCTGGCATGGTGAATACTCAAGCTGTCACCACTACCAAAATACCCACGTCAGTCCTTAAAATCTTGTTAGCTAAAGAGACAGTGTGCAAAGGGCTGGAGACCTTCAGGAGACGAGGAGACATTTTGTTCCCACCAGAAAGCAGCTGATAAGGAAACAGGAAAGCAAAGCCCACTCCATGCTGAACATCTGGATTCAGGTTTTAACTTCTCCATCCCCTTAGAGTCCTGATGTAGTTGTCAAAAGGGAGGTAAAAAATAATAGTAATTCTGAGGTAAAGAAATTCCCACATGTGCCAGGGGTGTAGGTCCGAGGGCAAAGCAGGCCAAGTCCCCGTCCTCAGCCTCGCTGCACAGCCCTACAGCCGCTTGCCCGCCACCGGGAGTAGGGCCAGGCCAGAGGCGGGAGCTGCCGCCGGCTTTTGGCGGGGAGTGGGGCCTGAGCGGGTCTGGCAGCTGCTGGGGATGCTGGTGCAGCTGGACGAGTTCTCCAGGGGTAGCTCCTCTAGATGTACCTGGCCGAAAGGGGCTCGCCCTGATGGTAGCATGGCCATAGCGCTGGGCCCAGGTGGCCCCAGTGTCCCTCCACCCACTCGGTGCAGCACAAGATCTGCGCGCTTCCAGCCAGCGGGCCCTGGGAGCAAGGAAAGTCCCGCCGCCTGGGAGCGGAGCACAGCCATGGCAGGAGCAGTGGATCTGGCAGACACCCACAGGCCACCCGGGGAGGTGGGGGAAGGAGGGTGTGCTGGGTGGGGAGAGGCTCACCAGAAGGCTGTGCTGGGACCTGACAAGTCTTCCCCAGTGCTCACGGACTGAAATTATTCTAAGGCTAAACAAGAATCGCCTGTAACCGTCCCTCAATGAGCAGCTTCTGGGGGCAGGGTCAGCTAATCCAGAATGCTCCATTTCGAGTAGATGGAGCCATTCCCACCCACGCAGCTGGTACCTGATGACTGACAGTGTGGGTGCTACCAAAGCAACCGCTCTGCGGTCCCGTGGTGCCTCCCATCAGCGGAGCTCAAGGGGCAGCTTTTTATCATTGGCAAGAAATCATTGCTCTGACTGCTGCTGCTGACATTAATGGGACTGCCCAGGGGAGTGAGCACTTCTCCGGTGGGCAGAGGCAGCCCGGGCTGGCCGGGGTGGTTTCGCTTTAGAAAAACGTGGCGATTTCAGGAGACCAATATTACTGATCCAATCCCACACTCACTGCAACTGGACATGCAGCCCTTGGGATGCTCAGCAAGTGCTGCCTAAGCATGGTGCCTTCTGCCTGGCTGATGGAGGGGACACCTGCAGCCCCAGCTCCCCAAAGGCTGCCCAAATTGCCTCCCTATCTTGTCTCCCTCTCTGCAGCTTAGGAGCTACGATGCTGGAATTTCAGTAGGAGCCTTGTTTTTATTTATTCTACAGCCAAAATTAGGCCACCAGTGCTGCCAAGAGGCACGCTTTTTTGGTTTGATACACGGAAAATGCATTTTTAATGCTGTAAGTGCTGTTCTCTACCATAGGACTCCCATGTGATGCATAACTGCAGGCAGAGCCTTGCAGTAAAACAACATTTGCTTCCAACAAGGACAGCAAAAAATACAACAAATAATTTTTTTCATTAAAACTGAAAAATATTACTTTTAACTGGCCAGACTCTGACCTTTCTCAGATCTCAGCTGCCAAGTAGTAATTCTGTCTTATGAGCTAGAATTGGAGTAAGAACAATTTTCTAATCAAAACCAATGTTTACCACTGTAGGAAAATTTGTGTGTCTAGACATGGACACCAACCTTCAGCTAAAGTTGAGAAACATTTAGAACAGGTTTGGTTTTTTTTTTTGCTTTCATCATGGTCATGCTGTGAACTGCTCCCTAACTGCAGAAAAGATTTGTGATTAAAAGTGCAAGCTTCATGAATCTGAATTCTGAGCTGGGCAGAACAGATTTAATACTGAAAACTGCCCCCCAAAAAATCCCAGACATCCTCCCTACCAATGCAGAACTCACCGTGAGGTAGAAACAAACCTATTTGATTCTTGGACATCTGTGACTCCTTTCAGTCATCCCTATGAAGATAAGATAATAATAGCAAAAAAATCTGGGAAGAGGATTAAAGATGATTTTCCTGCATGAATATCCACTGTGCTCTAGATGGGAGAGAAATTCTTGCCTTGGGTTACCCCACAAAATAAACCTTTCTGGGTTATGGACAGTTGCCAACACTTATGCAGAGTCATTAGGAAGCAAGTGGAGCACTGCACTTATTGTTGCTTTTTTCATGTGAACTGGGAGTTGGGATCAAAGGTATTGGGGTGCTTGCATGAGAAAGGAGAGTAAAAACTTGGTGGTGATTTTAAGTCCTAGTTGTCAGCTTTTGACGCAGCCTGCTGTTTCTCACTCAGTCTGGGTTGCAGTTTCTCACCAAGCCACCCTGGTGAGAAAGTTTACCCATCCAATACATTTTCTGATTGCAAAAGCTACCTGGTCAACACCTAGAAAGAGGAGTCATTGCAAGGAATTAATGAATCACCTGAAACATAGTAATATAAAATTATGATATTTACTGGAAAACAAGGAGTTAAGCAAAATCTAAGCAATAAAGTGTTCACTTTATTGTGCCTATTATTCTTCTCAGCCACGTGCAGCAGGAGGGAGCTGGATCCCGCCGTGCCACTGTCGCAACACAGCACGCTAAAGCTGTTCCCTCGCTCCTGTCTCATGGCAAGGATTGGGAGCAGCTCTGCTGTGTGGGATCTGCGTGGAGTGCATCTGGTTAACTTGACTATCTGTGTCATTTGGAACAAGATTAGAAACAACGCTCAGGCAATCCCCGCTCTGCCTGGGAGCACTTTCTAATCAGCAAGTTTAGGGAAAGAGATGGTGCCAGATGAGCAGCTACTTAATTTCTGATGCATCCATCCTAAGGCATTCAGAAAGTGGGGTGCATGCTTACAAGAAACTGGACAACTGGTCTCATTCTGGATTAATGTGAAATGTGTTTTCAGGAGAGAAACACAGAGGTATGAATCCTCTTGAGCTTTGAGGAGTTTCTGTTTCAGATCTTCACAAATTTATCGCTTTTCTGCATGTGGGGGCATGGTTACATATCTGCATTCATTTGAGACAGGAGGCCCTGTCTTAGAGCAATTGTACATTTGAAATTCTCCCATCAAGTAAAATGCAACTGGTTTCTTCCCCTGTTTCCTGCTTAGCAGAAGAAATGTTCCCTCCCGCGGGGATGCATTAGCAGGGAAGAGACTATACACATAGGGAAGAAATGCTGGAGTCACTCAGGGACAAATGTTGATCTATTACAGCTGAATAAATCCACAGTAATATAATTTATTCCCTGGGATTTGCATTAGCTTTATCCTGGCATATATGAGATTGCAAAGTTCTGCACGCACTGTCCCACAGCTGATTAGCATAACGTGATTCGGATGAAATTCCAGACCACCTTAAGACTGTCTGATGTTTCCCTCAGAAGACCCTTTTTTTCATTTGCTTATCTCTTTGCTGAGCCTCAGCCATTTGGATAGAGATTTTTCTATGCTGGATATGTGCCTCAGGCAAATCGACAAACTTTTAAAGTGTCAGTCACAACAGTGAAGTCAATGCTGCATAAGAGAACAGGAGAAAAGGAAACTTGTGTTTCCCACATGAAAATTTACGGCTGTTGTGAGGAGAAGCTCAAAGGTTTCTGTGCTTTGGAGTGAGGGCAGACAGTTCTGCAGGTGGCTGGTGCTGGTGATGCCTTCTGTTGGATTTTGCTATTCCATCAGGGAAAACCCCTGTACTTCAGCACTTTAGGTGTTTCCGGAACCACTTCACTTCGCATGTGCTCAGGAGTGTGTTGAGCACCTCTGATGAATGAATGCCCACCAAGTGTGCTCCTTCTCCTTCCATCTGGAAATGGGCTCACCTCCACTGAATGTTTGAGTGTGACTTAAGACAAGGTCTGCAGAGGGAGAGGAGGATTTTCCCTGCCTTGACTATGGTGGTACCACAGGTGAGAGGAGAAGCGGTGTCCATCCTGTGCATTCAAAACCCCACACTTTCTTCTCTGGTTGAAACAGAGCTTGGAAGCACGGCTGGAGTTAATTGCGAAAATTAACAGCTCCTCTGGTGTTCTGTTTAGGGACCCACAGCATGTTTTTCCAGATGCACCTGATCTCTGCCATTATTTTATCCCCTTTCTATCCATCACTTTCTTAATTCAAACCCTAGTGGTCAAGCAATCAAATACCAAGGCAGTAAAACAACAGCACATGGTGTTCATCAAAAAAAAAACCTCCCTCGTTTGCCAGATCCACAGATGCCATTAACTGAAATCAATTCCAAGGTTAAACAGCCTGCCTTTCCCCTCCGCTTCCCGTGGCCTCTTCTCATTTGCACACACACGCTGCTCGGTGTTGCCCCTACCCATCCTGCACTTGCACTGTTGTCAGGGTACTCCAAGCATTCCAAGCAAAGGCGGCGAAGCAGTATTGGCAGTGGGATGTTTTTTAAATTTTTTTTTAAAAAAAGGCAAAACCCACCCAACAGGAGCGAATTGCAATTTTGCTTCCGATCCCTCCCCTTCTGTGGGACAAGGAGGGCTATTTTGGGTGAACCTGAAGAGCGTGCTGGAGGACGGTGGAGAGACCCGTACGCTCCGCAGAGTTACTGGTGTGGATCCGCAGGGATGCGGTGCCGGAGCTGCCGAGCCCCATCCTCTCCCTCTGGACGTGGCGGAGCTCAGCCCAGCCCAGGCGGGGAACCCACCTGGTCAGCAGCGGCTCGACGCCTTCTGCAGCTGCAGCCTGTCCTGGGTTGTCTGGAAGATTTTTTTTCACCTTGACCTGGTTTAGCAGAAATACCTTTTCCCCCCCATTTTCCTTCAGCCTCACATTAAGCTACAGAGAAATGCCGTCTTGGAGTTTCACAGCATCTTTGGAGCAGCTGTCCTTGGGGTCCTGCTTGCTTGCTTTCTCATGGAATTTTCTTCTTCCCTAGAGCACGGGCGTAGTTATTTTTCATGCCATTCTTAATATATTAGAGTCAAAAATAGCATTACTCTATGTAAAAGGCAAGGACATTATATCTCTGGAGAAAGGGCAGCGTACTGCAACAACAAGCAACTTCAAGGCACAAAAATAAACCCTCAGAATTTTCTTCCTGAGGAGATAAGAAATAAGGGGGGGGAGAGAAATCAGTGAAGCAGTGTCCTCCAACAGCCTGTTTCTTAGCTGCACTTTATCTGTTTAAAGTATGCATATTGCACGGAGCCCTTGTTTAATGCTTTAGGGCTGATACTGCCAGGCCTTGCTTTACTAACAGCATATTATTATGTTCCTACTGGGAAAGACTGGCTTCTGCATGCTTAAGAGACTTCTGTGGAAGAAACAGAAAGCATATAGAAACTTCCCACAACTAATTTCTGCTAAAGCAAATTGTCATTCTTACTTAGTCTTCATTCCCATCAAATTGTATCCACTCTCCT
>JANZLP010000002.1:18676959-18688636 GCA_026930925.1 Chelictinia riocourii | reverse complement strand
TATTTACAAAGTGTTTCCAATATCCATGTGGATAGGAGAAACAAGGGGAAATTCTAATTATAATAAAGTATTTGGGGTTTTGGTCAGGTACCTACATGTGACACATGCTGACAGCCCTAAGTCTCAGCAGTATAGCTTTAGAGAAAAAGTATATTTTATCTGTACCATCAGAGTACTTCTGATGTCAGTGCCTAGTTTCATATGTGGCTATCAAATATTGACTTGGTTTTAAGTAGCTCTGAAGTAAAAATGAATAAAACCTATAATTGTCAGGAACACAGTAAAAAAATATGAGTTAAGAGCGACTGACATCATCTACCTGGACTTGTGCAAAGTCTTCGACACTGTCCCACACGACATCCTTGTCTCTAAATTGGAGAGACATGGATTTGACAGATGGACCACTCAATAGATAAGGAATTGGCTGGATGATCACATTCAAAGAGTTGCGGTCAACAGCTTGATGTCCAAGAGGAGAGCAGGGATGAGTGGCATTCCTCAGGGGTCAGTATCAGGACCAGCACTGTTTATCATCTTTGTTGGTGACAGGGACAGTGGGATTGAGTGCACCCTCAGCAAGTTTGCCAATGACACCATGCTGTGTGGTGCAGTCAACACGCTGGAAGGAAGGGATGCCATCCAGAGGGACCTTGACAGGCTTGAAAGGTGGGCCTGTGCAAACATCATGAAGTTCAACAAGGCCAAGTGCAAGGTCCTGCACATGGGCCAGGGCAATCCCAAGCACAAATACAGGCTGGGCGATGAGTGGATTGACAGCAGCCCTGCAGAGAAGGACTTGGGGGTGCTAGTGGATGAAAAACTGAATATAAGCCAGCAATGTGTACTTGTAGCCCAGAAAGCCAATTGCATTCTGGGCTGCATCAAAAGAAACGTCAAAAGACTGTTTATAAAATATCAGCATTTCAATTATATTTTAATCAAACCAAAATCAATCAATAGTTTCTTAATTAAGATAAATGGAACCTCTTCAAGATTAAAAATGGCATAACTAATGCAAATGTGTTATGAAATTAATATCTATTGCATTCTTAATTTTTTTGAAAGCCATTCTATGCCACCACTTTAAACCAGCACACTCTGAACACCAGTTAGTCCACCTAATTGCCTATATGTTCTGCCATATTTAAAATTACCTCTGAATGCCTCCATCTGTTTCTGTATACCAGTATGCATGCAGAAGTCAAACATGAGATCTACATATTCCTCTGCATTATCCATTGTTACAGTCTGCAAAGACGATAGATAAATACTGTAAGAATTCACTCTGCATTAGAGTTACTGCTGAGACAGTCAAAATGTAACTGTTGCTTAAATTGTAAAGGTAGGTTGTTTCCTCACCTCATCATCACCACCTGGCTTGAGATCCACAGCTGTAAACCCATACACTTTGGACGAAGGGCAAAACTGAAAATTTAGACTTCAAAACACAAAGATAGTTACTAATTGCAAACAAGTCTGCTACTGTTTTTGCAAATACAACAGATTTATAAACTGCACCCCACAC
Organism: Chelictinia riocourii; assembly: GCA_026930925.1. Taxonomy (NCBI): domain Eukaryota; kingdom Metazoa; phylum Chordata; class Aves; order Accipitriformes; family Accipitridae; genus Chelictinia; species Chelictinia riocourii. The sequence goes on along the minus strand of JANZLP010000002.1, from coordinate 18,687,111 downwards.
ACCCAAAAGCATCTCACTACATTTCAAGCCATTGTTTGTAGACCATTTTGTATATACATGAACAGTGGCACCACAGTAGACAATCAGTAATGGACTACACAGATAATACATGTTTCAAATCTATGGTATGCATGTGCCAGGACTCACCCATTATTTATTTGGATTTGATAACCATTGAAAAATTCATAAGAGTTTGGTATCTTTAAGTTATCAGCTTCAAACGTACTCAAGCAGTTTAATTCAGCTCACAAACTCCAGAAATCCTTTACATTAATTTCCAGCACTAACAGTTACAAAGCCACTCAACATTAGGCATTTAGGCCCTTCAACGATGCTACTTGCTTTCTCTCTCTATAACAAGCCATGCTAAAGTCTACAAGGCCATAAGCAATTACTGAACTCTGTCTATGCAATCCTTGTGGCACAACACGATTTTAACAAATAACCCATAATATTAATGACAGAAAAACTACTGCTGTTTCAAAAGAAATAATTTAAAACTACAAAAGATGACATCCTGACACCAGTTTACACAGGTATGAGCACTTTTATGTCCTTAACATTTGCTAAAAGTTAGCTCATATTCTGTTCAACATGGATTCAAACGCTGCACTGCATGTCTATTAACATAATCTGAAATTTCAAACTGTCCTCCTTAAAAGCTCTCAAAAAAACTTGATAAATTTCAAGAGTTATCATAGCAAAGAAATTACTGATTTACACTTGTCTAAAGGTCTTTACAAGTATTTGTGTGTTACTAGAGTTATACAGCATTGCAGTGCAGCCACATTTTTTAAGTATAACATTAGGAAACAGAGCAGCGAGAAAAGGAATTCTTCAAACTAAGGAACAAGAATATAGCTACAGATGGCGAACTGATCTTGCTGCATCTCTAATGATTCCCCCTTGCAATGATACTACTTAAAATGAAGAAATCTTCATTTTTAATTACACGCATTGACATTTGTCTCTAACACAACACTGTTTCCATATTTATAAATAACTATGAAAACTCTTACCCCAAATCCTCTATGCTAAGTGGAGGCCCCGAACCTGATGGATTCTTCAGCATTAATTCCTGTAGTTTTGTGTTCTTTTCATCTTCTGACAGACTTTTGTTGCTTAAAATTTGACGCCTTTTAATTGCAAGGTCCTTTATTTCTTTTAGAAACCTAGCTCTATGTGGATTTACTAATTCAAAGTCTTCCCATGTTAAAATTCCATTAAACCAGGCAGGAGGTTTTGGTTTTGGTGGATCAAGAATAAATTCTGATTTCGAGTCCTCTTCCAGACTTCCTACCGACAAGGAATCATGCCCTTCTTCTGTAGAAGCCTCCGACTGACTTTCAGTACAGTGCAAGTCTCTGTCACCCCGTGATTCATATATCAACTTACTCATGTTACTTTTAATGTCCCCCATACACATGAGTTTAAAAAAAGGCTTAGAAATGGGTAAATCCACAAGTCTATTGTCCTGAATGCATTTAGCCAAGAAAATCCCAAGGAAATGAAAGAGTTTGGTTATTCTTTCAAGTTCATCACTATCTTGTGGGAATGGTGCTGTGAAGAGTCCACATGATCTCTGTACATAGTAGCCAGGAGGCTTCAATCCACCACCAATATCAACCTGATTTAAGAGATGCACAAGAAGCAGCTGACATTGTAAAAGGTGAATTTAATTATAAATCTGTGCTGTTTAACTTCTTATACTCTACTTGTCTGTTAAAAAGAGAACAGGTAAGAAAGCAAGTTGTGGAGCAGACTGGTCATTGTTGACCATGATGAGTGGCTGCTCACTGATCACATGTTCTTCCCATCCCAGTTATCTAGCTCATTTTTCTTTTACACAAGTAATCAGTTTAAAATACAAATTGAAATATACCTGACGAGACTCATCATCTGGAAAGTCATCATCACAAAGCCAAGCTCCCAAATCTGTCCTCTGAAATTCTGCTGCCACCAATGCATAAAATTCCAAGGTAGGACCAAGGCCTGTTCCTTCCTCCCCTAAAAACTCAACCTAGAAAAACATAAGGTATATTAATAATAAAAGAAAATCCTAGTGAAAGGTTCATGGCATTGGTTATGGAACAGGATTTTCAGTATCCCAGCTAGTACATTAGCAATAGCTATCTAACTTCACTCTGCTAGGCAAATGTGCTTTACCTCTAGAACAGATTTTCTGTCTGCATGAATCTGCATGACATTTTCTGCCCATTCCATCAAGGATTCACCTCGCGGAACTTTCACTCTTTCATGTTTGAGGCGTCCAACTCTGAATTCTCCTGGATCATCACGTCGCACTGTGCTTGTGGTCCTTGTCCGTTCAACAGTGGCTTCTCGTCTGTTCTGCAGCCATACAATTGCTCTGGAGAAAACCAAAAAACAGTTATTTGAAACTTGGATGTCTACCAGCATAAAGCCTTGAAAGTAGCCACTATGAAAAGTTACCTTGTTAAGTACTAATTACCTCCTAATAATTTTTTTTAAAGTTACGTACCACAGTATTTCTCAGAAGTATCTGAAATGCCCACATATGGGCTGCTTCATATTTTATGAGTTTAGAAACCGAAATAATTTTTAATAACTATAAAGGGCCAGCCATAACTTCTGATGTAATAGATAGCACCAATGAAAACATATAATTCTTGATCTGAATTATTATAGTTTTTAAATTACAGTGGAATGAACAGAAAGCAGCATTTACTGCAGTATTTTTTAATCACAGATGCTCAGAATCGTTTATAGACACTTACTACCATTTCCATTATATACTGCAAGGCAGTTGTACATCATCCCATTGGTACTGAGAAGTTTTACGACAAGATTTACTTACACACTTAGAGAAACACAGAACCAAAGTGGAAGCGCAATCATACACATATAGACACATATCAGTGAAGGAAGAAGAGCCACTTCTAATAGCAGTACTCGCATGCAGTCAAAGCTTGAAATTCTTTTACGTATTGTCATCTATGCAGCAATAAACTATCTACAAAGCTACCATCTGTTGGTTGTTTTGCAAGTATGGTCAAATGTCATGACAGACACAGATGGAGAGTGTACACACCCACGTGCATGTACACAGAGAGCTTATATAGAGTATATGAGTTTTAAGCTCTTAAAATACTGGAAATAGTTCTTAAAAAAGCCCTTACCAAGTAAATAACATGCAAATACCATGTTTCCCGAGGGATCTCTTTAAAACACAGTTTTTCTAAAATACTACCTTTTTTTAAAACAGAAACAAAACAAAAAAAACCCCAACACACGTGGTCCATTTTTCTGGACCATTTTTTCCATAGAAGTTCAGTTTTTCCATATTGGTAAGATTTAAGCTGATGTCTTGCAAGACAATACCTTTTCTTCTCTACCTTTTTCTTTCTTTTTAAATGGCTCTTTTTATACTCTTTATGAGGCACTTCTACTGTGTATTAGACAACACTAATATTTGCAACTCATTGTCTACACTTTTCTTCCTCTTTGAAAAACAAACACTCTCACGCTTGTAGTGGCAGCTAGCATAGATGTACGTACCTGATAATCCCTGTCTTTCAGATAGGTTAGCATGTGAAATGCACTGTGAAATCTAGGAAAACTTTCTTCTAGAAGCCCCAGCAGAATGTACCATTAACACCAGCTGTATACAAGATCACCCTAAAATGAAACCTACTTGATTTCAGACATACATTTCAAAATTTCTCTGGTCTGCAGTAGTGTCAGTTACAATTGCTATATGTAGAGTTCAGTTCTGGATTTAAGTAGTCACTTGACTCAGGGAGAACAAGAGGCTTAAACTGAGCTACAGAAAACATTTAGCAATAAGATCAGGTATTAAAATTAGGAAAAACCCACACTCAATAAGCAGTTACAATACAGAATGTACCCTTACCCTCACCCTAAACTACTGCAACACCAGAGACAAGCCACCTCCTTACTCTTATATTTCTTACTCATTTATTTCACTTTTCTACTTGGCAGAACACCTCAGCATGAGCATGACATATAACAAGGCTCTCCAGAAACAAGTCACTGTATGTAGTCTATTATTCCAGTTTGCTTAAGATTTCACTTGACACATTTCAAAAGATTTTAGAATATGCATCTAACAGCAGCTGCCATTCCCCTACACTTCACAGGAATTGTTTAAAGCTGGGTTTACACCTACACGCCATGTTTTGGCAAAATAAGGTAAGGAATGCACTTAACAGTGAACTAGCATGCTAGAAGCCAAACAACCTAACTCTGACAGAGTGTTATCAGTGTTCTACTAAGTCTTCTGGTATATATATGAAGACTACCTATAAGGAAAAATGTTCCCATTGGCAAAACCAGTGTAGGACTAAAAGTAAAGAAAAAAAACCCAAAACCAAACCCCAAACCAACAGCAGGCTGGCTTGGCCTTTAAAGGCCAGAAACAGACTGGCCATTCCTGCATGTCACAGGATACCTGTAGCTAACCCAGTACACAACTGTTGAATACAGAGACTTTTTCTGTGCTTCTTTTCCAGAGGATGGGTTTGTGACTGCAGAAGGGGCTAAAAAATAGGGGGAAAAAATCCTAAGAATAGGAACAATGATATGAGAGAACCAAATGGGAGAAAAGGGAAGACCTTAAACTTTCATATCCCTGAACAAGAAACACTGTACCAAGAACTTGCACTGAACAGTGACATATTCTTCTAGACTCTCCTCCACTACCATCAGAAGGACTCCGTGCAGAAGTCCTAAATTTGTTCACAAAAGTAACATAAGAGGCAAAGCTGAAGTGTTCTACAAGTAGAACTTGTACTAGTTTGAGAAGCAAGTCCCTGAAGGTCACCTGCCTAGAGAGTTCAGTCACAGGAGAGCACCATAATATACCACATAACATTCAACAGGAGGAGGCAGATGAGGACAAAAGTCTGTCATTCCAAGCCATTATAAAATGTATAAAGATACAAGCACAACTCAGGAAAAGCACCAGATATTTGCTCATCTGTTCCTTTCTCTGCTTACAAGGAAGACAACAAAAAATCAGCCCTGTACAGAATTGTGTGTCTAATCTTTAAGATTGCTAGCTAGCTACTCAGAAAAAGATCCAAAATGACTTGTACACTCAGCACAAAAATAGACAGGAGGTTGCCCTCCGCTGAAAAGGTTCATGGAAAACTATTTGCTTTCCCTGAGCTGCTAAAGAAAATGTTAGACAAGCTGTGGCTCTGTGCAGAGGTTTGTGCCTGCCCTAACCTCTCCCATCCATTTGATATCTGCAAATCTATTGACAAATTATTTCCTATCTGCTTTTCACAGTTTCACAGTTGCTAGGTTCATGGGATGAGAGAGTCTTTATTTCTTTGCAGGGCAGAACTGTAGTCAACTAGATTAGAAAATGTTACTTTCTGATAGATTTTTTTTTTTCGTTTTAGCTGTCCTACAGAATGCTATACTGAGGTGCACTGAAAAAAATAAATTCCACACCAGAGATACGATTTTTCTATTAACCTCCTCACCTTAAACTTTTTCAGAGACATTTATTTTTTTCCTATGGATTTCGACAGAATTTTTCCGTAAGAGCTGAAGAAATCAGCCTTTCTTAAAAGAATTTCCTCATGCTCATATACAACTGTTCATTGCTTTTAAAATTAGATTCCTTTTAAATATACAATCACTTTAGAGATGAGGTCTTGCAAGGCTCAGTGGATTACATTGCAGAACCCTTTCTTACCAGGCTTTGGTTAAACACCAGCCCTGTGCATTACTGGTATAAGCTCCTAGAAAAAGCTTCCAGGAGCCGGTACCACACGTGGTTCTCTGCGGAAAGTTGGCATTTAACAAGAACTGGAATAGTAAATGAAATGGTGCTTTGAGGACTGCGTATTCACCAGCGCACGTGGAGCGAGTCTGCAGCACTTCTCGGCCAGGTTCGCCAGCAAACGAGTCCGCCTGTAAAACACCGTCGCTGGTACGAGCAGGGAAGTGGAGACAGGCACTATTAATCAAACCCTCTGAAACATGAAAAAAAATCCATTTCATATGCGGCAAGGGCTGAAGGCAGCTCTGTGGAGGAGTTTGTCCCTGTTGCAGAGGGAGACTTCCCACATTTGGATTGCACGAATGCTTAGAAGAACAATATGCAGAGCGCTGCCATCAGTCGTATTTGCAATTTGCAATCAAACACAGCCTAATGCAACTCTGATTCTTGGGGGTTTTTTTGGGTTTTGTTTTCCTTTCCTGATATTTTATCTTTCTCTCACACTTCCTTTCTTGTTTATTGTACCCTTTCAGGCATTAATTTCATCACTGCTAAATATAATTTCCTACTGACTGAGATGCAGTGATAGTCAGGCCAGGATTTACACTTCCAGTTTAATAAAACCAGTGAGAATGATTTGTTAAATCAATGCAAGAAAAATGCAGGAAGGAAATTTCAAGGATCCCTGAGTTTGTGGGCATGATTGCATAGGACAGAAGTAATAGCTTTGATTTCTTTTGATATGAACAGTGTTCTCATGATTCTCACACAGTGACAGTTGTTCTGTAGTGCTTCTTCATAATGTCCTTTTTTTAACATCAGTGCCTTTTTCTCCCATTATGATGGGATGACCTCATACCATGAATGTACATCCTTCACTGCTCTCTCTGCCCAGTATATTTCACTACCCTTTTTCTTTGTCAGGGTGTTTTCTTCTAAAATTTGGGGTTATTCAAAGAAGGCTTTTATAGACACTCAGGTCAATGGGCAATTGTGTACAGTACAAGTTAAAATCATCACATACAAGATATAAATTCAGGATCATCAGGGTTGAGGGCAGGGGAAAGGCACAGTAAGTCTTTAACCCATCTCTTCCTTGTTTTGGTTTTGCAAAACTTTAAGGACTCTGGTAGATTCTTGTGACAGACAACTAAAATTTGTTGCAGTAGTCAGATGTTTGATGTTTATTGTCTAGAGATTGGGATTTTTATCCTGAAATCTGGAGAACTACTTAATTTCAAGATAGCTTATGGCTACATCTGAATCTAATGATTCAAGACGGCTTTCAGAAAAGGGCCGATGTAGCAATGACTCCCTTGAATTCTGGCTATGAATGTGAGCAGCCTGATTTATTTCTCTTCAGAAGGCACCCAACAAATTTATTCATCTTACTGCAATAGTTTAGGTATCGATGCTTGTATCAGTGTTTTGTGTTGTTAACTATTATATTAGAAAACTGGGGATTCAGAACTGTCTCTAATTGTTAATGGTTGCTGTGGAGTACCAGGTATTTCTTACCATTTGGACTAGACCATGATTTTACCAAAGTAGATATATTTGACTTCACGCAGCTTTCCTTCTCCCTGGTGCGTTGTTACTGGCGCTTTGTTGCGCTCATTCTTCAGGGGAAAAGGATTCATCGGAGAAAAGTTTTCACTCCTGTCCGCATGTCATGGTGTTGTAATACTGATATTTTTCTCTAAACCTTGTCCATCCTTTGTCTAGTACATGTGGGGCTTTGGGGACAAGCACAGGAAAAAAGGGATGCTCTGGAGACTTTTCAGTCTTCCTTAGTTATAACAAGGAGCCGAACTGCATGTAGGGGTTGTAAGGAGATCTGTAAAAGGGATAATGATTTGGCAGACAGCTGTCTTCTTAGGTTTTCTTATTCCTATGCTTTTCTGAACTTATTCTATTTAAGTATATGCCACACCCAATCCCATGGCAACTCAGTACACACATGTGCAGACACACACGGACGCTGTTACCAAGGCATCAGCAACTCACAGACATTCTGTTGCTATGAGGACAGCAAATGTTATATGCTTTTTATAAGTGGGTATATATGCACACATACATATTTATTTGTGTGTACACATCTGTTCTGGCTTTTGGCCTGAATTCAACCAGGCAGTAGAACACATATAAGTTGCAGTAACTTATGACCATGGATTTAAGCTGAATGTGGTGAAAGTTTAGCACATCCTTAAACTTGCCTTTTGATGGGAACCTTATTATCCTAGTAAATCTGGGAGCTCAAGGACGGTCAGAAAGCCAGGAGCAGTCAAATCTAGGGCAAAGCAATGCAAATTGTCACTCTCCATCACAGCTTCCCACGCACCGCTGGTGCTGTACGCAAATAAGGCCAAATCCTGCGCCCTTAGGGCTGAGTAGTTTTGCTGTACATTTCTTCAAGGAGTCTCACAAGTCAGTGGGGTTTTCCTTGGCAATCTCCGAGTTATACACAACAGACAGTGTAAGTACTTCTGAACTGTTTCTCACAGTCCAAAAAGCTTGTCAAATTACATTTTCATCCAAATAGATACAAATATTGCCTTTCATCATCCATAACCCCCAAAGCTTTTTTTCAAATAATTAAGCCAGTTTGCTGTTGGCAGCCATCACATTTGCCTACACAAGGCCAAGTCTTTCCAAGTTTTAGGTGCACATAAGAAATAGCTTTCATAACCAAAGGTGTCACTAGTCCTCCATCTCTTTCCCATCTTACCCCCAGGTTGTTGCCCGTGCCAGATTCCGTGTGAGGCCGGTCTACGGCAAGAACCTCATTCTCTCTGGAGGATGCCTGCTCCCTCTGACCCCCCACAGATATAATGATGACCGTAAAGCACAGAGTACAGCAATTACCCATGCAAGTGTCAGAAGCCCTGTCCACAGATTTATTTAGTCTCTCCACTTTTAATTTCGTCCTTGTTCTGTATCCTGTAAAGGTCCCTGTCATGCTGCCAGGCTTTTGGTGCCTGTTATTTATTTTATTTACTGTTGAGAAATGCAAAGATGTGTAAATTCATAACTAGCTAATGCAAGAAATATTGCTTCTGTGGCATAAATCTGAATTTCATGGCTCTTGCATCAAATGAATGGTCCACTGGGCCAGGCAGCTCCATCCAAGTCTCCCAGGAGCTGGTGACATTTAAATAAAACTTAGCTTTCAGGGTTAGGAGGGAAGAGGGGCGGGGGAACCAAATGAGTTATGAAAATACAAATTAAACTACACTATTATTGATTTACAACAGCCTGGGCCACATTAGACAGCTGACGTGTCTGTTCCGAGACCTTGTCTTGTTACTTTTACATTTATGTAAACTTATTAGTTAAAAAGAGAGCAAGAAAAGAAAAATCAATTGAAACAGAGGACAGAGATTTAATTTAGCTGGGGGGAAATCAGATCAAGGAAGGAAAATGATGGAGATAAAAGTAACCCCTATCCCAATGCAGAGAGAAAGGAGCTGGCTGTCTGATGTTCATTAGAATTAATTAACAGTGTTCTGCTCCCCTGGGGCCTGGGGGGCTGGGGAGGATGGGGGTAGGTGCTGCGGTCGCCCCGTCTCCCACCGGCTAGCCAGTGACATTCCGGCACCGATAAACACCGCAGGACGCCGACATCAGGGAGCTGCCCCGCGCCGGGATGGCCTCGGCCGCCTTCACCTTCTTCCGCTCCTACAAGGATGGGCTCTGGCGCTTCGAGTCGGCCGCCAATCCCGGCTGGTTCCTCTGCACCTCGGCACGCGGCCACCAGCCCCTGGGCCTCTCCCGGCACCCCGATGCCACCCACCTCCTCGACTTCTACTTCCAGCTCTGCTGAACCCCCTCATCCCTTGGGACGGTGACGTCCACCACCGGCGACGGTGACATCCTCACCCCAGGGATGGTGACGTCTTCCGCCCGCCCCGGGATGGCGACATCCCACCCTGGGGATGGCGACAACCCCTGGGAATAAAGATGTTTAGGACACCTTGGTCCCCGTGACGTGGGGTGACAGCAAGGAATGGGGGGGGGACAGGGCAAGGCAGAGCGAGCGGTGGCCCCCGGTGCCTGCGTCACCGCGGCGGGGTGGCCGGTGTTGCGCCACCGGCTTGTTCAGGATGAGGACGGGACGTCCCCGAGAAGGGTGACGCAGCTGGCGGGGCTGCCCCATAGCCGGGTGCTTCCCGGGTTCAGCCCCTTCCCGGATTTCACCCGGCGCACCCCAACTGCCGCCGGCACCGCACGGCGTGTCACGGCACGGCGTGTCACGGCACGGCATGTCACGGCACGGCAGGGATGGGGCACGAGGGGACCGTGGGGATGGGGCACCCGGGCAGCGTGGGGATGAGGTCCATGGGACCACGGGGACAGGACACAGGGGCCATAAATCCATTTAAGAGCTGCCACAGCCCAGGAAACATTCAGCCACGTGT
>JANZLP010000002.1:18577570-18589795 GCA_026930925.1 Chelictinia riocourii | reverse complement strand
TTGCTGCACTTCATACTTCATGTCACTCCTAAGGAGCTATGACTTTTTGTTATCCTTATGCCTCATTAGGTCTAGATGTAGAAGCAAAGGAAATAGAGAATTCCACCCTTTCACTGCTTTGAACTAGTTGCTTATTGCCATGAGTCCCCTATAAGATCAGGCTTTTAACTTGCATAATGCCTGCCTTCCCTGCAAATAGATCATAACTTTCTATGAGAGTAATTCCAAAACTATGACCCTGCTGATAAACAAACCAAAACATTAGAGATAAAAATGACCATTTAATTTAGCTACGATATAAACCAACGGATTTTTAATTATTTTTTTTTTTTGGCATGCTACCCCCCCTTTGTTTTAGGATCTTCCCCCATTGCCTTTGTGATAGTTACCCCTTTAGAAATAACATGCAGATTTATTCCCCTGACCTACTCCCAGCAGATTACCCCAAAAGATAGAAAACTGTTGTAATATGTTTCTTCCCTGTTTTTTCAATTTTAAGCTTTATTGCTTGAGGGTCTGAACTGTATTTTACTTGGCACAGGAAATGTAAAATATGTTAGATAAAAACATGAGGGAAAAATTAGACCAGTCAGTGTGCCAGCAAACAGCTATTTCTTCAGTGTCTGCAGCCTAAAAGGATTTGAAATCTTTTACCCTAACACTGTTGTATGTACATAAATATAGAACCCAAAACTTGTGTGGTTGTGGTTGGTTTTGTTGTGATTAACCTCTTTTGGCGTTAGCGATAAAGAAGAAAGCAGCGGAGAGGTGCCCCGCCAGACGGGCGGTGCGCTGGTAGGCTTTGGGCTCCGAACGCGTGTGTGTGTGTTAAAGGACAAAGACAACGACCCCAGACTCACACCCTTTTGGGTTGAAAATTATCATCCACACGGACAAAGGGCTATGCTTTCAAGGCAGGCTTCAGGCACATACCTGTTCTGATGTTTAAGACTGTATGGATAAAACCTTAGGAAGCTCAGGCAGGTTGTGACACCAGATTGAACTGGAGAAGCATGAAAAATACTAAAATCCAGGAATCTTCCTACTGCTTTCAGTGGGCTTGCTCTCGGGTGCTGCGGGAGGAAGTGATGCAGAAAGGAATTTACACCACAGCAGCAGGAAGGCAGACATAGCTGTCTTAATCTCTCTTTTTTCCTTTCTCCTTCTAGGTACTCAGCTTGTATAACACCATAAATCCAGAAGCTTCTGCCTCTCCGTGCTGCGTGTCCCAGGATTTGGAACCCCTCACTATTCTCTACTACATTGGCAAAACACCCAAAATCGAACAGCTGTCCAACATGATCGTAAAGTCTTGCAAGTGCAGCTAAAGGATACCCCTGAAACAGCATGACGTGTGTGTATTAAAAAAAAACAAAAAACCAAGGGAAAAAAGAAAGAGTGAGAAGGAAAGAAAGAAAAACGAAAACCCAGGTTCATCAGTGTTAAAAGAAAAAAAAAGAAGAAAAAAAGCGGTACTAGTCTGAACTGTTTGAAAGTTTGCTTTGTTTTTTTTTTTTTTTAAACTGGCATCTGAAGCAAAACATTGAAGGCCTTTATCCTACATTTCACCTACACATAGTGTGAGATAGACAAGAAGCAAAGTTAAAGAAAAAAAAAAACCTTTTAAAAAATAAACACTGGAAGAAATTTGTTAGTGTTACTATGTGAAAGGAAAAAAACAGGAAAATCCCATGAAGTGGAGTTGCTGTATCTGTCCCGTGCCTTACTTGATCTCTCTGTATTGTTATGCAATAGGCATCCTACCCATTCCTCTTAGTTGTAGAGTTAACAGTGCATTATTTATTTGTGTGTAAAAACTATCAAATGAACATTTCCATACCGCCATTGGAAAAAAGAAAACCAGCCAATGTGGACAAAGTGGAGACCAAATAAGCTGCCAGAAATACATATAAAGCCTAAAGGAATACAAGCTCAAAAGAATCAGAAAAGTAATGGTTAGTTTAGTTTGATTAAAATAGAAATCAGTTATTACATTATTGAGAAACTCTGCCTTTAAAATACCTTATTTTTCATGCCAGCTGCCTAGAGAGGCTTCTTGTAAGGTCTCAAACCCTTGTTTTAAGTACTGAATAATTTACTAATAAAGGACACTCTGTTTCAGTCTCAAAGACAAGTCTATAAGATTTTTTTTTTTTACTGTAAATGATTTTAAATGTCAGTTTAGTAAACCAGTGAAATATTTAACATGTACTGGTCTAATCTTCAGACCTTAATATGTTGCTGTATAGCTATGCTATGGGATTTTTTTGTTCTTTTGGTATATGTAACCATACCTAGAGTATTACAATAGGTGGGTAGTAAAAGCCAGCTTAATTGGAAACATATCTGTAGATCTCTATTTGTAAACTATTAAAAAATTAAGTACTTTATGTGTAATGTGTAAATTTTCACCGTATTTTTGTACTCTGTAATACTGTCAGCTCTCATGAGTTTGAATTTGAATTTGGGGCTCTTTTTGATCACTCAGAATCATGTGTTTCCCTCTAGCTGGCCAGTATGAGTAGAGTCCCTATATTTTGACTTGCACTACAAATACATGTTTTATAATAATTGCTATACATGTGCTTTGTATATTGTTCATCATTATGACATAAGCTACCTGACTCCATTTGTTTTTCTGTTTTATAAAAAGGATGGATTAAAGCGATCTCTCCCCCCCTCCTCCCCTCCCTCCTCAGTCGTCCCCGTTTGGCTGCACAGTCCCCAGTACAGGCAGGGAATTTTTGCCTGACTTTCTTTTTACTTCTCCCATCTCCTGTGCTTTGCAGGAGGGAAGCGCTGCCCGTGGTCTCTGCAGCAAGGGGTTCCCCTGCAGCATGACATCATGCCGAGAGCTCCCTTGGCTCATGGACAGCCCTGATTTCTTCTGGTAGAGTAACCCTGGCTGCCAAGTGAAGGCAGAACTGCTGATCCTTCTGCACAGCACCCTCAGCACCTGCCCCCAGCCACAGATTAGATCCTTCCCGGAGTCATTTTAACACTAACCTGACAAATTGCCTGCTGCACTGCTACAGATGGTTGAGGCACTGCTGACTTTGCCGGAAGGTGGCGAAGCTTTCCTGCCCTTCCTGGCTCCTTCCTAGCTCAGTCATTCTGTGTGATTTATTTTTTTTAACACATTCAGTATACTTTGTAGGAATTTACTAGCCACATCGGCTCATGCCGCTGGTCTATTCATCCCTGTGTCCCGGGATGCTGATGAACAGGATCTAATACTTCAAAGGGTGCTAAAAATCATCCATGCTTTACTTGCTATATGAGACTGTGTGAAGAGAGAGATGGAGAATCCAAGTCAGCCCTCTGAGCCGATCGACTCCGAGAAGGGTAAGATCAGAGGATACTTAATTAGGTTCCTAATTACAGCGGTTATTAGCTGTCATAAAATCACCTGGGTTTGCATCCCAGAGCAATGTGAACTGCAGATTTCAGAGATATGCACTGCATAGATAAACATGATTATTCCTTTGGCTTGATCCCAACTGGAAGAATAGTGAGCTGCACTATCAACAACTGAAGATTTAACTCTGATGTGTCATTTGTTCTTTCCGCAATAAAAGCGATATAAAGAAATCACATAGGCACAGTTGAGCTCAAATACCAGTCAAGACTCACAGTATTTCAATCCTAAAGTAATTTCAAAACAAGAAAAAAAAGGGGAGCACCATGGGAAAGCCCACATATTACTTGAAGAAATACAGCCTTACCTCTATTTTCTGCATCCCTTCTAAAAATACAGCTCTGCTGACAGGAACAGACATTGTTTCTTCCACATGATGCTGACTAAGAGAGCCCAGAAAATGAGGAATCTACTAGAAACTAGTGGAATAATCTTGACTATTAAAAAAAATCAGTCTGAAGTGTTTTCTGCTCCTTGCTTGTCTGTTTGTTTCATTCAGGCAGATAAAGCAGGGGAAAAGGGTCAAAAAATAGGCTAATTTTATATGAAAAAAGAGATGCTAATAAACCTTTTCTTCATATGAGTCAATATTTTCCTTCAAAGTTTGGCAGGTTTTCTCCAAGGATTCAGAATTCTGCAGCAGATTCAGTCATTTTCAGTGGCAATGGACAAAAGGAAATATTTGCTTCTCAAACATTTCTGATTTGTCCAGAACAGATCTTTTTTTCTTTTGAGAATAAAATGTTTGAATGAACATTCTTTGACCAGAGGGGAGGAGCATGTTCTCCAAAGAGACATGGAAAGCTTCTTTTTTACTTTAACCCACTGGCTTCATTGGATAGTGTAAATGGACTCTCCATACTGGCCAGCTGGACCCAGCTGCGCTGAGAGCAGTGGAAGAGAAAACGGGTGGAAAAATGCTCCTGATCTAACATGAATGCAAGAACAAGGAGAGTGTGAACTGGCCAGAAAGACAATTCAACTGGGAATAAAAAGAGAGTTTCTATGCAATCAACAAGTCAAAAAAGCCACGCTGTCTACTTCTCAAACAGAGCTTGGGGAATATACCAGGAGAGTGAGCTGGAGCGCTGCATTCCTCCTGATCTATTCCCAGTCACACCGAATGGGAGAGCAGCTTGGCCAGCTGCTGGGGCATTTGCAGCAGAATTGAAAGCCTGAAATTCAAACGGAGGCTGAAGTTTAACCAAAGCTTTCTGACAGCAATACTTCTGGGGCTGAGGGAGAGGTTCTCAAGAGGAAAAAGACAGAAACCTCATCACTGGGGTTGCTGAAAATCTGATGGGCAGCATCCCAAAAGCGTGAGCCCTGCGCTGACTGTACAGCTGAGCCAGAAGATGTAAGAGACCTTGCTTGAACCCTTCTTTGAATTCAAGGTGGAAAAGACACCAGAACATGATAGGGAGGGTCAGTACTGTTGTTGGCTACCAGCTTGTTTTCTATGTCAGCCCAACGGCAGGTAGATCGACCACCAGCCGGTGGCTACTGCGTGCCCCTGACTGCTGGCAGGCTCTGAAAGAGCATCCAAATGCCACCCAGCATCAAGGGGATAAGGCAAGGCTTCCAGGGGAGGTAAATCCAGGGAGTTTCACCTGTTTGTGCGTTTTTTCTTGAGTCATCGTTGTTTTTGCGGTTGAGAAGCTCTTCACTGCAGGCAGAGCAGAGTGCGGCAAGCCTCGGGGAGTGTCGAGACTCATGAAATATAGATAGGAGCTAGGCAGGCTCCTAGAGCTGGGTAAATACATGCACGGTAATTGGCTCCAACTTCAAGCAAGAAGTGTTTTGCATAAGGATGCAGAAAGGGCTTGTTCAGTAAACTTTGATCTGCACGCTTGACTCAGCAATTGCTGGGGAAAAAAAAGAAAGAAAAAACCTCCTCCATGCTCCATAACCGAGTAGTAACTGAACACGTAACTCCATTTTCACCCTTTCTCCCACTTCCCTCCACCTTTTTTCCATCCCCCGCTCAGAAGACTGTTATCTCCAATGTCCTTTAG
Source organism: Chelictinia riocourii (assembly GCA_026930925.1). Taxonomy (NCBI): domain Eukaryota; kingdom Metazoa; phylum Chordata; class Aves; order Accipitriformes; family Accipitridae; genus Chelictinia; species Chelictinia riocourii. Next base: position 18,584,362 of record JANZLP010000002.1, on the reverse strand, counting down.
AAAGAGCGTCTGATGAAAGCAGACACAGCGCAGATGCAATATTCTGATCCAAACCATTTACAGTCTCCATAACACCCCCAAAGAAAACATCTGTCTACCCGGAACTGGCAGGAAACAAAGGTCGCTGATGCAGAGATGTTAGCATGGAGACGAGCCAATGCCTAAATGGTTGCTGTTGTAATGAACATTGTTAACAGCTCTTTTCCAGCTGCAAGGACAGGCGTGCTCGCTGGGATGGTCTGAGTGCACGCAAACCTGAATGGTTTCTCCCTGTGAAACTATTAAAGGCTTCGTGGATCCTGTCTGGCCTTTGCACGTGAGCTGTATCCTGAAAGATCTCTTCCTTTATGTGCTTTAACCATGCATGGCTGGTCAGAGCAAGCCTCTGCTTCTGCAACCGCAGTAAATGAATTATTTCTAGAGACCTTTCGGGAGCCTCTCATGCTTAACCTGATCTCCCTGGCTTGGAGCAAGCAAGATTCCCCCTTCTTAGTGGGAAGATGAAACCTGAATCGCTATCCCTGGCAAGGGCAAGGCAGTCCAGACATGAGCAAACAGGGCCACATGGATGCAAAATGAAGCCAGGTAGGAAGAGTCTGCACTGAAATCTCACGTAGGCTGAATCTCATGATGGACTCTCACAGTGGAAACAGCCGTAGCATCTCCTGCTCAAACACTCATTTTGAAACACATCTTGAAAATTATTTTCACTAACAGTGGGCAAGAAATTCACCCCAAACCCACTCAGCTCCAACCTGCATTTGTGGACAAATTAGTAATGCCGTTCTGCCCACATCCTATATTAATTAACTCAGCAGCCGCTGCCAGAGTTAATCAGGGAAGCAGCTCCGTTATCGCCTGTACCCCCCCAGGGCAGGGACCCACCAGCTGCCACCACCCAGCCCACTGTAAAGGCAGGGCGAGTTGCTGCTCATTTTGCCGAGGCAGAAAAACACAAAACCAACTAATTCTGAAAGACTTCAGGGAGGCTCATGAGAACTTGCAGTCCAGCCAGTACCTGCCCAAGCCTGGCTACAGCTAAAAACAAGCACCCGGGGGTGCTGCTCCATTTCTTTGAAATCTGAACCCTGCTGACCCTAAAAGAGAAATAAATGGGGGAGGAAAGGCCAGCTCTGCTACCCAGGCCGGGAGGAACGGGGCAGCCCAGTCAGGACACACCTGGGGTGCTGGTCTGCCGTTGTTTAGCTCTGCCTACGGCCACATTTTGGCTGCAGGAGCGATTACAAGGCCTAGTGCACCAAAACCACGGCTCCTCCATGCTGAGAGAATGTACGATCTGTTGGGCCAAACACCCTCCCGGACGGTGTCGAGGACAGCAGACAGCTCAGCCGCAGCCCAAATCCTCTTGGATGAGCTCGAGGTGCCAAATCTCCCGTGATCTGCCGGCAGAGCGGCAGCTCTGTGTTGGCAGATACGAGCCCTTCGGAAAGATAAACTTCCACCACTCGTGGGGCCCTGGCCAGGCAGGTGAGGGTCTGCTCTCAAAGAGCTATCTCGAACCTCTGGTGTAGCTGATGTTCTCCCATCCTCAGCTTATTTGCATATGCAAATCTGGCCGCATCTCACATGTTTGATTAATAACCTTTGCTACTGCTACCGATGTCCTCTTTGGCAGATGCAGACAAGGTACTTGCCACAATCAACTGGTACAAACCTAGTCTTTCTCCAACTGCCGCATTCCAGTTTTAAAAGGAGGGAAAGACTAAAATTGAAGCTTAAATATTTGAAATAAAATTGTTTCCTTGCTTAAGAGTTAGGGATGTGATTTAGCAAGTTGGGGACTGACATTTAAAAGTGTAGTGGTGAGTCAGATTTAAATCCAGGCTGTGCCAAAAGGGTGCAGTTGAGAACAGAGCGAAACGCGAATGTAAACTCTCCGGAGCTTTAATCCTGATTGCAGCATTACTGACAAAACTCAGCCCCGAACCGACCCAGATTCATCTTGCCTAGCTTTTTAAACATAGATGTGACACCCCACTTAGAAGCTGTTGTCCTACACACCATCTGTAGTTTACAGAGAAAAATCAAGACCTCTGGGCGAAACCAGGCTGGTCTGAACCCCAGATCTCAACTGCCTGCTAGCACTTCACGGCTCCAGTATTCCCTTCCCTTTTAAAAGAAACCTCCTGACTGCATCACCCCTTACATCTGTGAGCTGTAGGAGTTGGGCTGCTCACGAAAATCTGCTTCAGACACCAAAACAACTAGAACTTACCCTCTCTGCTCAACTTTCATAGCTTGCTGTCTTGCCTGCTCTGTTATTCTTCTATAATGACCGCTGAGGATTCCTGTGGTTATGAACATGCCCCAGCAGGAGCCGTTCTGCACAGGTATTGCTCACATCCATGCTGTAGCAGTAGGGTGTGGAGCTCATGGAGCTACCTGGAACATACTTCCAGCTGGTTTTGAGCACCCACGGCCACAGGACTCCAAATGAAGCCTCCTGAGCCTTGTACTAATACCCCAGTAACTCCCAGTTTGTGGTGGCCTCCACGGCCAGTGGGGACACCGCTGTGCTGCCCATGAGGACCCACGCTCCTCTTCCGAAAAGCTGTCCCAGCCTGTACTGCCGTATGGAGTGATCCCATCCCAGGTGCTGGACTTTGCCATTTTGGCCAGCCTGCCCGGGTGCCTCCGAGCAGCAGCCCCGTCCTCCGGCCTGTCAACCACTGCCCAGCCTGGGATCATCCAGGGAGGGCTCTGGCTCCCGTTACCACCCTCTAACACATCCTTCCAGGCATTTCGAAAGGAAAAAAGGTCCCACCTCTGCTTCTCTTTGTCTCTTTCTGAAGCCTGAATGATCCCATGCAAGGGGGATCGTTACAAAGTGAAATAACAAAGTATGTGTGACAGAGACAGATTACTGTGAGACTGCATCGATGAAGCTCAGAAAACAGAATTGAAGGAAAAACTTTCAGTATTCTTGTGTTTTAAGCACAGACAGACAATGGAAGATTCCTATTTGCCTTTAAGGTACATCAATTTTACTGGTTTTATTTGCTGGAAGCAAAGCCTAATGTTCAGTACTACAGCACAGTTCTAGGGATCTGCAAGTTCTATAGTGACTGGATAGATTAATAAAATAAAAAATGCAGTTTAAAATCAACCAAATATAAAACGACTTCTCTGAGGGCAAAGAACCAGAACAGTCTACAAGGCTGATGGCCCGTTGAAGAAAAAGACTCAAGAGTTCTTTCAGTAAAGTTATCCAACCCTTCAAGCTGTAATAAATTGGTATTTAAGAATATGTTGTACTATGCTTAGCCTGGAAATCAAGAGAAATGATACCACTAATATAACAAAATAAATAAATAATTTGATTCTACTATCAAAAAGCTCTGCTCATTTTACAATCTTTTCAATAGGAAAAAATATCATTTCCTGGAGTGAACTCAAGGTGAAGAGGGATTAAAGCGATAACATTCAAAAGAAGTGGCATTTGGAAAGGAAGAAAATGCTTGCAATTTCGCATGGCATCAAGATCTCTTATTATTATGACTGATGTAATTAAGTTTTTTAACTAATATTCTGTAGAGTAATTAAAAATGAGATAGCAGCATCATACATCATTCAAAAATAGGAAATATATTTCACAGGCTTAGAAAAAATTTAATGCATCCATTTTAAAATAATTTTTAATTTTTTTTCTCAAAATGAAAAAAAAAACAACTGTGCACTCTTAGGGAAAAGTGCAGGTGCTGTGCTAAAGTCAAATACTTCTGTCTTTTGAAACATAATATAAATATATTTAATACACTGAAGAACATCAGTATTGTAAGAACGTTCTCATGTTGGCTGCATCCAACCGTATGTGGTCAGTATTTTCCATGTAGTAATTACAGCAGCGTGCCGCGCTAGTGTGCCTTGGTTTCTATTAACACAGTGACTATTGGTGACAGAAAAAACCCAACAGCTTTGGAATTTCCAGTGGAGAAAACACTGAGGTCTTCACACCTGCATTTATGACGATTTCTAAAAATCGTGACTGTTTTGGGCAGTCGATACAGACATTTTAAGCATGGCAGGCTGGAGCCTGGGCTGTGGGAGGGTGGCCCTGGTAAAGCAGAGGTCCCAGGGCTCATTCTACAGGCATTTCCCACTTGTAACTCCTCTTTAAATACAAGAAAAATGGAAGACGACAAGCCCTGGTCACAAGCAGTTGGATCAGTCTATAAATCTTCCCTGACAGTGGAATTCTCTTAACTCCAACCGCCGGCAACGTGTTAGCAGCTCTGCACTTAAACACAGTGCTTTATAGAGACGCAGTATCTGAAAGAGCTCACTTCAGTATCAGAAGCAGTGTAAATATTAGCATAGCTCTCTTGTTGGTTTAATGAACCTTGCTTGTTAATCAGGGTAATTGGCTTGCTTGCTTTAGATCCAGCCAAACGTCTACACCACACAGCACAGTGAAGAATCCAGCCTTTCATCCCTCATGTTCACATTCTCATTGGGCAGTCACGCATTTCCAGATACAACAGTACGCAGCCTGTGCAACCACGTGAACGTTTGAGAAAATATATCTTAATAATAAAAATTCCTACTATTACATCCACTTTGCATAAAGAAACTGTATAAGATCAATGAAGATGCAAACTATTTTTTCCTTTCAAGACATATAGGTTTACTATTTATGCAGCATCACTGCTCTGTTAAGCCATGCTAAGATCATTCATTAAGCCATATTCACCCACTGCTAATACAAAACTCTTCAGCAGTCCTTCCAGATTTATTTTACCTTAGCATCGAGAGTTTCTGAAGGGAAAACTAGAAGGAAATTAATCCTTTTCTTTCTAAATTGTATGTCAAGATAATTTATGCTCTCATATCCCCAAATAAATGGCATTACTGTTATGGCATAATTTGAAGACAAAAACTCATTAAATTTTAATGTATATAACTCCTAACTATGATCCTCTTGAAATTTTTTAAAGTTAAAAACTAGTGCTCCTCACTTTTGCCATGTGCTACTGACATATTTCTTGCCCAGCAAAGGTACCTTAACCTGTATCTAGTAAAACAGAGTTACAATTCCTCATAAAACAATAATTCAAATAAAAATAGAAATAGAACCTCCAATGCATATAGAGGAAAGATCTTTATGTTAATTATTTGTATCATATTTGATAGTATCGAAAGGTCTAATTTGGAAAGACATCACCATGCACCTAAAAATTAGATGCAGCCAGAGACGGTTTCAGACAACAACAGGCAAAGCAGAAAAGTGGAAAGGTAACAGCCACCTAATGAATAAGAATGTACTCCAAAGAAAAACAGGCAGTGAAAAACATATTATTGGTGGTCTAGTCAGACAGGTAGTTGCAGATACAAGTATTTTCATTTACAAGAGCTTGATTATTAGGGCATATCCAAATTTTCTGTGCTCTTTTGTATTTTGTTATTGAATACATGTGATTTATTAAATGTTTTTATTATTTATTTATTTACTGTTACTTATTTGCTAAAAGCAGCAACTACAGATCCTCTGATAAGCAAAATCTATTTTTATTTTTTTTTTCAGAAATCCAGTATGATACCGGTTGTCGGTGAAAGTATGGAGGCATAAATTGTCATTTTTCACTTAAGGATTAGCTCGAGTTAACTGTCTTATCTTTTGAAGTGCTGCTTTTGTTAGAACCAAGCTAGCAGTAAAAATATCCACTCATGTAGCGACTTTTGTTTTCAGGCAATTTACAGACATTATCTATTTAATCAGTGCAATACCTTTGTGAGATGGTTACATTTGTTTATCTACACCTTCACCTGGAGAATATGAACTGGGATATTAATTAATTTACCCAAAGGCAGAAGGTTTCTGACAGTAATATTTATCTTGGACCTCATGTGTTCATTCTTCAAAGATGCTACAAATTTCCCATACTAAATAGATGCAAGATTTCTAAGATACCTCATATTCTAATGTGAAAGTCTTCTAGGAATTCCTATTCCTTTCACAACTTCAAAAATCCACAATCTGTGAACCTACAACAACACTCTAGCAAACATAGCAATTGCTCACGGGAAAACCAGTCCACTATGCAAGTTGTTTTAGCTGTTCCTTCATGTTAGTCAGAAGAGCTAGGTATTGGAGATGCCAGAGTCACAAGACTAGCTAGACTACCTTTTGAAATCTTTAGGAGACATTAGATGAAAAGATGGAGGCTTAAAGTATGCCTTGAAGATCAAAATTGAGCTTATTGCTAGAATGATAAGCCCCAGCTGCTTACCTTCTAATTGTACACTATTAGGAGTTAATTTGTGATACTATGGCAGAACTAGTTAAACAGTATCTGACCCAGGTAAGGTGTTGAACAGTAGAGAATGAAATTGGAGGTGTAGTAACTGACCTCTCAGCTATCCACATTCAGAGGCTGGGTAGTAAGTTAGTCCTGTTGCTATTCTTTTACATATTCATCTGCACTGGAGTGGCTGATGGTTCCCTGAAGGAAGAATGCATATTGTGAGCAGGATGAGGCAGCATGTAGAAAAGAAGCCAGTGAAAGAAACCTTATTTTTCAGATCAGAACTTTTATTGCTGCTTCTTAGTGCAAAAATTTCAGCACTGAGCTATTCACACAGTAATCCTTCCTCATTTAATATATGGCCTATAGAGAATATTGTACCAGAAAGAAGACCAAAACCAAGTACACAGACTTCACAGATAACAATACCAATCTAGTTCTTATAGACTCATATGGATATGGGCTGGGGATCTTGTAATGGGTGCTGATGAAATACCATCCAATATGATAGTTTACCCTGAGATGCATT
>JANZLP010000002.1:18325663-18336235 GCA_026930925.1 Chelictinia riocourii | reverse complement strand
TTCAAAGGGAGCCATCTGTGTCCTGCGTAACTACTGATACATCCAGGGGGGCTTTGGGAGTGGCTTCCCCCATCAGGACATGGCTGTTTTGTGTGGGCAGTCCTGAGGGACAGTCCAGTTTGGGGAATTCCTGGAATGCCCTAGTTGGAGACTGCCACACTGAGGGGTCAAGTAGAGTGGCTTTTCGTTAACTCCAAGGGCCTAATGTGGCCTGAAACCTCTTAGCATATGGAAGAAGCTCTGCAAAGAGCTGTATGGTCGTTTGGCTGTTAGTGGGATGCTGAAAGGTCTGCAATTATGTCTGAGATGCAGCTTACTTAATTTTAGTTCTCTGTGTACACATTCAAATAGATACCTGTGTTTCATCAGATGAATTGTTCACTTGATTGCGCAGGCTCTAATGGAAATCTGGATACCCAGCTCACATACAGGCTCATGCATTTGGGTGGAATGAATCCTGCTGGTGTTGTCAGCCTGTATCCCAGTCTTAACAGTAAATGGACTGGTGGAACGTAGGAAATGGGATGAGAAGAGAGTATTCCCAGAGCAGTGAGGCTTAGCATGGGCTGGTGACTCATGATTACCACTTAGGTGATACTTGTTAGATGTTCCCTTTTCTTTCTTGATTTTGTTTAACGGTTTCATTATTCATTTATTTTCTTGAGTGGTATATGCCCATCTCTCCTTTGCGTCCAGCAGAAGGCTGTGCTGAGTTCACCGTAGATAGTGATACTCCCACACAGTAGCCAAGCAACGAAGAAAGGCTGATAGAAATGATATTTCTGTCTCGGGCTGTATTGACACTGGGATCAGCGGTTAGGAAAATGTGTATTTTAGAATCATAAGGCATAATACTGTATGCACAGTTTTTCCTAATGCACTTACTGCTTTTGGATAGAGGACCGTCTTTGCCTCTTGTTTCAAGTGGCCCTTTTGCATTCACCCATAGCTTTAACGTGTTAACAGGGTTTGAAGCCAAAGTACTGTTAAGCTTACAGTGTGTATGCAGAAGGTGATCAGTCATGCTGCTTCTTAAACTTCAGATAGGACTGCAAACAGTGATTGTAGTGAGGGTTTTGGGGGTCCTGACAAGCCCAGTTTCTCTGGAGAGCACCCTCTCTCCTCTGGATCATTTTATCCTGATTTTTCAGTCGTCTTCAGTGGTTCTGGTAAATAGTGTCAGCTACCTAATCTGCTCCAAATGCATTGTGCAAGCAGGTTTCTTGTGGAATAAAGAGAATTTGTGTCATTGGCAGGGCTTCAGCTTCATGTCGAAAGTCAGACTTTCCTCAAGCACAGTGTTTTGTGACTAAGCCCTAGGCTGGTAATGTTCCGTGGAAAATGGAATAAGGCTCCCCTTGTTTCCCTTACTCTTTATGAAGTGCTTCAGGATTTTGATGGGAAAATGAACTACGATTTTATCAAGCAGAAGGGTTTTATACATGAAACCCGGATGTGTTGTACAATAGATTCTTTCTAGTGGTGTGTAAATAAATGCATTGTAGCAGAATGATTCTCATTTATACCTATTGTCATTGAATTGGCAGTTCTGATTCGGATACCCTGATTTACCAGCAAATTTAACACATGCACATCCTTTGCCTAATAGCTGAAGAATGATAAAAATACTAAGCAGCCTTTCACCTCAGCATCTAATTTGAGAGCACCTAAGGATGCAGGGAACAGGCTTTATCCTGAGCACATGAAATCTACTCTAAACACTGACTTCTGGAAAACATTTCCCCTTCCTTTTGAACTGTCCAAATACGCAAAGTATGTTTTTAAAATCAGTGGGCTAAGATTGCAGTCTAACTCGCCATTCCCCCCACCCCTCTGATCTTTTCCAGGTACACAGGCGTTCAGTGGCCCCACGACTTCCTTGGTTCAGAGGTACAGTATTCCGGGGATATCGCGTCTCTTCTGGTGGGACTCCTGCGGTGGGCTCTGGTTCGGGCATCCAAAAGCCTTCCTGGCCACGCTGCACTTCAGCTGAAATCTCAAGTTGTCAGGCTTCTGAAAATCGGTCCCGTATGTCTAAAGGCTGAAGAATTTTTTAGATGACAGAATATGGAAGCCTGTTCCAGGTTGTCTCTCTGACAAGGCTTTGTGTTTATTCATAGCTAATAACATACCGGAATATCTATTATTGAACATATCAGTTTACCCTGGGTTGTAGTTTATACTAAAAGTAGTTGTTTCCTCCCTTTTAATGGTGTCTATATTTCTATAACAAAAGCCAAAACGATCATGTTTTTGTACGTTACTTTTCATCCTTGAAAGCTGTAGAGGGGAGACAATCTTTCTGGTGGGTGCTGGCTTTAAAAGCGCTTTCCTGGAGGAAGGGCATTTGTGGCACTGAAGGAGCTGGGCTCCAGCTTTATTGTGTGGCTGGGAGGCTCTTCACCTCTGCTCACTGCTCTTTTCTCCTCTTTTATTTCATTTGTCTTTCTGTCATTTTGCTTTGGGTTTGCATTGTATTTCCTATTGACAGACTGTGTCCTTTTCTTTAATGCAATCATAGTTTCCTCTGTAATTTCTTATTCTCCCATAGAAGCTGAAGAAGTCATAAGCTTGTGCATGTAAAGGATGGCAGAAAATAACTGCTGTCCCAGAAATGCCTAAATTAATGCAAATAACCATTGCTGTTCATTACTTTGTATTGGTATTCTCATTTCTCAGGGGAGGCTTTGCAGATAATGTAATTTCTGTTAAAGACACTGCCTTTTCAGAGTTCATTAGATGTCTTTCTCTGGAAGGAGACTTCTCTTTAAAGGATGTGTGCAATGTCTATCCCTTTCTATGTGAAATATCAACGATTAAATGCCAAGACTGACTGTGTAGCTGCGATTAGTGGTTATTTGGCCATGGGAGCAGCAGAGGGTGCTATGGCATGGCTTGAGAATGGAGATTGTTTAAAAACAGATACAAGGATTCCTAGAAATACATGACAAACTACTGGATTAGCATTTTGTCTTCACTTTGCCTTCTCTGGTATAACACCATAAAGCAACCCACGACTCTGGTGGATCATAAATGCATTTGTCCTTTTAAAAAGAATCTATCCGTTTAGTAGATGCTTTGGGAGAAAAAGAAAAATAAAAGCAACCTATTTATTTATTTATTTAATTTATTTTAGCATATCTGAAGAGACCAACAGTGTCCCTGCTGGTAAAAGTGTAACAAAAGTCAGTCGAACCTTCAGCTACCTCAGGAATAAAATGTCCAGCAGCAAGAAGAGCAAAGTAAGTGCTTCTTGTGATTTACATGTCTGTGAAATACCCATAAGAGGCAGCGAGGAATTTTTTATTTCAGTGTGTTTCCATAGGGTGGTATTTATGTGATTGCCTGACTTTCTTCTCCTTTTTCTTCCTTTCTTCCTTTTGCGAGGGGAGGATTGTCTGTGGGGTAATGGGGAATAGCTACATGACAAATCTTAGCACCCCAAAATTGAAATGCATCTGATGTGAGTTTTCCTGTGCAATGTTTTTGCCTCTTTTCCCCATAGAATGAAGCCTCATTTATTATAAAGAATAGATTGTGCACTGGCATGAGTTATGGCTTTGCAGTGATTGATGGGTCTAATTTTTACAGAACCTGAGAGGTGTTTAATAGAATGAGGATAGCAGCTGTTAAGAAGGGACTGGCTGCTGAAGGCTGTATTATGTTTCCCCTTTATTTCTACTTTTGCCACAAAGTTCCCATGCACTGCTGGAGAAGTTGCTCAAACTGTGACCTTTAGTGATGCCCAATATTTCTATTATCCCTTTTTTTCCATCCTTGAAACCCTGGGATTTAATTTGCTGAAGGTTAAATGCTGCGCAGCACAGCTGAATTTCCTGGGAACAGCATTGGTTACAGAAATAACTCCATTAACGCGAAGTACTACACACAGACGGGCTGGTTTTGCCTCAGATTGTCCCCTGAAGATTAATGTATGTTTGGTTTTTTTGCTTTGGTTGGATTTTTCACTTGAATCTCACATCGGTTTATCACATCTAGCAGAAGTCACAGTCACCAGTGTGTATTATATAGTTAGGTGATGTGTGGCTAATATGTTGGTAAGTACTACTGGAAGGCCCCTGAGACACGTAATTACATATTCTAATGAGAGTCTGAACAGCAAACAGGAAACAAAGTGTGGCATAATGGGCATTGTGCCTATCGCAGAATAAGGCTGGGCTGAAGCATACGCATATGGAAGGGGCCGCGTTACACCTGCGCAAGCAAACTTCATTTTAGCCTTTCCCAACATAAGGACTTGATGTTTCAGCTGGAGCGTTCCTGGAACATGGCTGGGTTTGCGTGCTTTCATGGTCCAGTGCACATTTTGATACACGTTTTTGGAAGATTGCATCACCTTTGCAATGAGGTACCAGCTGTAGTGAGATCAGTCATCTTAACGCACAGTTCCTCTTTATGGATCTGCCTTTAAAGATGCAAGCTGCAAGTACCAGCAGCTCAGAGCTGCTGCTGAGCAGCTTTAAGGCAATGCTGTTGCCTGCAGCAAAGTACAATATAAAAAAAAAAATTAAAAATTTGTTTATGTAGAAACCTTGGTGCAAACCACTAGCAAGGAGTTGTGGAGGTGTGGAGCGTGTTGCACAGCCTGTGAACAAGACTGGAAATTCATTAACTAGCTCTTGCACTTCAAGTGTGTAATCTCTAAAGCAAGAATTGGAGAGTGAGAGAGAGAGGTTGAGATCTGGTTGGGACAGAAATCTGTAAGACACTATAACAGAAGAGCTTTGAGATATTTGCTCTGCTTTTGTTAAATAAGTGCAGTCTGATTTCACTAATTTCATGACTCTGTCTGAAACTGTTGATAAAGAACAGCTCCAAATTCCCAACAGTAATACACACTACAAGAATTGCAGCTCATATCAGTTCTGATATTTTTACTAAGTGAAAAGCCATAATATTCAAATTACAATTTCTGCTCACGGTGGAATGTTTGCATTACATACGTTTTTAGGGCTTCAGCTGTACATTTAAATAATTTGACATAAAAATTCTTGGGAACGCTGATTTCTCAGAAGCATTATGGCTGATGAAAACCTGAAAGAGTTAAAAATTAAAACAACAAACCTTGAAAGAGGAAGTTGGACAGGAAGAGTTGATTTCTGCTGCTGTCTGGGCTGCCAGGAGGGACAGAGGCTTCAGCTTCTTTCCAACTAGATACTACTTTTCTCCAGACCTTCAGAAATACACCATTTTTTAAGATGAACCATAAAATAAAGCACATCCGAGCCTACTAATGGCAATGGCTCTTTCTGAAAATGGTGTCAACAGTTATGTAAAAAAAACCCCAAAAACCCAAAACTAAAAATAAACAGTGTTTGGAGTATTAACTGGAGGGGATACTGCTAGAAGTTTGGGTGAATTTACCCATGTCTGGCATGTACTTTGTGTTATTTGGGGATTAGTCAGTGAATCTCTTGAAATCTGCAGCGTGCATTGGTGCACGTTTGTGAAGTCTAAAACATGCAATATCTCTGGCAATTAGGAAGAAAACATACTCATTTTCTTCATTTTGGTAGCGAGTTTCTGGGAAATGATGACCAAAAAAATTAACATGAGTAATTTCTCTTTTTCCTTGACTTGCGCAGTTATTAGGCAGTGCTATACCACCAACAGCGTTTCAGTGTCTATAGTGAGAGTTGTAAGTGTTTGAAAGGACTAGGAGACAGGGAATATTTGTGACCTGTAGAGCAGGAGGAGCGCAAACACGTAAAACTTTTCTGTCTGGAAATCTTCTGCAGCACTTTGTTTACTGAATTACTACATAGCAGCACTGAGGTATGTTAAAATTCACTTCTTCTACCCCAAACATCACAGAGGGTTTGATTTACCCCCATCTGCCTTTAAAATGGGTGGTCACATATTGACTTGTGACTTCTAAAATATTAATCTCATCCTTTCCTGCCCGTATATTTTTCTTGGTATTTATTATTTTTTTTTAGCAGTGAAAGCTAGGGTAGGGCAAGATGAAAGCAACAGCAAAGTAGCTAAAATCATCTTCAAGGAAGTTAGCAGCAACCAACCCGCCCTCCCCCTTTTGCTCAACTCCTCTCTGACTGCCGTCCCGGCAGCTCTTGGCTGTCGCGATGGGCTAATGCTGGTGGGGAGCAGCTCCTGCCCCTGGGAGAAGGATGTCGATAAAATGGAATAAATTTGCCGAAGTACCTCAAATAACAGTGAAGCTAGTAGGACTTAAGCATTGGGAGGTAAGAGCTTCATGGTTATTTCGGAGCGGGATCCGCGGCTGCGGCAGCGCACAGGCTGTTATTTCGGGCCGTATCACCGAGTCGCGGTACCCGTCTTGACTGTTAGTGGGTGTCGGTGCAGGTTCAGCTGCCATGCCGTGCTTCGAGTCTCGCTGGCAACTCGGATAGCGCAGGAAAATGGTTTTGTTTTTGCAATCCTTTTTTAAAAAAAAAAGTTCCAGTAACTGTCACAGAAAAGAAAAAAAAAAAAAGGTCTCATTTTGAGACCTTGTATTTCAGTGGTATGGCTGGCATCCCGTGTATGAAGCTTGCTGTTTCCTCCTTGAAAGTAGTGCACCCATTTCCTGTTTTTCCTGGGGTCATTTAGCTTTAATTAAAATGGGGTTTTTTTACAGTGATTTTTCTGAAGACAGGGTATTATTCCAGACTAGGATACTGGGCTTTGCAGTAAACATCAGGTAGATTTAAAGTATAGAACAGCAAATCTCCTTCCAGCATGTTAAGCATGAGAGTTGCAAGATCTTCCCTGAGCACAGGGTGATCTTTTCTCCTGGAGCTTCACAAGTCAATAGGCGACAGAACAAAACTCCAGGCATCAACTTGGGGCCATCAGCCAAGGGCTAAACTGCAGTTTTAGTTCTTGAATCCTGCCAGGCTGGGCACGGTTCAAGGTGGGCAGGTCAGCGGATGGAGAACAGGGCTGGGGAGGTTTCCGTGGGGTGGCAATCCATGGAGTGGCAGTCCGAGCTGATGGCTCAAAGGAGGCGGAAATGTGCTGCAAAGCAGACTCTTCCTGGCAGGTTTTCTGCTTCAGACAGGATTATTCCATAAGGTAATGCTCCTGGTTTTGCTTATTTGCAGAACAAAATAGCATTTGGGGCTAGTAAACAGACTTTCTGTTTATGAGGCTTTGCAGGGAGAGATTCCAACACTGACATTTTGCCTGGGTTGTCTTGGGAGAGGGGAGACCTTAGGCTGAGTTACTAATGATTTGAGCGTGTCATCAAAGGCTCAGAAGTTTCCCTGCCAGTGACTGCAGAGCTCAATAACTCTTTTAACCACTTCGTGGCGGTTGCTCATGTGGGCTGCTCTGCAGCTGTCTGGATGTTTAGGCTGTGACAATACTTAGTAAAGGGCATGTGTCATATAAATAACAAAATGCAAAGATAAGCCTACAGAAGTCTTTACAATTTCTGGTTAAGCTTCTCTTTCAGGTGCCATGAAATCTGCAGTAACGCTTAAAATACAGATCTGGAGCTGAATTGTATGGTAAACGTTTTGTAGGGTAGTGCATAGAAAGACAAGGTAGTCACTAATTTAAATTTGGAGGGTTTTTAATGGAGTTTCCTTTCAAAAATTATTTGGGAGAATTCCAAATCCATGAAAGGCTGCAGGGAAAAATGTTTCAAATTTTTGTATTTAGCATTTTCTCTCTCAGGTAGCGATAGAAAGGTAAGCAAAAACTTTGCTAAAAGTTGGAGAAGCTGGCTGCGCTTGTCATATTTCTAAAGCCGAGTAGCCCAGAGGTTGAACCGTCGCTTCTGGAAGACGAGATAATCTTTTATGGTGTTGCTGTTGTTCCTCAGCCTTTCTGTGGTGCTGTATTTCGAGAGTTTGTGAAAGATCCATTTCCCCAAAAAGCTTCACATAGTTACTTGGGGTTGCATGAAACTGTTGAAAAAGTTGCTAGTGAGAAGCAAAACAAGAGGTGGAAATATTCTGGCAGTGTTGCTGTACAGGCACTGAGGAAGAGCTTGTGCTCTCCATTAAAAATACAGTTGCAAAGCACAAGTCTTATGGGTTGGCCTTAAAAATTAACTGTTGAAAGTTTGATGCACATTAAACGAGGCGTTTGCATTTAACACAATTCATTGAAAGTGCTGAAGAGCCCAGAGGAAGACAAGAGGTAAGTCATTAAACCAAGCAACTATAAAACACAGGTGGAAGGAAATAGCTGCCTTCAGACCAGACATAGTTTTGTCTCCGCTAGTGAGATACCCATGCAGAAGGCTCTGCAAGTCAATAGTATGTTCATACACATCCGTGGGGGCTGTAAGCTGATGTGCAGACACATGACTATTGTTAAGGTGGGCAGCGATCGATACCATCGTAGCGCCAAAGGCAAACACTGAAGAATTTGTAACTAGAGAATAGACCTCTGCGAAGTAACGAGGCATTTGGTCATTTTCTCTCGGCAGGAAAAAGAGAAGGATAAAGAGAAGACTAAAGAGAAGGACAAAGATTCCAAGGAGAAGGAAAAAGATAAGAAGCTGTTAAATGGACATCTCTTCACTGCAACCACCGTTGTAGCCCAAGCAACCTGTTACCACTGTATGAAACCTTTCAATAAGGATTCGTACTACTGTGCAAGTAAGTCAGGGTTCTTTCCCCTTCTTCCTTTTGTTTTTCATTAAATCTGACATGGGAAATACAAACCTTACGCTTTATTTTCCTCTTGCTTAAGGATGTGGGGTGGGAGGGAGGCTTTGGAGATAGTGATTCATGGAGCAGCATGTTGCCTTATGGAAGCTGGACTGAAATGAGTCGTGTCTGCAAGGTGGTGTCCTGCAACCTCCTTCCTAGCCTGTGCTCAGACATCGCAGCATCCCGTGGGGTTTTCTGCTCCTGCTTGTTGGCATGTGTCACTTAGCTGGAGTCCTTTGGTTATTTCAGCTGCATGTTTATGGCTGGAGTCTGAAGTGCTTTGTTAAGACGGATGGAGGACAGGGAGAGCTGGCTTGGATCATGGCTTTATTTCCATTGGGGAAAGAAATGTCTCGCCCATCTGTAGTGTATTGCTTTAGTTCTCTGAAACGCCGCTTTGGTGAGCCCTCACTGCGAACAGCATGGTTTAAAAAGGAAATACAAACCCTCTTCTCTCTTTATACATGACATTGCATCACAGGTCAAATGGCAACTACCTGTGTGCATGTGAAGTACATGCAATGCAATGCAGGCAGTACGGGAACCACAGCAGAGGGTTTCTGTGAGACTGGTGATTTTGTTCTCTTTTCTTATCAGGTGGTTTCTGAAGCCTGTAGCTTGTTACGGTCAACAGCGTTTGTGTGGTCGAGACCAGAATGGTAGCTGGTTTACACAGCAACCCAAAGCTATAGAATAGGCAGTCTTTTTCCCACTGCAGTTCAGGGCTCTCCGTTCCTCACTATTAGTAATATTTTTTACTCCACTAGCTTACAGATGAGTTGAAGCACGTACAGGAATGGCTCCCAGGCTGTCTCTGTTCCTTCTGGTAGATGAGCAACATATAAAACTTCTCCAGTGAGCAAGGGAAGGAGCAGCCAGCTGAATCCCAAGTGGCAGGTTTGAGTTTCCTGGAAGAGAAGAGATTTCAGCAAAGTTGTTTGCCTGAGACATGATCTGTGTCAGGCTGATAGGAAATGGAAAATATCAACAATTACAAGCTCTCAAATGCATCCTCTCCCTTTCCCCACTCAACATTCTTAACAGCTTCTGAAGCCATTTAGAAAAATCAAATATATCCCAGTTTAACTCTCTGTATTCTAATAAGTTAAAATAATCCAACAATGTCATATGTTTTAGCATAGACCTTTTTGCCTTATTTTACAAGGTGCAGTAGAAAATTACTGGTTTTCTGCATTGGCCAGAAAATGAATGCCACAAGGAAAGTTTGGTCAGGGCCCAGGTGTAAGCTCACATCTGAGAGTGGTCTTTTCTCCCATTGCATCTTAAAATTGGCCATCAAATGCCTTGGAAATGAGTGCTACCCAGCAGCAGAGTCTCTGTTGTGCCTGTGCTGTCATGGACTGCCTTTTCTGTAGGAAAAAAGTAGTGCTTTACTGCTACTGTCACTGCTGTCTCGCCTATGGATGACCTTTTCTTAATGCCTTTTAAAGTGCTGGATCATTTTAAATCAATGTCTTAGCTTTTCAGTGATGCTCCCAGCTTCCTGAAACAGCTAGTCAGTGCTGAAAGATTTAGCATCTTCTAAAACAAATGGGCAAGCAAAAAATCCTTATTTATAATAGCTTTCTGCCTGGTCTTTTTTATTTTTTATGATCAGTGATGCAGAAAACAAGCTTTTGGGGGTTTTAATTATTAATACTAGTGATACAGAGGAGTTGGAGGAACTTCCTGCCTGCTGAAGAGTTGAATCAGAGGAATAAAATCCCTGAAACCAGGTTTTCCATCTAAAAAAAAATCAAAATGCTCTATTGCTAAATGGTACATACTAAAGAGCTGCTTCCAGGCTTTCAAGGCTTGAGTGTGAATGGTTCGGAATTGTCTCACTGCCTCTTTTCATGCGCCAGAAGCAGGTTCTGTCCCTCTTCCTTGTTTGATCTGAAAAATGATACTGCTTGTGGGTTTT
>JANZLP010000002.1:18263728-18276414 GCA_026930925.1 Chelictinia riocourii | reverse complement strand
TTTGATAAAATACTGCACAAGTTTGGGCAGCACAACCTGGACCAGTATGATGGGGAAAAAATAGGTAAGGGCATGCTGTGGAAGTCAAGTTGGGATAGAAGCAAGGGAACTAAAGCGTGGACTCTGTTTCAGAGCAAAGAAATTAAGAAGCTTCCCAAAGGCAGTACTAGATACCCATCGCATGCATCATTTAAACATGAAGGGGAAAAAAGCATCAGTTAGCTATAGCATAAGGGATATTTATACACTTGCAAATGGGGAAGTGCTCCGATTTACAAGGTAGAATAGCAAAAATTCTTGCTTCATTACACCTGTGAGACCAAGGAGGGTTGTCTCTTACCTAGTTTGTATTTTCAAAGCAGAAGCTAACCAAACACTGCAGATGTGTATGGAAGTATCTTTTTCTGACACTTACTTGGTATCTTCAGTCTCTCAAGATTTTATAGCAAACCAATTAATTAATTCATGTGTTTTCATGAATTTTTACTGGGAGTTTCATAAAACAATTCTGACAACTTCTCAGTTATTCTAACTTGGGGATAATGGGAAAAACATTTTCTCAAAGTTTACTAGATGTCAACATTGTTACAGATTCTCTTTGCACTGCCCAAGTTTCTCATTTATGGTATTGATATGCCTTTCATCTTCAGCATCTCCCCTTCTTCCCTGCCCTGAATCTTTGGACAACAGCCTGGTTTGAAATGGTAGATGAACTTTATATAACACGGTAACTTCCTTAAAGAAAAAACAATGTACCAAGACTAAAGTTTTGTTTGCTTGCTTAAGTATATTCAAACATGCCCTAATATCTGTCACAACCTGACTGCTCAGCTGGATGACAAGCACAACCAGCATGCTTTCCGGACATACTTCTTAACAGAAGGGGAAAAAAACCTCCTGAAGATCTTGATCATTAGACAACTATGTGAAAAGCCCCCTCCTATACATATACGTGCAAAATGCAAGTAGCAGCAAACACTGCTTTCTTCCTTCCTCCTTTCTTTATTCTATTTTCAGTGGTAGTCTTAGAAACTCAGACACCAGGCTCATCCTGTAAGAGCTGACTAATTAAATAAGAAAAAAAACACACCTTCAAAGATGACCAAACAATTGATTTTTGTTTTCCTGGAAACCACAACAAAATAACCCAGAACAAACACCACATATACTTCAGGTAAACCTTCAGTCATCTTTTGTTTTTATAGACGAGTAAAAAGAACTTAAGTCAACCAATGGTTCTTGATCCATGTCACTTTTTAATCTTCTTCCTAGTGTTAAATACAAGTAAACCACAAAAGTTATTTCAGTAGTAAAACTGAAATTGATTTCCAAAAAAAATGAACAAAGTACGTTTTTCAGTTTTGCTTTTTTACTGGCTGCAACAGGCAGTCAATCCCAAAATGTATCTTTGACAAAGGGACTTTTCACCCCAAAGATATACTTGGCTATAATAATCAGCACATATACACCATTTTATTCCAAAGCTATAATAAGACTTATCGATGAACTCTGATACGAGTACCCCCCCAATAATGATTATCTTACAGCAGCACATCTTCACTTACACACGCTCGGAGGAACAAGACTGCTGGGCACGCGGCCGTTTCTAAGAGTGTATTGAAAGAGATGCTTGAGAGAAAGCACACTGCACTACAAGTTGGAGGAGTTGGCCTGCCAAAAGGAAGCACGTCCACAAGCCAGCAACATAGCTATTCCACTATTATATTCCTGTGTAATCGAGAGGAGTTGCTGAACACGGACCACACTGTGCTAACCATTCTACGTATGTAGAGAGAACTCAAAAGTCCCTGTAGTGCCATTAGCTAAACCCTGGAAAAGAAATCAAGACCAAAAAGGAGTAGGTAACTCCTGGTCCAGTGGCAAATTTCGGAGCAAAGCTTCAGACTCCTAATTCCCAGCTCAAGATTTAATTAATCTCAACTACAAAAGCTTTCAGATTGTTTTTACAGTCTAAGCAACGAGAGCCAAGAACGTAGGTTACATTTGCAGAAGTGACCCAAAACCCCATTGTTCAGCAACCTAAATACTCAGGAGTGAAACTGAAATCTAGGTGACCAGGACCTACGACTACTTAAAACTGGATATAGCTGGCATCGGTTTCTAAACAGTAAATGCTTTTCTAGACTGAACTTCTCATTTAAGCATCAGTTTTGTGATTAAGGAGTGCGAATAAAGAAAAAGACCACCCCCAGGGAAACTACTTGTCATTCTAGATTAACTGCAACCGCATCATAAATCAAGAGTGAAGTAACAGAAAATATTTTAATATTTTAATGTGTATTTTACTTGCTTGAAAGCTGCCTAACTCCAACCAAATTTAACACAGATTTTCCTCTTTAGGAGAGGAGCTTCATGCCTTTAATATTTTTTTTATTTCAAGTTTTGGGGTTTTTAAGTGTATGCCTTTTTCTTTTTTGGTTCTTTTGTAATACGATAGAAATCCTAATCATGCAAACACTATGGCATAGGACTAATTTCATACATCTGTTATTCTGCCAAACTCTCCCACATAGTTTTGATCCAAATACAGCCAATGAACACACTTCTGAGCACTCCAAACCCACAGATTCTGTTCAGCTCACCCCTTCAGCTGGGGGCAAATATTGGTGGGGAGGGAGAAGAGAAAAGCTGCTAAGCTTCCATTTACGTGGCTGAACATAGCATTCAAATCTCCTAATCCACTCTGATTCAAAGGAAAGATACAATTCCTTCTGCTAAGCAGTCCAACCATTTGCCCACCCCCTCCTGAACACGGACAATCACGCCATACAGAGGTACTTATTATGGGATCTGACAGTCACAAAAAGGAAATATTTGCAGTCATCAGGCCGTCTCCTGGAGTCAGGAGTCTTAGCGTGACTGCATGGTTCAGGGCATGCTACTTGCAGCGTTCCTCAGTGCTGAGAATCTTTGCAAGTAGAGAATTAGCAAAGAACTGTATTAATATAAAAGTAATAAGTTCCAGAAGACTGAAAACGTGCAGAATTGTTAAAGTGTCTGTGGGGAGGCCAGAATACAGAGGAGAAAAACTTGCCAGAAAGAAGTCTAAACTTCAGTGTTCTCTACATGTTTAAGGAGAAAAAAAAACAAAAAACAAAGAAACCAAAGAAAAACAAAACAAAAAACCCAACACCACAACAAAAAAAATCCCCACAAACAACAAACCCTGCCTTTAATTATTTAACAGCAAGCATTTACTTTGCCCAGCAGAAATCAGTGCCTGAAAGTGTAAAGAGACAGGGCTCCGAAGGGATGATGAGGGCAGTCCCAGGGTTGGTTGGTTTTGCTGGTTTGTTTTTTTTTAACACAGTGAAACTGGATTCCTTGAAATCTGCTCAGGGATTTGCAAGAAAAGATTGAGGTATTCTTATATGAAAGTCATGTTATTATAACAAACCCTCCAAAAAATTCCCTGAGCTCATTCAGTACCTTTTAAATTGAAGTTTATGGCTGGGTTGTCAAAGGTAAACACATAAAAATAAGAACCACCTCAATGTTTACCTTATACCATAGAAAATTAGTCATTATATTGCAGTATTGGTTTAGACAGATTTATCGTAGAATGAAAACTGCAGGGAACTTAATTGTGTCAATATTTACCCCAAAAGCCACTTAGCAAGTTGCATTTGTTTTGAAGAAAGCATACAGCTAATTATTTTGGAAGCAGTATTGTCTTCAAGGAGTAGAGGACTTCTCCCCTCCACCCCCCATAGAAGAGGCACCTGGTCCCAAAAAGAAAGTACGAGCACAGTGAGACACAGCCCTCCTGCAGAGATTTCTTAAGGAACAGTGCAAATTCAACAAGGAATGTTGACACTTTACTGTCCCCCCCAAAAAAAATTCCTTCAAAGCTTCTTCCTAAACAGAATTGTAGGGAATAACAGTGACTGAACTATTTTGTTCTGGCAAAACAGTAAGTCTGATTTTCATTTGAGAGTCCAAAAACAATCTAGAAATGCTCTTTAAGGAGTGAAGGGAAAAAAAGTGACAGAAAGTGGCAGGAGGATCAAAATGTTCCTTTTGAAATGGCCAGGAGGAACGCTCAAACTTTACAAAATAGACCCGTTCCCATTTATCTCCCAGGAAATTTTTGGTATAAACCGATATCCTCAAAATCTCTTTTCTGTGGTGACATTGCTGACTAGGAAGACACTTTCCCTCCCACCCTGAACTTAAACCACTGGGGTCGGTAGGATGTTTACCAATGTAATGACTATAGGGTGGAACTGCAAAAGATATGACCTGTTTAAGAGACTGGCCAAGCTGAAATTGAGTCTCTCAGGAAGGGAAGGACTACAAGAATGGGGAATAAGAAGGTGTAAGACTCAAGGCAAGAAAACTTAGTTTCTTCAGGGAGGCAAAGGTTAAAGAAGAGAAAACATCAGACAGGGAGAACTGGGGTGGAGAGAAGAGCAAGGGACACCTGACCAGCCAGAGAAAAGAAACTGAGCAGGATGGAGGCCAGGAATGGATGGGAATGACCAGGGGAAAAAAGAAAGAAGTGGGTAAAACCACTGTGAAAAGAAAAGGAGTGACACAATGAGCAAGAGAAGAAATGTATTTTTAGAAGAGGGAATGCAAACCAAGACAGGAGAGAATGACATGGAGAAGAGAGAAAAAATCAGAGGTGGAAGGAGGAAAAATAAGACAGGGACATGGGAGAAAGCAGGTGAAACAAAGAGACTCACACTGTTCGTAGGTTAATGAAGTTTCTTTTTACTAGTTCAGTATTGTGTTGCAATGTCCCAAGAGGCATTTTGTTTCTGTGGCTCTTTTGACCACTTATGGCTGATTATTCTGGGTTCCACAACTAAGTAATTAGAAGAAAAGAAAGAGAAAACAGCCTAAAAATCACCCAGATGTGTCACAATGCTTTGTCTGAAGGACTGTTTCCTTCAGAGGGAATTGTTTCTAGAAAATAGCTGAGATGATGACATCCCCAGCATACATATGGCTGGCCTCTATGTTTCCTGGGCAAGCTGTTGGGGCTCAAAAATTTCTGAACCCTCCCCACCCACTTTGTTGCAAATGACTCTGTTCTGCTTGGGAGGGATGATGAAGAAGGGAGGATCCCAGCAGAATCCTCTTGCCAGCATGTCTCAAAATCCCAAAGCTGGCTCTGATCCTGCAGGATTTGACCAGTATTTGTTGAAAGTGGAACAACTCAGAGTGCAGGGTGGCTTGGTGCTACACCCCACTCAATGGGAAGTCAGAAAAGCAGGAGGGGGTAGCAGATTTCTCTTCTGATCTGACACTCCTTTTCTTTCCATGCTTTGCTCATATTAACTTGGTGCTTTTTATTTACTTATTGAAGTGAGACATAAACATTTTACATTCAGGAGGCAGATGGACCTGGCAATTACTGCATCACTAAGAAACCTGAAGCCCTGGAGTAAACATCAAAGGAGAGCCTTTTCTCTGGCATTATATAATCCCTGATATACATACAGGAATTAAACAACACCTTACAGTAGAGGAGCAGGGCAGCTTAGTTAATATAAGCAAGGCATGTAACTGCACTGTACGTCTTAAACTACGGTTCCATGGGATAGAAAATCTGGCATAAAAAATACCCTGTGCTGGACCAGGACATCACAGCCATGTGCAGCCAAGCACTCAACAAGCACAAACTTACTATGCTGGTTCAGATATGTTTGACAAATTCTGGCAGACACCATAACGAATCAGGTAACGTCTGTCCTCCAGTCAGCATAAAACTGGCATAAACACCACATTGTGTGCTCTGACTAATTTAACAGAAACATAATTGTGTGCTTACGCCAGATCCAGATCCAGTACGCACAAGGAGGTGCTCCTGCAGTGCCAAAATCTCATATTAATGAAGTTGGCAGCAGAGCCATGTGCATTAGCTGCATGCTCTGAATTCTTAGGAGTGGCAGCAGTTCATGGCAGGGGGCTTTTTCAGAACAATCATAAAAGGCCATATTTTTTTTTTCTGGAGTGACAAAATTATTTCCTTTGTTTCCAGTATTCTTAGCATTTGCAAATACTGAATTGGTCCTTTTGTTTGCTGCATTCGTTTATTGCTGATTGTAGTCACAGCGCAGCTCATGTTAGGATGACCAGTTCCCCCGCTCTCCATCACTGTCATATTGTCAAACGCAGTTATTGCCGGTCTGTTGAAAGATGCTGACCAAGCATAATATTGACCGCATTGCCATGAAAGTAGTTTGCCATACCGGAACTGTCACTTCAAATCAAACATTTAACTCATTTAAGATTGAAGGAAATAATTTGGTCAATCAAAACAGTCCCCTTGGTTTGTCTTAATGTATATATGCCAGCAATGTGTCAGAACAGCCCTCGGTATTTTCTTGTTAAAGTTTCATGACTAAATTGAAGAAAAGCTTGGAATGATTTCTCTGCCTCTGGGGAAAATCACAGACTCTCAACATTATGCTTAACCATCCCTGCTACAGATGATTTATTCCTGGGGCTCATAAAACATTCTTGAAAGAGTAAAATTTTTACCTTGTGACTGCAGCATATTGCACCAAGTGTCGGGCACTTTCAAAACAATTTCCTGAGAGGATGTGAAAGGTAGATTGGGATCCAAGGGGACACATTTTTCTCCTTTTCTCTCATACTCCCAAGGCTCCTTCCCACTTCTGTTGGAAATGCAGTGCAGAGTACTAATCTTGGTCGACTAAAAGGAATACTTTTCCTCATTTCAAAGAGGAAAGCAAGTCCCCAAAATTGAAGCTAAACCTGGGTAACCATAATAATGCTTGGCACTTACATGCAGGTTTTCATCTTCTAGCCACTTTATATTAAGTAATGAATCCTCAGGACTCCCCTGTGGAGTAGGTGGCTGAGTATTATTAGCCCCTTTCTGCAAATGTGAAAACCAAGGCTGAGATGTTAAGTACCTTGCCTAAAGCCACTGAGGGATTCTGTTGTAGAGACAGGATCAGAGGTTAGGAGTTTTTGTGCTTTCAATTCCCATATCTATTGTGTCACTTAAGTACAGAGCCATAATTGAATATCATAATGACCCAGGGGTGGAGGGATTCCAGCTACTCAGATCCGAGCACAGCTCCTCTGATGGTCAGAGACTCAGCAGCAGTCACACATGGCTGGACGGAGCACGAATGCCTAATGGGTAGGATAAAGAAGTGTCGTTCTCTTTGGCTTCCTCAAACACACCGTTGGGCAATGTTTGCCAGGCCAGGTCTCAGCTTAGCTCTCCAGCAAGCTGTGTCTTCATTTTAAGGCATAAGGCCAAATGCTTGCCTTGATGGGTGTTTTCACAGTAAGAAATACATCTTCAGAGGCAGATGCTGCTGTCAAGAGCAAGGTTCGTGTTCCGCTACTCCTGTGTGAAGCTTGTTGTAACAGAACAGGTGTGTCCCTCTCTAGCTAATTCATGCTTGTGCAGGAGTGTGAAAAGAAACCCAGACCCCCAGTGCTCTGGCCTAAAGCAGATTCTTCGCTAGCTTTAGGAACAGGACTTTTCTGTTCTGTGGTCCTCACATTACACATTTGGAGGAGGCTGGTTGTGGGGATGGATACAGCCCTGCTCTGAAAGACATGAGCTGAAGGAGTGGGCAGCCTGCACAGGCTGTGGTCACATCACCTGACTGGGAGCACAGGTCCTGCTTTTCACAGGGCTCCGAGGAGGATTCACAGATCTCAGCTTTGCTGCCTGACCAGTATGTCTGGGACAGGGAACCACCTATCCAAAAAGAGAGTATAACATGAAAACCATGAGGAACACTATCATCAATTGCCACACAGTTGCTATCATGAATAAAAGGAAATGCATTCCCAAAAATTCAGGAAAGAATGCTCCCATTTCAGCATTCCTCAGGCAAAGGAATGCTTGGTTTTCTTTGCTAAATGCCTATTTCTATCAGCACTATTTGCTGCATGTTGTTCAACCATGTTGTTGTCACATCAAGATGCCATCAGGCATTAAAGCTTAAGAACTGGCTTGTATCTCTCACAAGCTGTGTCTGTAGCCTTTGTACAACAGGTATAGGAAAGAGGGCTTTTTTCCAGCAGAGCAAGATAAGGGTGCCTTGGGAATCCTTCCACTCACCCACACAGGGCAGACAGCAACCCCGAAGGAGGGTAGGCGTTGGCTCAGGGAGAAAAGGGCCCTCAAATCTCAGCTCATGACAAAAACACCCCAGCAGTCTCTCTGGACAGGACAAAGCTGGCAATGAGAACAAGGGGAAAAAGCAAATCCCCAGAGCTGGCCAAACTCCCTACCCAAACAACAGCCGTGGTTCTCCTGTCCAGGTGCCCCTTGGCTCCTACAAGCCATGCCCCAGCAGAAGGCTGTCCCTCCCAGGCTGGTGGGCCACCCTGTCGGAGCCCTGCTGGTATGGGTCATTTAGGAGAACCTCGGGAAGCACTCTCACCTCTTGAAAAATCCAAGCAGCACTTAGAAATCAGACACTTTGAAGCCGTATCAGGCCCTGGTCCCCAGTCACGGAAGAACTGCATATGAGAGGACAGCTCGGAAGGACTATTGATCCATGGACTGGACTTAGCTAAGCTCGGGGTTCCCCGCTCCGTCTTAAACCGGCAGGCTGTCCACAAGTCTCCGAGTTCATTCGCTATCTGCAGGGAATCGTCAGCTGAGATGCTGCTTCCTTTCAAGAGGATGGTATTTAAAAGTGAATGAGATGTTCTCCAGTGGGACTTCAGGAAACCAAGAATCATTTCTGCTCAGAAGGGCAAAACTACAGGATTTATTAGTGTTCTCCCCAGACCGTGAAGGTTGGCTGAACACTACAAAGGAGCCCAAATCGCAGGAACCGAAGCTGGCACTTTCAGTTTGCTAATCACACTTTCAGAGGGGCAGCAAGCATTCCTTTTTGCCCCACTCAACCAATGAACTATTTAAAGCTGTAAATAAGTAAATTAATAACCAATAAGGTTCCCTGCTGGCTCAGCTCAGAAGAGCTGGAAGAAGCTGCTCACGCCGCAGCAGAGATTCATTCCCAAGCAGTCACCCACAGAGGCCCTCCACGTACGGACTGCACTACAACCTATAGCAAATCCATCTAAACCCGAGCAGACTTGCCTCCCACAGCCAGCAATGGCTGCTTCCCCAGGGAGGCAGGCGTAAGATTAATTTTTATTTTCTCTCCGATTTCACCATATCACCCACAGGGTGCAATGCCGTCTTGAATTCAGCCAAAGTTCAACTTCTCCCTGGAAACGGTGGGATAAATTCTCTACCCATTAGGAACGCGCCTGCTTCCTCGTCCCAAGTATCTGTACCTTCCTAACACCTTTATGGAGTCCACCACCTGGTGCTGGCCAGCAACGCCATCCCAGAACAGAATTACTGGTAGAGAATCAATTTGCCCTTTTTGAAACTGTACAGAGTACCAAACTAGAAACCTAAAGTCTCTTTCTGTGTTGTCTTTACGGGGAAGAGCTCCTTGCAAAGCTGCTTAGGAGCAAGAGCAGTGTGGCAACACGCTGTCAAAAGCAGAACCCAGATACAGCTGTGTTTCAGATGCAATTTTCCGGTGCTGGAAACCATCAAAAGATTTGAGAAGGGGTATCTCTTACAAGCAGGCATTCACGTACTCACAGACACATCTCAAGCATCAAAAGCAGAAAAAAGCCAACAGAAAACAGGAAGAGATGGTGGGGGAGGGAGACAGAAAACAGGAAAGGGGAAGAAACAAATGTAAAGAAGTTTTCAGATGATTTTCATTTCCTTGCGTAACACAGCAGATTATCAGGTATATAGCATGGAGCTGCTTGAAGTGCTTCTGTAAAGAGTGCTTAAGATTAAAGGAATTAAAATACACCTGGCGTTTAGTGCAGCACTGCACTTGCTGAGCGTGGAGCTTGGGCTGCTGCCGGGTGGGCAACAAAGGTCCTTTACCACATCATCCCGCAGACACGCTCTCTGCTCTGTCCGTACTCCTGCGTGCCTGGATGCAGACTTTGCTCTCTAACAAATCGCGTTCATCTCCAGCAACTCTGGCAAATTTAGTGGTTTGCCCTGTCAGCCAAATTTGTTCTTGTTTTCTTCACGATGACTAACGCAGCAAAGATGTAACTGTGATTTTGCACGCTGGAATTCAGGTAACGTAACTCGGCGGTGAATCAGAGGGTATCTCTGTAACAGAGCTGGATGTGGCCTTCCTGACAAACTCTGGTTGTTTCATCTTATTTGCAAATGGGCAAGCAAAGGCAGTTGACTCCATCCCCCCAGCGCAGAATTTCTGATCCTGCCCCAGCCTTTGAGAATGGAAGGCATCCTTATCATTTCTTCTCATTTTCTCACTTTCTAGTCTAGCCTGTATATCCTAGACAGAAAACAGAGAGACCATGTGAAAGGCTCCTTCTATTGGCTCAGACAGAAACTGGGAGGTTTTCCAAGCCCAATTCTGTAGGCTCCAGGAGATCAGATTGTCTGGAGAAGGTCCGGGCATATATCTGAACGTCGGCATGCTTACTAAAGCAAAGCTGAACTCAGAAGCCCGGTCTGTCCATCACTGCTTCATATCCCATTCTCACTAGTCCCCACCATTCCTCCCTTTAAACCTGTGCTCCACTCTGAGCCCAAAGCCACCACAAGAATCTACTGAATGCCACTCACCATAGAAAACAAAAGTAGTATTGCCAAGCTGTACCAATTAGTGAGGTTCTTGTTCTATCTTGCAAAAGCACTGGTAAAAGGGGTGGTAGTGCCTCAAATCTATATGGCACAAACTAATCTGAGCCAAAGACGACCATGTTCCAACCAAAATAAAAATACCCATGGGAAATCCACTTTGCATGCAATACTTGCAGTTTTATTTGCAAATCAGGCTTTGGACATGCTACTCTGCAATTGAGATACTCCATAAAGCTTCCTGAGCTACCTGTGAGGCAATCAAATAAAGTTCATGTTCACCACTAAGCACATTGGCTTTGCAGTTCCTGGGAATACCACACCCTCCTACAACCACTATCCAGATCAGGATAAATAATGCTTTTAGCCACAGTTCGGGCTCCAGACAATAGCTTTTCATTGCTACGCCTTAACCCCAGTGGATCTTTTCAGAGCCCGTGATTCATTTCAGAGGCTGCTGTGGGGTTTTGTCCTCTCCGCCTGCCCTCTAGCTCCACTAGTGAATAAATCCCATTCTGCCAGATCAATCACAGTCACTTTGCAAAATGAATGCGGGGCTGCAGAGCAGGCAAGCGAGTTTGCAGTCCCGTCTCCCAAATTATACTCAAAAAGGCTCCAGAATGGAAACAATCTACTTGATCGCAGTATCTACCCCAGCCCCATCTGGGCAGGATAAAGTCCTTTTCAAGCAAGCCAACTTGCTAATGTGCTACAAAGGCAAAAGGCCTTCGGTACTTCAAATTCAGAGGAGTGGAACCACATGCCACTTCCCAGGGAGAGTTTAGATGATGAGATGTGGTATACGTCAAATTAATGCCAGAATCACCACTGCAGTGGCTGACTCCAGAAAGCACATTCAGATCCTCCCACTCGCTCTTTGCATACTGTGCCCAGCTGCTGGCGCGGAGGCTGGCAGAGCGGATCGCTCCGAGGGTCAGGATAACCAGAAGCCCTGCTACAGACGCTCATACCAAACAGATCTGTCTGCCTGCTGTCAGGGCAGGATTTCAATTCTGTGCCTGGCCAGTTAATCTGGGGTTTTGTTTTGTCTTCCCCCCTGCTCCCCTGCCAGGCAGGAGATCTTGGTGCAACTGCCAGGTTCCATTTGCAGGAGCTTATTTGCAATTGTGGCCGGAGTTCAGAGCCGTGGAGATGGGAGGCCCTCGTGCCTCCTGAACCGATAAGCCCCTGATGTTGATGGGCATGGAAGACAGCCGTATCCAACTGGACCGCAAAGCACTGACAGACATCGAAGGGTCTGGGGCTGCAAGACAGAGCATTGCTCGTTGCCCTCTGGCTCTGGACAGAAGGGACAAATGTGACACCCATCTCCGATCTCCTCATTTCAGTACTAACACAGCATCAAGCCATGCACTCAGCTTGCAAGTTCTGCATCAGCATGGGAATGCTGCAGCAGCCCAGGCTCTCCTGGGCATCTGTGCATGCATTGTAAGCAAACCAGAGCGATTGCCAGCGTGCTACAGTAATAAATTTGCCTCACCACAGTCTGACAGGCTATCATATAAAACTGGTACTCTTTGCAAAGTCTAATGGTCCGCGAGCAGACAGTGGTTATGGGACATGCAGCGTTCCCAGGCTTGAGCGATGGGGGGGAAGACAGAGGAGCCTGTACTGGCTGGAGTGATACTAATAGTCACTGCGGGGATATAAAGTTGATAAGCAAAGACAGACCAATGTGATGGTGGTTAAAGGTCAGGCCAGGGGACTTGGGGCGGCTTGTTACAGCTAAGTGATTCCTAGCCGGCATTCTTGCAGCCACTGTTTTAAGCAATGCCAGCTACATCCACTGCAATTCAATTACAGTCTTTAAGAGATGGGAATAAATCTACTACTCAGTTCAAGTGCTGACACTGCTTCTTCAAACCTGCCCCTTCCACAGTCCCCAAGCGTCAGCCCCGTGGCTGCTGTGGATGCCCCGGGGCCAACTCTGCCCGTCCTGCTCCTCCTCCTCACGCCCGAGGCCAAGGCACTGCTCAGCACCTTCTCTTTTGTAACACCGCCGCGTCCCTCCCCATCTCGCAACGCGCTGCCCGTC
>JANZLP010000002.1:17820733-17831712 GCA_026930925.1 Chelictinia riocourii | reverse complement strand
GAGCTTCCCAGAAGGAGATGAAAGGAGGCTGGGTTAAAGACAGCTGATGCTGGAGGCAAGAAAAGGGGTGGTGAAGATGGAGGCTGTGGCATAGGCAATACTGATACTCTTAGGGACTACGAGAAAGAGTGAAAAATACCACCCAGGGAATCTAGCCAGGTGGTTATAAACTATGATAAAATAGGATTTAGAGGAACAGCTTGCAGCATGGTAAGTGTTAGTCTCTAAGACCTGTCAGAAGTTTGGTAGAGAGTAGCAAGAACAGCAGAAATAGATTAGGGATGTGAAGCTTGTTGCTAGAAAAGAAAATTTCTTTTCCGTCTGTCATAAATCTTTGCCTCTTCACCGCTTTAGCTGCTTCCTGCATTCCCTAAGCAGGCTTAGTGTTCATACATGGCCAGAGGGTTTCAATTTGAGTTCCAAATAATAATAATAATAAATTCCATGAAGTGATTCCATGTGGAGAGTGGAGATAGTAGTGCCTTATGTTTACACAGTAGGGTCCGTGAGACTTTGGATCAGGCAAACAAGAGGGGTTTCTCACCTGCTGTTGAAATGCAGCTTGCTTTGGGGTGACACACTACCCCTGCTCTACAGTAACTGCACCAGGAGTACGGAGGGGGGAAAACTTCTCTGGCTGAAGCTGTTGAGTGAAGACTAGGTTGAGAAAGGACATGTAATTCTCCACGCTGGATTTAGCCAGGATGCTGAAGTTAAACACCTGGTTACTCAATAAAAAGAGCTGCAACAGCACTGTGCTCCATACAGCCATGCTGGGACACTGGAATCTGTGTTGCTGCATGAAGACGAGCCTGGCTCTTCCATGATGACTGCATTGCCACGAGTCCCAAGACTTTGCCTGAAAGTGGCTCAGCTGAGTCTGGAACGGTAGCGGCTGCTTTTCCTGAGGAGTCAAAACCCAGCCTGCCCCTACAGCGGACTCGATGCCCATTTTACCCAGTGCCACACTCAGACCAAGGTACGTCATTATGTTTCATCCAGCGTAAGGAGAACAGGAGCTGCGTAGTATCTTCGCTGAGATCTCGTAATCTTTCCTGTTAGCAGGAGGATCGTGTGTTTAGGAAGAGCAGAGAAGAGCGTATCTGTTACCACCTCTTTCCCTGTGTTTGACTTGGGGTGTCTCATGGTTATTTCTACATGTAAAGGTCATCGCAGATGCTCTCTTCTAGGGCTGGCTTGTAGAGACTTGGCTCTTAGAGATGATAAGGATCTATTTGTTGGGCAGCCAACTCTGTTGGGGTGGGAGGACCTTGGGATGGCTCTCCAGTGGAATTTCTGGTAGGAGTTGTGTCATTTAGAGCATCTTAGAGGTTTTGGCTTACTGGAAATAATGGCTGGCAAACCTCTCTCCCTTACTGTCTGTGCTTTACCGAAGTGAAACAGGGGTAGTCCCTGTACTGAGGCTGTTAGAGCTGCTGCTCCAAGGATGAAGGGCCATGCCTAGTAATGCGTTATTTTTCTGCAGGGACAGGGTGAAATGTGTCCTCTCCCTCACGGTACTGTTGTCTAGTTGGGCTTAGCCACCACACAAACTTCTGTGACCTTTGGCTGCCCCATTGGCACCCCTGTTTCAGTGGGTTGTTAGAGGAATATACAATCATCAGCTTGAAATCTCACTTTGGTCAAAATCTTCTCCCTTTTTCCTTCCTTGTACAAAAGTACAACGTTAATAGAATTAGCTCTGCCAAGCAGATGAGCATCACACAGTTTACAGAGAGTTCCCTGTCGCAGGCGTGGGACTTCATCCTGCAGCCCTCCGCTAGGGACGTGGAGTACTCTGAAAACACAAGCTGAGGCTGTGGCTTCCCGTTAAACTTTGAATCAAATCCAGTTTCAAGAGAAGGACCTTGACATGCTTCCTGTATCCAGACTTCTGGGAATTCCTTTTGCCTGGCTTACACAAGATTGCACAAGGGAGAGGTTTAACACTGGAGATGCATCTCTTAAGGAAGGACTCAAAGCATTTTATTGCATTATCTTGGACCCCTGCCACCTTCTCAGGCAAAACAGCTGAATGCTGTGGACAGGGGGCCGAGTGACACAGTTCTAGGAAGACAAAAAGAAAGGTTCTGCCCCTCATATATTGGCAGGAGGAGGCACTCTTCATCTGTGCCTCTAAAGCACTTGAGCTCCATGTCCTGGCTGGAATCCAACCCAACTAGGTCTAGAACCTCACCTTCGGCTGCACGCCCTTGGAGGAGATCTCTTGACCGCCTTGTCCTTTCACTTGTTCAGACGGGTGTTCTGATGTGGAGCAGGAGAGGGTTTGAAATGATGTACTGGGGGGTTGTCTGTGCCGGTGGCTGGGGTCCTCCATGTCTGAAAGTGGAAGGAAAGTGGGATTTTTTTTTTTTCTTTTCCTGAATGAGGAATAGGGTACATCTAGTTCCTGACTTTTCAAGGTGCTAAGGGGAGCACTGGTGTGCTTTGCCTCAGAAACTAAGTTGGGGGATGAATCGCTTTCTCCTCTGTCTTCTTTCATCCTGGTTAAGCTGGGGGATGGTTAACCCGGATTAAGATGGAGGAATACAGTGCTTTTGTCTTCCCTCTTGATCTTTCAGGCTTTCCACCACCATCTTTTTGAATGCTTAAAGCTTTCTGCTTCCCAGGCACCACCTGGCTGGAGTATATCTGGTTAGATAAAGTCCTGTAGCTCTACCAAGTTCAGGGGCATTAAATTATTCCAAACAAACCTTTCTCCTGTGATTTCAATTGGATACAACAACTACCTTCACTTCCTCTCCGAAGCTCTCTAATTGACAGGGCTGGTGGGACACCTGTTGTCCACGGAGGCTCCTGTTGGTCCCCCAGCATCAAGGCACAACTCTTTCCCTTAGCGCTGGATGCATCAAAGCGCTCGCCCAGCCCTCCCATATGTCTCGTACACTGAGTTTTCTACCTCTGAGCAAACCTCTGCATCCCCAGCGCGGGGGATGTGGTTCTGTATTGCTTTTATGGCGACTTTTGTTCATCTAGCCTTCGGTTGAATTTTTGCTTTGTGAGGTTTTTTTGGTTTGGTTTTGTTTTGTTTTTTTTCTTCTCTGATTCCATCCCTTTTGCTCCTAATCCCACCACCTGGTATGGCTCACACTGCAGAATCTCTCTGCCTCCTCAGCGTATACGCCCTTCAAATATTTGTAGACATTTATCACTTCCCCCCCCTGCTTAGTCATCTCTCTGCCAAGCTAGACATATATAGTTCTTCTAATCTTTCCTTGCGAGCGAGTCCCTCCCGCACTCATAATTCATTTCTCCTTGCTCTTTGAATACTTTCCAGTTTGCCAGCACTTAAACCACCCCAAATAAGAATTTTTTTAATACGAGCAGGCACAAAAAAAAATGAAGATAAACTTCCTGAAAAGAAAAGGGGGTTTTTGGCTCCAAGCCACTGGGAATAGATAAGAGTGGGTAGAGCTGGGTGTTCCTGCTGCAAGTTCTGGGTGGGTGTCTGGGATACAGAAAAGTTGTCCCCTCTTCTCTTCTTGTGAGTTGCTTTATTCCCTACCCCTGAAATCTGTAACAAAAGACGTCAGCTAATATTTTTTCTGCGTTTGTTTCTGTAGTTCTCCTCCGAACGAGGCAGACTTGTGTTACTGGCTCCGCTTCCCATTCCCTGTCTCCCTCTCAGGCTAAAGGCTTTGCCTGTGAGTGATTTTCTAGTGGGCTGTGGGGTGCAAGTGCTTCAGATAGTGGCTACGTCTTAGAGTGCTGAATCTCTATTTCTCAGCTTTGTTCTTCTCAAATACTGGTAGGCGTGGTGCCAAAGGATCAGCAGACAGATCTTTTTTATCTTAGGAAGATTTTTCCCTCCTGGCCATTTGTTTCTGCTGTGTCCAAGCTGTATAAAAAGGAATATAATTTAAAATGGGCCCTGTTTCTAGGGCCCAGATGGACTTTTTTCTTTCAAATAACCAACTCAACACATTCTTTAGATAGAACCTTGATAATTAAAGCTATGCCCCAGAGGGATAGCTTAGAGATGCTGTTCAGTCTCCACCTCCCGTACTGAACTCCACGATGGTTTTTGAGGCATTCCTGATATCTCGCACTGATGGTAATTTGTGCTGTCTGAGATTACATGATGTGAGCAGAATGGAAAGGGATGCTGGGGAGCAGCAAGTGTTCCTGCACTCACTAGCTACAGCAAGGTCTGCAGCTTCACCGTCACCACAAAGAGCTTTTTAAATATTCCCCATCACCATCTAGTGACCTGCAAGGGAGCAGCAGTTTATCTAGCCAAGAGATGCTGTCAAATTTACTTGGCTGAGATGGGTATCGATATCAAAATGCTTCCAACGCCAGAACAAATCCAGTTGCAAACTTGCGCTGTCTGGCGTACCTTTACATGGCGCATTCTAGATTTCAATTGCAAATTCGAAAACGATGTGCTTTTCAGCTAGGAAGAATGAAAAGATTCTGCTTTCCTTATATATCGTGATCTTCCCACTCAGACTAGATAATTATCAAACATCTGGCTTCTGTTTTGATTGTGTCCTGAGAACATTGAGTTTAAGTAGAAATGTGAAACCAGCTCTGCTGACTGGGCAGGAAACGTTTCCCTGTTGTGGCATGAAGGCTATTTGGATCTGTTAAGCCAAGCTATAGAAAGGAAGGGAAAGCAAGGGCAAACAAAAGGACCATTGGTTGCATTTGATTTTTTGCATCCAGCCCACATCGGTCTGTGCCACCAACTGATGCCACTATTTTGTCATAAAATGTAGAAACAAGGAACCCAAAACTTCTCGAGTGAAGAGCGAGAGCTGCTATTGCTTTTGCAGCGGATTCGCTTTCCCAGCTGTCTGTTGAAGCAGCCTTGGAGAATCATGCTGAACAGTGCATTAGATATACACACTGGATATTAAAAAAGAGAGAGAATGCATTTACTGTCACTTGCAGGTTGCCTTTCACCCTTCTAGTTGTCATAGCATTCTGAAGTATTGAACAATGGGGTTTTGTCTACAGAAAGAAAAATACTGCCTCTTTCACAAGCTTCGGCAGGAGAGGCAAAATCATTCCAAAGGATGGCTAGAAAGAGCAGCAGTAGGCATTTTCACTCGGCTATCTTCAGATACTTACAGGGCCCGATCCTTGAAACAGCACCATGCCATCTCCTTTAGCACCTTCAAACTGTTTATTAGCAGCAGCATCCCAGCAGAGGCTGGGCTGGCCGTCTGCTGGCTTTGATGCTGTTACAAACAAGCTTGTTTTTCCCAGAGGAATCAGCAGTCTGGCTGGCTTCAGCTCGTCATGTTTGTCTACTGCCATTCACATTTAGAAAGGGGTGTGTGCGTCTGTTTCTGGTTTTGCTTTATAAGAATGTGCGGTTGCTTAAGATCCATTTGGTTGACAAAGTGTTTTACAAACAAACTGTACATGGGAATCACTTTGTTCGCTGCTGAAATGCAAAACAATAATTTTTCTTGTGGGATCTCAAGAGACAGATGAGATGTGGTTCAGTACAGCGTGACTTTAAGTATTAGGCTGAATAGAGGTGGCATTACTACCATATTTAAAGCAAAGCATACGTTCAAATGCTTTGAACTGAGGTTTATTCTGTGCAAATATTTGACAAGTGGCCTCTCATTTAAGTACAAATAAAAGTATTGAAGCTTGCAGCATTTCTAGCTATTGGCACGAGAAAATTGTTTCTAAACAAGTATCCATGAAGTTTAATGGTTATTTCTTCCTGTCGTGAGTTCCCTCATTACCTCGCTTGCCCCATTGACTGTTTATAAAAAACAGTCTGTGGGAATTCTATTTACCCAGCCCCGCTTTGAATGTTCTCTGAACTTCTGATCTTTAGCAATTATTGATTTTTATGTCTTTTTGTTTGAAATCAGCTTTGTATCCGTTAAAGTTCTCTGAATTTAAATAATGCAAGGGCAGATTGAGTTTTTCCCTACTCCCGTTCCCAAGGTGTTCCTGAGCAGCGATGTTCAACCCCTGGCCTCATTTTCATTCATTGTAATGGAGTGATAACAAAACGCATGACCAACTTCTCTAATTAGTCTCATGTTCCTCAAGGTCTTTTGCTGTTGCCTGCTTTTTTGGGCTTTGTTGGTATTTCCCTAAACACCCCTAATAGTTCTCCCCCTCTTCCAAATTATCTCTTTGGGCATGAATTGATATATGGCAAACACAAAGCAATGCAATATTCATCATTGATTGATCATGATCTTTCCTGGTTTTGTTGTTGCTGTTGGGTTTTATTTTAATTCCCACTCTGTTTAGGGGAAATTGCTTAATTTTATTTAATACCTTAACTCTTAAATTTTTATTAAACTAAAATGCAGATGTATATTCAGTGTAGCTTTCCTGAGCTTGATTTCTTGTGGGTTGTTCATCTCACTTTAAATAAAATAAGACAAGCATAGAAAGGAAATTAAAGCAAGAAAAAAAGATGAGTGGTTGGTTGCTACCCACAGTTGCTACCAGCGGGAAATGGTAGAGGACAGGGATTTTGTCTTTAAATGCAATATATTGTTCTGCTCTCCCGTAAGCATTAATGAGAGGTGAGGAAGAAAAAGGACCAGTGTCTGTAGATGGTGGAAAGCTGAAGCTCTTCTCCTCACACCGTGAATCAGCCTCCTAGGAGATACTGTCTCGGACCAGGTTTGTTCAAGGGAAGGCTTATTATGTGGAATTGTGTCAAATGGTGAGGTGTGGTATAAAGAGATAATCAGAGTCCTCCGGCACTAATTACCTGTGCTCTGTAGAAATCCCCAGCTCCATTCAGAACCTTTTTAAAGGAAAATCTCAGAGGAAACAAATGAAGTCTAGTTCTGCAAGTGCCAACCGAGGTGGTAGAGAACAGGGAAGTCGTGGATTAAAGCGATCCATTTTCTGAGGCCTACCATACTATTTGACTTGCTTCTTCCCGCCCTCTCTTCTTCTTTTTGCATTCATGCATTGAAATATAACAAGAAATCTCCGCGTTTCTCATGCGTCCTTTATTCTGAAATCTCTAGGCACTTTGCAAATATTAACTGCAAACTTCACAGCTATCTATCCATCTATCTAATCTCAAAGCATTTAAGGTTTCCCATCACAATTCAGAGCGATGGCAATGAACAGAGTATGCTATCAAAACAGTTTTCAGCAAAAGGAAATAACTCCATCCTTTAGCAAATGACTGAAGGACTCATGACAGCATTGGTAGGAAGTCAGGACAACTGTCAGAAAAAGGGCAATTCCTATTTGACCAATGTCCGATGATAAGATTTAGGATCAAGGTTGTTAGTATTTTGCAATCAAGGGCATTTAAGGTTGCAAATAATCACATTTGTAATTTGTTCTTGCAACTTTGGAGGAAGAGAATGAGGAAATGTTGTGGGTAAAGTAGTGAGAACCTGAAAGAGAACATTCTGGAACAGTAAAACTGAAGCACATTTTCCTACCCAGAAGGGAGGGAAGGATAAAAGCAATTTGGATCAGCGTTAACCTTTACATCAGAAATATCACTTGGTGCGTGTTTGTACTCGAGGATTCTCTATCACCGTTGCTGAATATACTACCCAGCTGGATTAGAGATACGCATACAAAGTACTCGATTTAAGTGAGCACAGATAAGATGCAGGTCTCGCTGCTTTAATTCATGCCACCGCTAATTTCAGCTGGAGTACTCTGGAGTACAGTACTACTTAGCATAGTTAGGGTGGTACAGCCCATTCCTAAATTTATGGACAAGGCTTAATGCCCTGTAGAAAATCACTCGGTCATCAAGGACCCCCGAATGGATCTGTCAGAGGTTTTGCTTTTGTGCAGCAATACGAAAAGCAGTGCGGGAGGTTAGCAGCCAGGTTTACCTTATACTCAATGTCATCCCTCGGTGTAGAGTGAACCAAAGGACTTCCCTCATGGAAAGAACTAGAAGGACAGCAGTTCTCTGTTACAAGGCTTGACTATCTCCAATTCAAGTCATTGAGTCTTAAGTATTGTTTACGACAAAACCTGAATTAGTGCAGCTGTGCTAGGCTCCAAACCTTTCATGACACCGTCAACCGGGAGACTGATCTAATCCACAGATGTTAGCACATTTTGCTTTTCAGTCTGTGACTTTTGTCTTAACTAACCCTGGAGGCTATATTTAAGGATATGACTTCCCCAAGAGGGCTGGTATGAAATTGTAGTCAGATCCAGCTCTTTAGAAACACCCTCATGAAGACTGATCCAATAGCACTGGTGGAACACCACTGACTGCTGGACTTTGCTTCTCTGCTCTTTGTCCTTAATTTCCCTGCAACTTGAAAGTACGTGGCATTCAACACCTATCAGCCAAAATCCTCATCGCCAAGGCAAATTCATACATCTGCCAAAGGTCATGAGGTAAGTGAGGAATCATCCCAACAATACCAAGGCAAAGCGTTAAAAAGGATCAGGAGTTCACCCAGTAAATCTGCAAAATAATTTGCATTTCAAATCTCAGGCAAGCCGCTGTGTAATTTCTGCCTGTAGATTCACCACTGTGATGTTCATTATCTGATTATCACTATCTACAACCTTCCTAGTGCTAATGCACGTTGTCTTCCTGACTCTTGAATTAGTGAGATGTGTCTGACACTGAATTTGCAAGTAATTGCTATGGCTCCCCTCAATGAAGCATCTCTCAGGACTCTTGGAAATTAAATGTTCCTTCTTGAGCCATTATTTGCTTCCTCCATACCTATCTTATTAAATAATTATCAAGTAAAAATATGTAATCTGAAATATGCACGTCATGTTTAGGAAATGAAAGAATCGGAGATGCCGAGGTTCTCAGTGGACCGATGCCAGCAACGCGTTGCCTTACCTTCTCCCAAACAGCCCATCTCCCAGGTTCCTGCTAGGACCTAACCAACCATCTGTGCCTGTAATCCCATCCAGTGCTGCCCTGAGATTTCTGTCCCGAGTCCCTTCCAACTCCCCCAGAAGAAACAAGGGGCTGAGCGATGCCCTGCGAGTCTTCTGAGTCCTGACGGACGGAACTGGATTTGGGTTACGCCGAGAAGTGGTGTTCACAGGGGTAAATTTAAGCCCTGTGGATGGCATTTGCAAGTACAAACCCTACATTGCCAACATTTAAAATACCTTGTATTCTATGAAGCTTGATCCCACTACAATTCTCAGTGTTTACAATGAACTATAAATATTTATAGCGGTGTGATTATGGTGAAGTTACCTGAGATTTACACGGCCCTAAGTAAGATCATAATCTAGTCCATAGTCCCTTCACGAAAGGATTTTATAAGGTAGGGATCACACCTGAAGATCTTTATTCAGGGGTAACTAAAACAGACAAATTAGAAATCTTTCTCCTGCAGGCAGGTTTTAGCACAAGGTTAACATGAAATATATTAATTTTCTGCTTAAAATAAATACCCTTTTTTTGTTGTTCACAATGAGTAGATTGCTTTAGCTTCAGTACATTCTCCTTCCTCAGCTCAATGACGCTTTGATGGCTCAGCCTTCATTTTAATAGCTTGAAGAAATTGAATATGACTGAGGAAGAAAGAGGTCTCTTTCTCCTGTAATCTCTGCTTGGGAAGGGCTATGCCTGATGTTAAACACGTACCTCTTAAAGCAGGATTTTTTTTTTATTCCCTGCTAAATCTACTTTCTTCTCTAGAAATAAAC
Organism: Chelictinia riocourii; assembly: GCA_026930925.1. Lineage (NCBI taxonomy): Eukaryota > Metazoa > Chordata > Aves > Accipitriformes > Accipitridae > Chelictinia > Chelictinia riocourii. The sequence continues at coordinate 17,822,079 of JANZLP010000002.1, read as the reverse complement.
ACTTATTTGTATAAGCCAAAACAAATCCTATGTTTCAGTATTTTATCAGTGTTTGTAAATGCTAGAAAATGGATTTCCAGCTGTCACTTCCATGTTTGCTTTGTTTTCCTTCGACCGAAACCTCCCTCGGTTTGTTTGATCGCTTGTGGAAGTGCTTGTTTCTAGTAAAGAAGTTTTGTCTGCTCGGACTCAGATATATACAAAGGCAAAGGTTGTTGCTATCTGCAGAAGCAACTGTGAAATGGAAATCCATTAACGTGGTGGCATGGCACGCCTCCGTGGGAAACACTCCTACATTTAACAAGAAAGCATGTCATCTCCCATGTTTTGATTCTCTTTTTCTTTGGGGGAAAAAAAAAAAAAAGCCATGGAAAGTGTAAATGGGAAACTTGATCTTTATTCCAACTGGCATTATTTCTTACAAGAGCAAGGAAAAAGCTTTCTTCTTAGTTTACTGTTGGCTGTTTCTTTAATGTGGTTTTCTTTTCTTTTGCTTTTTTGTTTTTCACACTCGTGTTGTGAGAGTTGTTCCTCTGTGGCTGCACTCTTGTAGTATTCAGAGCAAATTTTTTATTCATGTCTTACAGCTGGTGTTTTCATGTGGTATAAAAGTTTAGTAAACTGATATTTCAACCAAATGATTTTGGAATTTCCATGTTCGTATGTGGGCATCTGTTAGTTGCATCAGCAGAGTAAGGGCCCTCTCGGTCATTAATAGGTTTTGGCGGTGAACCCGAAGGGCGGATGGTGCGGAGCCCTCTTGGCCACCACAAAGCAAGTCCGAGATGCAGGATCACCACTTAACACAACGAGATGCATTTCACTGTAGGGTTTATGTTGGACAAATTCCCTGTTTGCTGAAGCCTTTCTATGGTTTATCTACAAAGAAAACCATAACAGGCGTGAGTTAAGTGATTATGTGCACGCTCATACCTCATATTTCCCTCCACTGTGGCTGTTTTACAAGTGAAAACTTAGATTCACCTCTCTTCTAGGAGTATATATATTTTTATATATAAATAAGCGTGTGTATGTCTAGAGAGGGGAAAAAAATATAGAAATCGAAGCATATAAGCATTTACCTTTTAAATCAAACTGTCACTTCCTCCAGGGGGTAGGTATGAAGTATATTCGTTTAGTGGAATAATTTATTTTGAAGTATTCAGTGGGGGAAATCCACTGTGGAAAAAGAGTAGTCCTCATTAGTGCAAGGGGGCAGAGAATCCACAATGGAAACAACGAAGGCAATGACTCCAAATTCCGATGGAGCTTTAGTGCCGGAGCTGGGGATGTTGTCGGCATCCCACTTCCATCCAGGTGACCTGTCCGCTGCAGAACCTGATCTC
>JANZLP010000002.1:17542575-17552907 GCA_026930925.1 Chelictinia riocourii | reverse complement strand
ATCATATACTACAAAAACGTGTTAAGGCAGCTTAAAGTATTTGGATAAACTGGTGGTTTATACCAAATAAAGATAGATCTGAAGGTATTTGCCCATATTTGCACTGATTCTTTTATGCGGTGACTAATAGTTGCTAGCCATAATACAGTTTATAGACCCACAAAAATAAGGAAGGTAACAGAGGAAAAGAAAAAAAGAGCAGTGTCTGTATTTATACTGTCTTTGGGACACTCCCTCCAAGCAGGTGCCTCTCTAACCCCCTGGATCACTGAATAAGTAGAAAACTTCCAGGGAGGTCCTGACCGCCTGCGGAGATTTGTTATTTACAGATAATTCCCCAATGAATCGAGTCTCAGCCTAGTTGAGCCACAACCCTTCCACTTTCTTTCCAGCATATCCAAGAAATACGACTACAACACTTGAACCCTAGGGATGATGAAGGTGCTCTTCGCGTTCAAGCCCAAGCTGGAGCGAGCTGTGCTTCACTGATCCCCGAGCTGTTTTCCGTGCCATAAAAACTTAAGACTTGCATGACTCTAGGGGCTTCAGTGACACGTATAACCCGGTTGTATTTAAGCAGTATTTAACAGCAATGCCAATAAATCAAAAGTAAAATTTCAGAGCTGAATGCAGAAGCATCCACATGCCCAGACATGTGTCTTAACTATTAGTAATGTTCATTGAAATCTTAATTCCCCCAGACCGAGGTAGAGGGAAGCTAACGGAGGAAACAATAATGCTATCTGACACGCGTGACCTTTCCGATTAAAGCAACCTGTCTTTCCTAGAGCAGGCAGTCACTACAGCTCATTAACAGCTTTGCACTCTATTCTTCAAAATACTGTATCAACCAATCCATATTCTTTATTTCTGGTGGCATTTGGAAATGTCTCAATTTCCTCTTGAAGTTAATGAGAGACAATGGGTTAGGTCAGCAATGATGGATGTTGCCTTATGAGCAACACACCCATCTATTTCTATATTTTGGGCCAGTTCCGCTCCCATTTCCCCTGCCTCCTGCCACCCTTGCGGAAAAAACAGTTTGTTATCGAAAGATCCGAGTAATACATAAAAAGGTCTATCACTGTTTGATTGGGTTTTACAGTTGAACACGCATATCAATGCGATACATAGAAAGATACTGTATTTTAAAAAGAAATAATCAAATTACTGGCGTAGGTGCTATCGGAAACCGCAGACGCCCGGCACAGATGACGAACAAAGCTCCTTTCACTAACCCAGTTCTTGCATCTCCATTTCAAAAACGCCAAAACAGACCATTGATCCCAGAGCAGGAGTCACAGACACAGGACATTAACCGTGCCGGTACAAAACTGATTTTGAATATCTAACTTTTTCATAACACTGATCTTTAAGTACATAAATAATACATCTTTTGTCAATGCACTGCACAAAATAAAAAAAAACAAACAGCTTTTGGAACATTGGTATGTATCTTCTAATATCACTGTATTTGTTCCAACAATTGACTAACATTTCCACTACAATTCCCTTGATACCAGAGCTAAAAGTTTAAGATCATTACCACAGGGATTGAATTTACATCAGTCACACAAAGCGAATTTCTACAACCTTGTTGCCATCAGGTTTAGATACCATTCAGGAAGATTTAGAGGTACTGTACAACCAATGAAAAGCTGCAGTATTTTTCCAGTGGAAAAAAAAAAGCCTAACGAAAATTCACATTTGAAGGCTACAGAAATTAAAGCAAGCTTGTTTCCCAGCTCAGAAAGAGCTACAGACGTGCAGACGCACAGGAAAATTAGATATGATGTAATGCATATTAGTTTTCCCTCTTGTACAAAGTTTAGTTGTCTGATTACATTCAGGTTTAATGTGGAACAGCTACATATTGAAAATGTAGTGATCTATTTGACACTGATAAAATAAGAACTACGGAAATGCTGTAAGCAAACAGCTATTGCTCAGTATTTGAGTGTGCTATTTGGGATATAAAACTGACAGCTTTTCCATTGCACAGTCCTTGGTTAATATCCACAGTTATTTGAGCATATTTTGTGATAAAAATCACATTAAAATGGTTATTTAAAATACACAAAAAACGCATGTGTGTATTTCTGCAGTTTCCTCCTCATTTGCTCAAACTAAAACCAGTTTTCACCAGAATACTGAAATCTGCTTTTCCACAGTAGGGGCTATTCCGGCATTCTAATCTCCCACCTCGTTGGCTAACGGAGCGCTTTAAGGACAGATCCAAAGAGTCACGGAAAGGGAAAAGCTTTTTCCCTAGTTTTCATACACTTAGAAGTGGCAGAAGTGTTATTGCTGCTAAAAGTCGACAATAAAACAACACCAGAACCACCTTCAGGCGAGAAAGATGACTGGAAAAAGCCAGCACGAAGAGCAAAATGTTACAAAAATTTGCGAGCAACAAATCAGAAGTTTGGAATGAAATTGTAGTTTACATCACCTTAACTACAACTAGTAAACCTAGAGGCTATTTTAATTGCCATAGCACCTTACTAAACTTTCACAAATACTTTTAGGAAAAACTAAGTGGTGCCATTGCTTTGTTTCCTATAATTTCTAGGATGTAGAATGTATCGTCCAGAACACCACCAGGCACCGGCCCTGACCCAGAGACGGCAAGTGCCAAGGAAGGCAGTATTCTGTTGCTGAGGTTTTCATACAATATGTTGAAACAGTATTTCAGTATCTTTGTAATGTTGACTCATTTCCTGCTACAGTAACACCCTTGTTCCCAATATTCTCCGAAGAAGTGATTTGATAAGCAATTTAAATGAGTATTTCCAGCATACAAACACCTGCTTGAGAAACATGTGGCCATGATATCAAGAGGCCAGCAAAAGCCTTGTTACTGCACGTTTCCCAGAACGGAACAGGCTCAGAAAATACAACAGTACGTTCTGTAAATGGAAAGAGAACATTTATGGAGATTCAGCTCAAATAAATTGGGAAAGTAAGCTCTCAAGAGATGTTTTGCTGACCAGAGTAAAACATCCATTTAATCCTGACAACATAAAATACCAAGCTGGGCGTGCATTTATAGGATTGCTATCTTACACTGCAGGTCCTCCAGGGCACAGATTTTGCATCCCACCCACGGTGGACCTTGAATGCCTGTCCTTGTAGTGCCCAGATTGAAAGTTTATATCCCCAAAACAAACTTCGGAGCAGCTAATAAAAAAATTCCTTGAACTGCCAATGATTAAAACAACTCTTAAGTAACTGGATGCCTCCAGCATCCTGGAGAGAATGCTGGAACGTTTCTCCCTGTAGAGCACCAGTTCAAATGCAGATCTTCTTCCAAGGAGTTAGGAGGCATCAATTAACTCCTGGGGATTAGACTATGTGTCTGCCAAGGTGCCACTTCAGAGGAGAGCACATTTCTGCACTGAGGTGTCTCCACTGCCCAGAGCCACACGGATGGGGCACAGCTGACATGAGGACCCTCACAAGGATGCAAACAGCTCAGCATAAGCCAAGCTGAACTTGTGTTGGCACAAAATCACCAAACCAGAAGCGATCTGTGGCTCGGCAAGCGGGAGCTGAGTGGAGCTGAGCCGAGTCGCTTTGCCCATCTTGCAGCAAATTGATCCCAGTAAATTGGTTTGTCGTGCTTAGCTTTTAAGTGCTCATTTTTGCTGAGGCCCTTTTTTTGTTGCAGCTTCTGGACGTTCCACAAAGCGGTAAAAGACGGAAAGAGAAGAAGAGCCCTGCTCCCCCACGGAGGGAAGGTGGGCTCCACACCACCCTGCTGCAGCTGCAGGGGAGCCTACAGCTTCCACACCAGCTTCTCCTCCCCGTCCGTCTCCCGGCCACGTCGGCAGGAAGAGAGGCTTTGGCATTGGTGAGAATAGACAACCTTGAAGCGAGACGCTGAAACTTTGTGTGACTAAGTGGATTTACCACAATCTCCAGCATGAGATAAATCTCCACCCCTGGCCCCCAGCCCTCCCCTGCTTCCCTTTCCCACGCAGGCTCATCCAGCCTTGCTTCGCCAGCCAGCCCCTGCCCTGCTCTCTGCCATCCACCCTTGGGATTTACCTTCACTGCCACCAGCATTTTGTCGTTGGTGGGGCTGAGGTTGTAACACTCGGCCAAGAACACCTTCCCAAAGGCACCTTCTCCCAGCTCCCTCTTCAAAACGATGTCTCTCCTCTTAATATGCTGGACATCTGTTGGAGGGGAGGGGAGGAAGAGGAAGAAGGTTGAGGGAAGAATGAATCAGGGTTAATTCAGGGAATGGAAAACAACTAATTCAATTTTCTAGCAAGCTGCAAAGGATCTGAAATTGCTTTGCAAAAATATCTACGGGGATCTTTTTACCCACCCGCGGAATGCAGCCATCTCTGGGATGGAGCTAGTCTCATGCAAAACATCTGCGAAGAAAGTACTTGAGGTTTATCACATATTCACTACAAGCTGGCAGCAAGCTTCTCCTCAGGGAGAGGAACCTTTGGGGCAAAATCTCCTACAAAGACCTGAATCTCTTTGGAACGATCCTGGATATAATTCACCTCCTGAGAGGTGCAGCAAAGGTCACATACCTCTGATGCCAGGCCAGGCGAGATTAGAAGGTCCTCCTGAGTTTTGCATTTCAATCGGGATCAGTTTAAACCCAAACACAGGCAGATTTTTGAGGCTGAGCCTTGGCAAGTCAAAGCGTTCCCACGGGGAGGAGGACCACTGACCCCCACGCACCTTAGGGCACTAGCAGGAGCTGGCTGGAAGTGCCAAGCGCTGCCCCGCAGCAAGACCCTGACCCTGCAGCCATCTCCTACGCGACTGTTCCCTCAGAAACAAGGTCATCCCAGGATAAAGTCACTGGCACAACAGACAAACCGAACCCATTCGTTTCAATGATCCTTTCCACTGACATTTAGGATGGCGAGGACTGACAGAGAATAGCAACCGAGGTTTCAGGAAGAATCAAAAGAGCAATAGCTATTAATTTAACAAAGGTACAGAGGCCTATGAAGATTGGTCTGCTCAGCTAGCAGGGTCATTCATAAGGTCTAGATCTACCCAGGCACGAGGCACCTACAAGGGTAGGCAAGTGACTAGCAGGTTATCCACAAATGCTGCGTCCTGATTAAATGCCGCTGGCTGCTGGGAGAACTTGGGGTTCTCCATATTCTCTGTTGGGGAAAACATCAGGGCACAGCTACTTGCTGCCAAACCTCTAAGCACCTTTCTGGCATCACAGCACCCATACAGCTCCTCTGGCAATACAAAGAGGCTTTTTTTTAATGCTTGGAATGGACTGTGGAAGCAGCTAGAGATGCACAGCCATCAGAGCGTTTTCTGGAGGCACAGTACCCAAAACTTCATCTCCCTAAACTGCCCTTCACTGGAGCTGGCTGCCTCCCTTGAGAACTGTGGTGGCACAGACCACCCCCACCTTCAGCCTGATGGTCATGGCAGGGCAGTGGGAGCTACACACTCTTCTCCAGTGCTTGGTGAGCAAAAGCTGATGCCTTAGAAGTCTCCTCAAGCAGAGGCATCAGATGGGACAGTGCCCTCTTTCCACTCCTACCCTGGGGCCATTCATAACTTGGCCCTGCATCTGTTTGCTCACACACTGGACTGGTTTTGAGTCTTTCCCACCTTTTCCATGCGCCACAGGAGCCGTAGAGGTATGCACCCCTTAGCTCAGATGCATTTCCCTTGGGGCACTGCGGATGCAGGAGGTGGAGGTGACTAACACCAGGTTTCAAAGTGGCTCCAGGGAACCATCAGTAACCGCGATCTCCATCTGCCACCGGCTGGTACCACCCAGGCACCCAACTGGGCACCCACGTCGACCCGAGGGAGCATATGCCCCACAACGACATAGGTACCACTTAATGCATCAAAAAGCCAAGGGATTGGAAGACTAACATCCTATTGGCTTTTGTACAATCAAGCTTTTTCTTTAGGAGCTCACAGACAGGTTTAAGGAGCTGCAAACTCTGGCCCTTTTGCTTGTTTGGGAAGACGGATGCTGCGAGATTGCATAAGCAATGGGCCTTGTAATGAACGATGCCTCTATAGAGAATTCCCGTTGACCTTTTCATCAATTGTTCAATAGACTGAAAACTGTTGGTTACCAATATTAATAATATTAGTAACATTAAGGCACAGGATGGTAGGCACATCCGAAATGACTTTGGTTTTAAATCTGCAGTGACAGCCAGGGAGAACAAATCACATGTGGACTTTGCCTTCTCCACCTGGTTTAGCTGAGTGTTTAAGGAGTACCTTGAGAAATCTGAAAAATTATGTGTTGAAATGTTAAGTGATGCACTTGGGTGAGGAAAGTCCTAATTATGAAAATATCCTTGTGTACTGTATAAGTGTGTCAAATCTTGGTTTTAGACTTCTGTAGCACATGCAAAGTGACATTGATCATGTCTTTAAATTGTTGTGCATTTTAAATGTTAGTGTTGGTTTTTTCTCATGTGCTTTAACCTGTTCCCCCGAGTGCTTCACTCCCTTCAGTGCCCATAACATTTCTTATAATGGCTCAGTATGCTTTGAAGATGGGAGCAGGATTTGGGCATCTAGCTTTTTTAGAGTTTGGTCATATTTTACATCAGAATTAACTCGGAATTCAAGGATACAAGCCTATGTACTCATTGCAGGGGTTTACAAAGTGTAGACTTTTCACTTGCTAATATGAAAGATTTTCACTGAGGATTTTATAAGCTCTCAGTTGTTTATAGCTAAAAAATAAAATGTTGCACTTGTTTACCCAAGATTTTTTTTTAATACATTACACAGTAAATTCTTATAGAACATTAAAAATTATAAAGGCTGTTAATTGTCCATTACTTGAAGTTAAAATATAACATTTGTTTGGGATTTTTTTTCCCTTAAATAATATTAGTCAGACTTTTCCTGACTAATGCAGGAAAGGCTTATAGTTATCTTTTATAATTGTTTTAAACTGTTAAAATGGGGTTAAGATTGAGAGAATGCATAGTATTTTCAGTATATGCAATAACTTGGGTAAAATGCATTACAATTTCACTGTGATTATCCTCCAAATACATAAAATAAACCTAGAAAATACAGTAATAAAGTTGACATCAAAAGAAACGCAAGTATGTTAAGTTATGAAAATACATGTACCCAAGCAGCAAGTGCTTATTAGTGTACACTGATACTTATAGTCACACATTAAACTTAGCCTTGCAAGAGCCATTCAACTTCTTTATTTTTCCCCTGTAGCTTTTTTTTTTTTTCCTCACAGCAGAGTTCAGGTTGTTTGGGTGCATTAGGATATGGCTGTCATTTTGAAAAAGCTTGGTTTGGTTTTGTTTTTTTTTTAAATATGGGGAAGAGCATCTTTCTTCTTTTCTTCCTGAAGAAGGAATGTTCAGTAGTGGAGGAAACAAGAAGCCTGAATGCTAAAACAGTAAATGCATTGTTCAAATGTAGGCAGACAGCCTAGATTTCATATATATATATATACACACACACACACGTGTGTGCATGTGCGCATGTATGCACATCTTACATTACAAGAAGTTGGGGTTGCTTTATTTTCCATTAAGCTAGTGTGTAAATGTAATCTTTGCAAAACATGCAGTTCTGTCTAAAAGATGTCAGGGCATAAGTTACAGGTTGTTTCTGTGTAAATCCAACCCCTTTCCTTAAAATACTATTTAAAACAAGTATGTGTTATCTTTACTTGCAAAATACTGTTTCAAACTGCAATAGAGATTTCAAGCTATATACAGACTACAGTAAAAGTTTAAAATTATACCCAAAAATATGTTTCAGGTTCAGATGTACATTTTTCACTGTCCTTAAGATTAAAATCTTCCTATAATGCCAATTGTGATAGCATTATCACAGCACCATAATTTTGCTTTATCACTGTTGAAGATTATTAAGTGAAATTCAGGGTATTTGACCTTTATGCCCTTTCTCTCCCATAAAATGATTTTTTTTTAGTATGCAAAACTTTTTGAAATCCTCATGCACAGAAGTCTTCCTCTGTATGGTGCCCCACCATAGGAACATGTCTATGTGCTGTGGTCAAAGAAGCTCTCTACCTTCCTTCTCCTGAAGGGAGTTGACTTTATTAATCATACTGCATAAAATAAGATTTGCTTAAGAAAAGCAACTTGAAAATACTTACTCAAAGTATGGGCTGAGTTGAGCTATGGGAGGGGAAAGTGCAGAAGATCTGTGAAATGAACAGGCTAGTTCTCTGCTCTTGGAGAGGTTTTGTTATGTCCATTTCCATTAATACTCTGAACTCTGAGATGAACAGTTAGCTTTATATCTTTGTAACCAGAGAGAGTTCAGAGGAGTGTCCTGTACTCTGTTGGGCTTCTCTCCACCTCCATTTATTTTCCTCCAGTTAGCAGGTAGGCTTCTCATAGCCTATGGGTTACCACTTCCTTTTCTCCCCCCGGGTTCCTCTGGGTTGCATGGGAGAAGGGCAGAGCTAGTACCTGAAAGCAATGAAATGTTCTCAGGCAGTGCAATCCTTATGTGCACCCTCCTTACAAACGCGCTGTTCACCCTTCCTCAGTACTGCTTCTCTCACAGAGAAGTGCAGCCAAATTATTTTCCTGTATCACATCCAGCCACAGGGAAAGGGCAGAATTCCATTGTGCAGAATAGCATGCTGAGGAGCCTTGTGTTGCCTTCAAAGTTGTCGCAAGATAAAGAACAACCCTGGAAGCTGCTGTTGTACAGCTAAGAATATAAAAGATTTTACTGAGCTAAGTTGTTTGTTAAAGGGACTATGCACTAGATTAAAACCAAGTTGAGGTTTTACTCAGTTGGTACTTATATGTGGATGAACAGGGCCAAACCACATTTAGGGTTCAGTAAGACATGGTTTTGTTGGTTCTCCTGTGCAAAAGTAGATGTCATTTCTGGGTAGCTGAATGTTAATAAATAAAAATAATGTTCCTATAACTACATAAAATGGGTAACACTTGGCACTGAACATAGAAATTGTGAAAAAAGTACAACTATTCCTAGTCTTTGAAATGCCATGTTGTTCTTCACAGGTGAGTTGCAAAATTCACTATTGTTTTTTTCAGTTTTGCCTTTTCAAATGCCTAGATAGTTCTTCAATTAAATATAGAAATTGTCTTTTATTCTCTTAAATTGTTCTGTGCTGGTACTGTCAGGTGTTAAGTAGCTCCTAGATTTCTTACTATGGTGAATAAATGGCCTGGATATTGAGGAGCTAAGCATTATAAATCCCACTGTCATAAATCTTCCAACTTAACAGAATAGGAGCTGCAGTGTTCAACGCCATTGAGAGTTGAGCTCAGTGATTCCAAAGTATTTTGGGTAGCTCTGGCACTGGGAGTGCATCATTTTAAGATTACAGGGATTTGGAGCTATGTAGTCCTTTTGTATTACTAACTTTCTTTAGTCTTCTGTGCAGTATTGCCCAAACTTAATACACTGAAATAAAAGTTTTGAAGCTGAAAAAAGAGGGCAGACAAAAAAACTAGCAATCAGAACTCTGACTTATTCGATCACGCTATACAAAACCCCCTTAATATTAGGTAGGGTAATTTTAGGATGAAGAAAATCATCTAGATGACAAACTCCTGCAAGATAGCAGAAGCATTTTTGACTCAGTTGTTGGCTGATTGCAGATATATTGGAGATGCTTCATTCCTATAGAGATTTTTCTGCAGGGTAACTGTAGGCATTTCTAGGTCTCATCCAGCAATATACAGTCTTATCTACCTACTTCCTAAAATGGGCATTAGCTTTGCAGTAAACTGAAATGTTGCTGGGAGGACTTGCCCTCTCCCGCATCCCTCCCCAAAGGCAAAACAAAGAAAAAAAAGAAAAACCCACCCTAATCTTTTAAAGGTTTTTGCTGTTGTGACATATAGATTAAAAAAATAATTCTATATATATCTCTTTAACAAAATTAGTGAAATTTTCCCAAGCGTGTCTTTTGTTACATATTCACACATACTTGAAATATAAGAAAAAGGAAAATTCAAGTTTTGTTTGTGGGAAATGTTCTAGGTGGTGTTGGGGAAAAATGCGTGTTTCTCATGTCTCTGTCATATCTTCCTATTTTTTTCCTCACAGCCACTGATCACTGTGAACCTGTTTTTGAAGACAGTCACTACATGAAAAAAAACATTTCTCCCTCTGATTTCAGCATTCTGTACTGCTGTGAAGTTTAAGCATTCCAATGGAGAAGTGGTCCTGTAACAGGCCAGGATATTTTTCTTAGTGCGAGGAGCTTGTTTCATTCTGTCACTGTACCAGCAAATGACACTTTCTGGTTTCATTGTGCAGAGCTAAGACGATTAAGAACACGGTCTCTGTGAATCTGGAGCTGAC
>JANZLP010000002.1:17154044-17164847 GCA_026930925.1 Chelictinia riocourii | reverse complement strand
AAAATACATTAAAAATACTGATATGGCCCTTTGCAGAATAGAATTTATTCCCTTAAACATACATTTTAAATGACTGAGCTGCTTGCCAAAGGTCATGAAGTTAAATGTCTTATAAGTTCCAGTGGCCTCTTTGGGAGCAAAATTAGTCAAAACAGAGGTTTTTGAAAAATCTCAGCTTAAGACTGGTGAATGTAGCATTATATTGATACTTTCATATGGTATTTGATTTAATAGTCTTTTTCTTGTGCCAGTGTTGCAACAGTGTGTTCTGCAGCTGGATGCTATTTTCTGGGGCTGCTTCTGGTTTTAGAGAGCTTTCTATTTTTACTGTTCACTCAAACAGTAACATCACTAGTGGCTTCCCTATAAGTGGTGGGATTTGTGTTTCCTCTTATTTAGGACAGCAACAGATGTAATGTATTGTTCCTGAAATGTAGTATCTTTTTCCTCCCACTATAGGAGACTTAAACTATCCTAAGACAAAAGTTCTGCAGTTATGACCTCTTCTCGAGTCACTTTTGAAGTAAGAGGACCATCAGTACCAGGTACCCAAATCATACTTTCTCCTTTTTGTATGGTTTAACTAGAAGAAAACTGAATAGAAGAATGTTCAAAGGCTGTCTTGTCTTTTTTCTTCAGAGGTAAAAGAACATGTGAGTTCAAATATCAAAATGATAAGTCATTGTAAAATAAATGAATTAAGAAATTTCACATAAGAATTTGAAAGTGAGATTTGGGAATTAATTTTTACCTTTTTCCTCAAACAACAATTTCATAAGGAGCTAGAGATTTTGATGCTAACTGAAATGGTTATGACTGTTTTAAAAAGCAGTGTTCTGTCTTTAACTTTTTATTCCAGGGAAAGGAGTATTTACATTCTGAACCATGATAGTCAGGCATGCATTGATGTGTTTGTTCAGTTTTTTTATTCTCTCTGCATCCTTGTTTAAGGCTCTCCATAACGGGATATGACCTCTTCTAGGAGTTCACCAGGACAGAAAGAATATGCAGCTTAATTCAATATTCCATCTGTGCAAAAATGTATAAAATATTTTCCATAATCTAAATGAGGAGCACAAGGTGTCAGATCATGTAGAACACCAAGATTTAGTGTTGATAAATTGTGCTTATTATTTTGACCTTCATCTTCAGGAACTTTGAAGGAAGGTGACCAAAAAAGTAATTGGTGGTTGCCTAACTGAAGCGGATGAATGTGGGAACATGTACAGATTGGCAGAATTCCTGTTACAGGCAAATACCAGATGGCATAAGTGTCTGTTGTAGTTGGGGAAAAAAAAAATGATAGAAACATTTTACGAGTTTTGAAATCTGCCCCATGTTAGATCTGTCCTGTGTTTCTCCCATTTGTTTGGGAATTTGGAAACTGAACATTGACACACAATGTGGACATGAAGCCTTTAGTAAGAATTAGTGTTTTTATAGCATTCTGGAGAAAACTTTTAAAGTTAAAGAATGAATTGACCTTAGATCAAATGAAGTTGTAAAGCACTGGTGTAGTAATACAATGGAATATGGCAGGCTATGTTCTTTTTGCCCTGTTTACAGTGTTTCTTCCACTGTTGTGATGGCACTGTCACTAACAGAGTTGACTTTGGATGTGTAACTTTTTCTTGTGCTGATAATATCTGGAACAAAAATAAGGATTAGGGAGACCTAGATCCTGCTTCACTGACTGGTTACAAAGAATTACCTAGAAATACTTATATGTATAGCATCAAGAGGTGACACAGAAGGTTGCTTCTGCTTATGACAATATTAATACTGTTGGTTTTGACTGGGGAGAAGAGCTTTGAGATGCAGCAGTGGCAAGATGGGCTGCATTTTAGGGCCAGCTTTGAACAACAGGCTAAATGCTCCATGGGCTCGCAGTCTTGAATTTTGCTGTTGCTGGCCACCAACCGCTCCTTCTTGAGTTTCCCCATAGATATCTCTTGGGGGTAGAGAGTAGTGCCAGGCTTGGGAACAGTAGACTCTGCAGAGTGCACCCCGCCAAAGACCCCATTACCTGGCCTGACTGCAACTCTGAATGTTTTCTCTTCAGGATGCCTTGCAGCTTTTTGCTCATGGGTCTTCTCTACTTTGTCTCTTCTCTCCTTTGCCTCGAAAAACTCCTTCTCTCTTTGAATCCTCCAAAGCTCCTCCTTTGTTCTCCTCAGCTTCTCTCTGAGGAGGGCCTCTTTCTTTTGAATTTCCTCTTCCAGGTTCCGTCCATCTGCCTCCAACTTTAGGATGTAGGCCAGCTCTCTTCTGTATAGATGGGAGGCTGACTGTTTAGGCTCTGCTGTCCAGGGAGAGAGCACTGCAGCAAGCTGAGACCTCCCTGCTGGAGGCTTCCCTTTGCTCATTGAGCTAGGCCTACTATTTGGACTTTCCTCCACGTACGGGGAACTTTTGGGCTGTGCCATGTTGACCACTGGAACACTCGCACCCTTGTGGTGAAGGATTGGTTTCAGGGGATGGGCACGATCCACTCCTTCTTTCTGTCTGGCTACTGATTTAGCTGGCAGAGTCTTGGTCTGGCTGGTGAGATACTTGCTCTGCAGTCCAGCTGAACAGAAGTCTCCGTGCCTGGAGCTGTGTTGACTGCTTTCTGCAGAAAGAGAATATGAATAGCTTCGACTCTTTTGGGCATAGAGATCCTTTAAACCTTCCTCTTTGTCAGGTATGGGTTCGTGCTGATAGTTGTTCTTCTGGTGTTCCAGCTGGGAACTGGGAGCAAGCTTAGCAGCTGCCACCACACAATCCACCGGTGGAAACAAAGCCATTCAGTGCCTGAGAAAGAGCCTGAGGTTAGAAGCAAAGTCATTACAGACTTTCTTATCCAAAACCTGACAAATTTTCTCCTAAAAATCTACACCTGGAGGCTACAATGAGAGGCTATAATAAATATTAGCAATGGTTTTGTAACTTTTCTGGGAGCTATAAATCCTTACATTCCTTCCATCTAGGGAGCTCTCGTGCTGCCTCTTCCAGTCCCAATCATTTATGCAGCCAGAAGTAAGATATGCTTTTATTTCGTTCTCTGTCTGAGCCCTGTGTTTTCATGGTGGCAGCAGAAATATGCTGTACTGCTGGAGAAATTATACTCTCCCAGGGTGTTTCCCATAGCGTATCCCTTCAGTTTTGACAGCGTAGCACACAGGTCTGACGCGCAGGCGTCGGTAAAGCTCAGTACAATCTTCCTGTGGCTCGTTCTACCACATCCCCCGGAGTGTGCCAGGCACCCACGCCGCAGGCCGGCCCGCCGGGGCGAGCGGCGTTACCTGCGGGGCTGCGGCCGGCGCTCTGCCCGGCCTCCTCGGCAAGCTGCGTCGCCACCCGTTTCGCTTATTGGTCTCACATCGCCCGAGAGACCCGGCACCACCACCACCTCCTCCTCCTCCTCCTCCTCCTCCTCCTCCTCCTCCTGCTGCTGCTGCTGCTGCTGCCGCCGCTGCGCCGTATAATGGTGCACCTTGGGCGGCTACGGAAAGGAAAAGTTACCTACCTGTAAAACAGCGAGCTGTTTCGTACTGCTCCCTGTACAAAAGAAAATGAATAGAAAAGCGTCTAGTTTTCTAACCTGAAAATAAATGCCTCTAGTTACTTGTAGTCCTGGTAAAATCGGTCAAAAGCTTATCCATGCCTTCGCAAAAGAGGGGCTGGGCCAGGTCCTCCACTCACAGCAGTGTTAGTGCCCTGGAGGTTAAGTCTTGTATTTCTTGGTCCTTTTTGTGACTTTATCGCGTGTGAAGCAAGTAACGTGCCAAAAAAGCGAATAACAGATTCAAACGTGAGCATATTTCTCAAGCTAGTGAACAGTAGTGCAAAGCCTTCTCGGTGAACACTTTGTAGGTGGCATGTCCCACAGTGTATGGAAGAACGTGTAAATCTGTCTGAAGTCCCTCTTGATTTGCTAACGAAACCTTTTAGAAACCTCTTTGAAAATCTTGGATCAGTTTGAGAGAGAGCACTGCTGATGAACTGTTTTCTAGACACGGCATTATGGCTTAATAGTGGGAGGATGTAAATACGTGAGTATATGTAGGTTCACTGCTAATGCTGCATGCAGTTGTTAGAAAACAATCTTTCTTTTTAATAGTAGTTCTTACTACAGGACTTTCTGTCCTATTGAAAGCATCCCAAAGCATAATTTGTTGGCTCCTAAACATCCATTTAGCATTATCTGGGATATAATCTATGTTGGAAAAAATATGAATTATTCTAAATAATATTCTTTTCTGAAGTAGGTTGCAAGCTGTCTTGCATAGTAAAGAAGATCTTAAAGCAAAACCTTAGTACCTAAATTGGTAATGAAGCAGAAAGGTAATTTTTAGATCTATTAACCTTCATTTGCTAACCTTGACATAGTTGTGTTAGCCTACAAAAGAGGACCTGTGTGATGTTATTGGCAGTTGCCTGAAATTCTCATCTGCCACCACACAATGTTTACTCATTATGTCGGGGCTTAAATTCTGAGCATCTTTAGGTAAGTGTTGTGCTGTTAAGAGATGCAAGGCTTCAGGGTAAGCAGTAATTCCATGCAGGAGATGCACATTGCAGCTGGCTGTATTGCTTCTCAGAATTTTCCCAGAATAATCACTTTTACGGTGTGGAAAAGTACTTCTGGGAAGTGGGGGGAGAAATTATTAATTTGTCGGGATTTGCAAAGGCATTATACAAGTACCTCCTTATTGTTGGAGGGGTTGTTTGTTTAATTTCTAATGCTGGCATTAGTAGGAAACCACAAGGTAGAAATTTTAGGTGAATGGTACCTGTTCTCCCTTCCAGATTGGGTATCACATTACAAAACAAATAAATATTTGAGCAATTAAACATAAGTTTCATTTCTTTTGTGCCTGACAGTGTAGGTTAGCTTACAGTCAAGCTAATACCAAGTAATGGAATTGGTTTGGATTTTTTTTCTTTTTTCTTTTTTGTACTTAACCATTTGTTTTTGCATGAATTGCAGAGTTGCATTATTTGAATTTATCCTACCCTTGTCCTATTCAGCTAAGCTTGGTGAAACATTTGGAAGTTAGTAATAATGACTTTTTCACATAAGCCTAACTTCTTTGGGAACCAGGGTGAAAAATGAAGCCTACGCTGACTTTGTAAAAAGTTTCTGTAGTTCATTACAACCAATTATATAACCAATGTCTTGGGAATTCAGAATTTAAAACCACTGTCATGGAACTTGAATGTCTGTTTTCCTTTAGAGTTACACATTGCCATTTTGTTGGAACATTTGAGCATGGTGATTTACTGAAACCCCCCAATGTTTTGGCAGTACAATTCTCATGGATTGTGTAGTGTTTTGCTTTTGATGTTGACCCAAAGAAGGGCAGCTTGTTAATTTTATGAAAAGACAATGAATCAGGAACGTACTGTGGAAGAACAGTTGATTTGATCTGTCAGGAAGTCATTTAAAAATATCTTGATGGCACTCTTCGTTTAGTTATAGAAACTGATTAAGTGTTTCTCACATAATTTTGAAAGCCTTTGAAAAAGGAGCAGTAGAAAGGAATAAAAAAGGAGCAGTATGGTCAGTGAAGGTAGAAAGGTAAGATGATGGAGAAAAGGGAAAGAACATTGAAAGGATGATCTGAAGACATAAGCCTTGAACAAAGCTTGAACTTTTTTGTTCACAGTGAAGGAATTAAACGCACTCTCTCTCTCTATGTATTTTTTAAATAATATACAATACTAACATTATAGAAGTATATATTTTTATCGAATATAAATTTTAATTATATGTATCAAGCATCATAAGAAGAGGTTGCAAATAACCAATATGGCCAACAATTTGAAGGCTAAGGGGGAAAGGATGGGGAAAGGAAATACTCTTCAGCTGAGGAGAGACAGGGAAGAACAGGGGAAGGAAAAGAGTGTGTGTGGGCAGGGAATTAAAGCTAAATTGCCTTTACTGTAGATGCATTTGAGAGAAATAACGGAAATGTCTGAAATAGAGATGCTTGTTTCAAGAAAGCAGTTAAGGGAGACTTTAGAAAAGATTTCTGATGAAAAACTGAGTTTAGTTTTGACCTTATTCTGTAAAATAAAGTGTTTCCTTAAAATATAAATTACACCTTAAGAAATTATCTTATTTGTTTCTGAATTCTCAAACATGAGTAATCAAATGCTAGAACAAGTGTATTCGCATTCTTAGAAATTTAAAAAATCTGTATCTTAGAAGCTCAAAATTATAAACCAACCAACCTTCATGCAGCAGTTAATTAAATGTTTTCTTCCTTACTACTCATTGGGTTTAAATGATGCAACCATTCAGCTGCGGTGAATTAAACATGATCCTATCTCATAACTACTGCATCACAGGGAGACATCACAGGGGCAGAGTAAGATGCAAGTGAATGGCTTTACACTGGGTACAGCTCTCAAAGCTTGTTTTGATGAGAGATCGCTTGATTTCCTCACTGTGCAAGTTCAGCCATCCATCTCGGAAGCAGGTGGGGTGGTCCCTTGCCAGCAGGTCCATCCTGGATGTACTGGGGTGGTGAGGGATGGGACTAAAACTGGGGGAGAGCAAGGGTCTTCTCAAAGTTGGGGATGGAGCGGCACAGCAAGTCATCTTCTGGAAGATCCATGGTCCACTGCAGATGATAGAAAAGCAGGAGAGGAGCACCACAGTCTCCATAGAACTATGTGGTGCTTTTGGAGGGAGGAAGGGATTTCTTTCATGGGGTAGTTGAGGTCAGAGTTTGGACCAGTATGTGAGTGACACAGCAACTCATGCTTCAGAAGGACCCAGCAATTCTTTTCCCAGTGACCAGAGCTCTTTCTCCCTCTTTTGTAGGAAGAAATGCCAGTGGCTCTGCCTTCCCATTTCAGGACCTCTGTCCCCCAGCGAGGCGAGGAACAACTTCAGGAGGATGAGTGAAATCCTTTAGCTGCTGGCATCGTGAACAGGACATGTCACTTAAGCACGGGAAGACAGGAAGAGGACACAATCCGCAAACTTCCTGAACAAACCAGGAATGCCATCCTGTGCCTGACACAGCCCCTCCAGCCGCCTTGGCACAAGCTGCCCATTCCCCTCCATGAGACTGACCATCTGACAGCCTTCCTGCCTGCCCAGCTAGTCTCTCCCAGCAAGGGAAAGCAAGTATCTTCTGTTTATTCCTTTTCCTCCATCTGCTAGCACATAATACGAGCCCACTCTGCCATTTTTGCCCTTCTTTCCCCCTTTCGCCTTGCTGAAGAAGCCAGTCTCCATTAAGCCGAAGGACAGCCACCCACACCACCCCACTGCAGATGTCCACATGGTCCTTGGTTCGAATAAGAAAATTTAGAAACAAACAAAATCTTTCATTTGCCTTCACCAGCTTCGGATATTTGTCCCAGGAAGACAAGCTCAAAATATTGACTTCACATGAAAAATGTCTCTTCTATTCTTGACCTTCCAAGGCTTCTTTTAAATTGTACCTGTTGTCCCCAATGAATTAAGAATGGACCATTCCACAGGGGAAAGTTTAAAAAAAACCCAAACAATTCTTGTGAATATGCCAGCTCCGCTGGCTTATCCCATTCCCTTCCCATCCTACACTGCTGTGCGGGACAGCCGCATGGTTGCGTGCAGAGCAGCCCCGTGCCAGACACTGCAAAGCTCTGTGGGATTTTGGGGCTGGGAGGTGGCAGGGACACATCACAGCTCACTTTTAAAGCTCCTCTGCCACACAACGTCACCATTACGAGGCAGCTACAGCGAAGCACAGGGCTCTCACTGTGTTTACCCTGTTGCTGCACACTTCCCTGTAACTTTCTGTGGAGCACTTGAGCATGAAAATCCTGCATAAATACATAAACCAGAGTCTTTTCTGATTAAGCATTCTGCTCTTAATTTTTCCGGGAAGAAACAGCTAGAGAATAGCTGGAGGTGCAGTGGGGATTGAAGGTCCATCCTTTTTTCTTTCTGTCTACCCAAGTCATATTCTCTGCACGCAACATCAGATTAAGCTGTCCCCCTTGCAAGACTGGAGCAGGTCCCTGACAGGGACTCCCAGCAAAGCCACACTGGGTTTTTCCGTGACAGCATGTCAGCTCCCTGGCTGGATGCTCTTGCTGCCACGCACATGACTCCCACCTCATATATTTCATTAATACTCCTGGAAGTTCACCCGTTGGAAGAGGGAGTGTGTTTGTCACAGCTAGAGACAGCAAAACCCACCCCAGCACCTGGGAGCGCTAGGAGCTGCTGGCAGTATTCCCGAGTTGTGCCCCTGCACTGCACAGGCGGTTCCCAAAGCCCAGCAAATAGCCAAAACCTCCTAAAACTCACTTTTTGGTAGTGGGTGGAGATGGGAGGAGCTCACCCACCCCCGCTGCGAGTTATCCAAGGTGAGTCTCAACTATATGGGTCTGCTTCCAAATAAAAACCATCATTGCTTACACATAGTATTTATATGTTCGTCCGCCCTGGTTTTGGCTCCTTCCCACTTTTCTGCACAAACTGCAGGCTGAAAAGGGCCATTCAGGGAGGCTTGCCGATGCGAACGCGGCTCCAGCCCCTCTGCCAGCTCCCTGCTCCAGAGTGAGCACAACAGATTTTTCAACCGGAGAAAAATCTTTCTTGGCCTGTGTTAACATTTTCACTTCTTACACTTAGACTATGTTCCCCTGGGCTTTCCTTTTTTCTCCTTTCCTCTTTTAAGGCCAATTGTTGCAATAGAGACCATAGCAGCAACCCATGTAAACTGCAGCCCGTGTAAACTCCGGCTGAGCTCTGTATATCCACATAAGCCCGGGGAAGCAGCGCCTTCTTCCCATGACCCCACTTCTGAGAAAACACTAAACCAACACAGACAGCCCTTGGTTTCTGCTCCTGAAACACATTTGCACCTGGTTCACTATCAACAAGTGCAAAATGGAAAATAAACATGAACGTGGGTTTCCCTATAGTGGATCAAACGGGTCTTTTCTTCCTTCAGTGATTAGATGGGAAAGCATATATTCACCAGCGGTTTTGAATGGCAGGTGCTGCGGGCATCAGCAAAATCCTCCTTGCCTGCTGCTAGCTGGACGTGCGATCATTTAAATCCCTTACCGTGCGACAAACCGCAGGCAAGTTAAGGGGGGGGGGATATGCTAACAGCAAAATTGTCTTCTCTTTTTCTCTTTTTTTGAAATCACGAAATCGCAATGCAAATAGCTGATTGCTGTGCTGTAGATTTCCAAAGCTGCAAGGTGTTTCCAGGAATACCTGACAGCCCCACGACAGCAGCCAGGGCTGGGAGGAAGGGGCAGCTTCCTCTCATAGCTTGCAGAAAACTCAGTACTAATCATCCCTACTGCTATCCCAGATTTTATTGTTATGCTTATCAAAGCTTAACCAAAAATAACATCCTTTCTGCTTAATCTCATTGCTGTCTTTTTCTGACTAGATATATTCCCTCTGTCTATATAGATAATAAGACAAGCTGAGTCAGGAGCACAGTAAGAGAGAAGAGAGCCTCAAGTGAAGAAAGGGTATCTTCAGGTTTTACTAAGACTAATAAGGTAGAAAGCTAAAAACAAACAAACAAAAAAGTATTTTACCCTCTTTTGGAGACACAGTCTTTATCTTTAAGGGTAAGGATTTCCCCCTGCTAAAGAAATTCCCCAGGGGACCCAGCCCTTCTCCTCAGGGCTGCTCTCAATCCACCCATCGCCCAGCCTGTATTTGTGCTTGGGATTGCCCCAACCCATGTGCAGGACCTTGCACTTGGCCTCGTTGAGCTTCATGGGATTTGCACAGGCCCACCTCTCAAGCCTGTCAAGGTCCCTTGGGATGGCATCCCTTCCCTCCGGCGCATCGACCGCGCCACACAGCTGGTGTCATTGGCAAACCTGCCGAGGGCACGCTCAATCCCACGGTCCACATGGCCGACAAAGATGTTAAACAGCACTGGTCCCAATACCGATCCCTGAGGAACACCACTCATCACTGGTCTCCACTCAGACATCGAGCTGTTGACCACAGCTCTTTGAGTGTGACCATTGAGCCAATTCCTTATACACCAAGTGGTCCATCCATCAAATCTATGTCTCTCCGATGTAGAGACAAGGATGTCACGTTGGACAGTGTCAAATGCTTTGCACAAGTCCAGGTAGACGATGTCAGTTCCTCTTTCCTTAACCACCAACAATGTAACCCTGTCTTAGAAGGCCATCAAATCTGTCAGGCACGATTTGACCTTAGTGAAGCCGTGTTATTCTGTCACCAGCCGCCTCCTTATTTTCCTTGTGCCTTAGCATAGTTTCCAGGAGGATCCGCTCCATGATCTTGTCAGGCACAGGGGTGAGACTGACTGGCCTGTACTTGACCTTTGCGCAATGAATCTGGATTTTGATTTACTTTTTGGTTTCTGATCTTTATTTTTCTTTCCAAAAGGCTGGAAATGTAGCACTCCCTGCTGCCAAAAAGGCCGAGATACTTGATGCAAGTCCCTGAGTCACACAGAAATGCCTGAAGAACAGCACCAACCCCATCCCAACCAACAGCCAGTCCCTATACCTCCCCTTCTGAACCTGTATTTTCCACGCTCTCCGACCCCGCCTGGTGCCGAGTGAATGACGGGGCTGACACAGACACGGCAAGCCCCAGGCAGGCGGATGCAGAGCCGCTGAGCAGAGCCAAGCAAGCATGGCCCCACGGAGCCCCCGGCCGTCGCACGAGTCCCCAGCTGCCACGCTGCAAAGCGGGAGGGAAGCCAGGCCAAGGACCTTCCTCGAAGAGGAGCCCAGCAGCAGCACACAGGGCAGCTGAGCAGAGACCTGCCGTACCTGGGGAGAGGTCAGTAACAACGT
>JANZLP010000002.1:17004549-17014966 GCA_026930925.1 Chelictinia riocourii | reverse complement strand
GATTGAACACTGTTTACAACGCTAACCTACAGCTTGGGAACAATATAAGTAATTAGGTTACGGTGGAGAATAATAAATGAAAGGACAGAGAACAAAGCTAAGAGTAGAATGTGAGAGAGGAAGAATAGTTAAGACTAGCACTGAATAGAAAAAGAAGCAAAAAGGAGCTTTTAACACGAAGATAGTAGTGGAATGGACAGAAAGTATAACTGAGATGAGGAAAAAAAAACACTACAGAAAAGAGAAAGGAAGAGTTTGGAAAAAACTGTAGAGTATTAATACACCCCTGAGGATTATATATTATTATTAAGCATCAGCCTTCAACTATCTATTTCTTGAGAGATCTGTCAGTGTTGAAATTTTCATGAAAAAAGCCTTAATAGAAACCTATTGCAGCTGTTCAATAGATGTGTCAGTTACAAAAGATTTTTTTACATGGGAAAGAAAAAAAAAAGCACCCTTTTTTTCCCTTTATGGAATTGGTTTAAATATACACATTTTGTAGAGGTAGAGTTCAGAGGCGTATATGAATATGCTTCAATACAACCTCGTTACAGTTGTGAATTGTAAAACCATCATCCAGTTGAGGCGAATAGAGTGTCAAAATACAGCTTTCCTCTTTGCATTTTGGTCATCACTGCCATTTTTGTGAAAGCCTATAACTGTGAGCTGGCCAAGCTAACCAGATACATCAGCTGAAAATGGGTAAAAGGATGGAAGTAGAATTTATGAGATAGCCATATGGGCTCCACTACAGATCTCTGTTAGACTTACCAGCTGAAATTTCAGTAGTCTCACAAAAGCCTACAGATTCTATATTCAGTTCCTCAGTAGCCCTTGCATTTTGGAGTGCCAGATGACATTGTTTGTTTGCTTTTGTATCTGTTTAAATGGATTTTTTTTTTATCACTTCTGACTGCTTTGTTTTACTCTGCCCTAGTATCACTGCTTTGTTTATTTCTCCACATAATTCCTGTGTTCAACAAATCTCAGCCAATAATTTACAATGAACATCTTTTGAGAATTGCTTCATCATGGAATATTCCTAAATGTTCATAATCTCCCTGAATTCACCCATTATCAATAACATCTTTTATACCAGTTTTTTTTCAAATTTTTTCCCCGAAGACTTGATCAGATATGTTTCAAACTCAAATCATTTACTTACTTATGGTTGGTTGGTTCAATGAGCTCCCAAAAGTCCACACAAACCCTGGATAAAAAGATGTCTCATCCTTCAGTCCTATACAGTTTTGCACTATTATGCTTGGTACTTGGTCTTGAAAGTTCTTGTAGACTTTCTTTCACTGAAAGATGTAGAAGTCGTTTACAGGAACACTTTCAAAAAGAGATTTGTCCATTGCCAAAATGGAGGGTCAATAGAAATAGTCTCACAAGTGGATCAAATGGCTGATGCTGCTATAGATTATAAGGATGCTTTGCAAAGTCAAACTTGGCCTTCAGCTCAGGACAGCTTTTACTGGAATGCAATGATATAGAGGCATCATTTTGTTACTGTCAAGGCTTTATAGGGTTTTGTAGTAAACTAGATTGGCAGCTTGTCTTGGTAAATGAAAGTCTTAATATTTTTAATAGCTGCTTGGTTTTGTATCAGTCTGGTAAGGTAAATTTTAATCTTAGTTTTTCACTGATTGTGCAAGATCTATACAGTCTGGGCAACTTCTTTCCCCCCTCCCTGTTGAAGTCTTGTGATGTTCAGTCTCCTGGAGCCTGGATACCTAAGGGATTTTAGGATATCTATCTCACCACAAGGCTATTGCTTAAAGCTCTGAAATACAGGCAAGTCTTAGAGCAGCAGCTTATCTCGCATATCTTTTACTACTGCCCATCAGCCTTTAACTGCTTCGTTTTTAAGTGCAAACTGCAGAAATATACTCAATATGCCTAAGTATGACTAAATGGGAGTAACAAATCTCTGCATCAGAGCACTGTCCTATGCACATTACTCATGCTGGAACTTGACCTTTGGATATTTATCTAGAAGAGTAGTTATGTGCAGAGTGACTAACGCTAGCACATCTTTGCTGCAGGCAGTGTGATGCTTAAACTGATTGGAGTTAACAAGAGATAAGCTGAGCATTTTACTTGCTTGGTCCATAGGATGCTGAGGAGACACTAGCTTGTGCATTCTCAGGGGAGCAAGCAGTGGATGCACCCTTGTCCATAGGGCTTCACACAGTTTTGGTTTGAGGGAAATGTGGAACCGATAGGTATCATTTGTCCATTATGGATGAAGTTACAGGGATTCCTGTCTTGGGTTTAGTGTTTCCTTTAATGAAGAACAAATCAATGAAACTGCATGTGCTGTTTGCCTGTGTAAAAGCAGTGTAAACGTTTGACTTACGGAAGATCAGTACTTCAGGTAACTGCCAGTCTGGTTATTTAAAGGCAGGTTTGGGGTGTTTTTCCCCAAAGAAACCAGTTGTGACCTGAGGAGGCAGGCTGTGGCACTCTAAGCCATCTGTCTTTATTTAAACTCTGGCAGTAGTGATGATGCTTTGAAGACTTCTAATTTTCTAACAATATCCTGCGGTACATGCTACTGCATCTGTTCCACTGGATGACTAACTTACAGCTGGAAACTGAACTGTAGGTAAACATGAGGAAAGGATTAGTGCTTGCAGAGATCCTTGATTATTTTTTTTAATCAAGGTGGTAGCAGTAATCAGTCACAACTGTATAACTTAGCTGCTGTAGCTAGAGAAATTGCTTTCCTGTTAGCCCTATGGGGTAAATTTTTGGTTTTTACCTGGGATAATCTTTGATTTGAAAAGTGCTATATAGAAGCAGAATCACCAAAAACTTTGCAATGCATGCACTTAACCTAAGATTAGAAACCATGCAACAATGTTGATGTCTAAATCTCCTCTAAAAGAGCTGCAAATTCTTACTATAGGTTGTACAGTCCCCATCATTGCTGGGAATCTCTGCGTGCCTGGCATGCTGCACGTTGCACCTGGCAAGACCCACCTGTAGCCCTGTAGTGCATATCTCCCAGCGTAGAGTTGCTGGGCTGATAAGATAGCTGGTGCTATTAGCCTCACATAAATTCTTTGGAAAGCTTTATAGTGGAGTGATCAAATCCAAGACTCACTGAGCGCTAATTTACAAGGTTACAAGCATCAGTTGGCAGCTTTTGCAGCCTTTATTGAAGTAGTATCTACTTCTATGGGAATCTATTTTGCGTCTCTTTGGGAAGTCCACTTACAAAAACTGAGTGGAACTGTACAATGAACTGCTGTGTTGCTTTAACTGGAAAAAGTCTACATTATACATGAGAGAAGAGAACAGGGAGAAAACATACTGCTGTTCTTGTCTTGCTAAACAAGGCTAGGTAGTTCTTATTTTTTAGGAAGTCTTGAGAAGTGTGTGAGGGGAACAGGTTGTTGTGGATATGGCATGAGAGCTGGCATGGGGAAGAAGGTCCAGCGGTGTGAGTAGGTAGTGTCAGAGCACAAAGGCAAGGTTTCTGTCGCATTCTAGGGGGTTATGGGCTTAAGCAGTAAAACAGAGTCCCAAGCTGCCTAGTTTTCTGTGAACGGGGAAGAATATGATCTCTGCTTCATGTGGTCTCAAGAAGTCAAAGGGAATAATTGCAGGAAGCCCTAAAAAACACAACAGGGAGGGAGTTGCTAATCTCTCAGGATTCAAGGTGGTGTCAGCAGCTCTTAAGCTTCTTCTGTTATCCTGCTCTGTGTGGCAGAGACCACAGCTCCTTAATTGGAAGCATGTCCCCTGGGGCTGCTATTCTCCTAAACAATAAATCATTCATGCTTTCCTGTTGAGAGCTGATGTAACTCTTTCAAGGCATCAGCTCAGTCTATCCTTTGTGGAGTGGCCAAGTGACTGTCCTACCACCACCGTGTGGGCAGGGGTATGTTTCCTATTAAACCACTTGCAGCTCTGCCTATACTAAAAAAAACTGGTAACTAAGACTTTAATGCTTTCCAGTTAATAGCTGTCTTTCCCCCATGTCTTTTTTTGAGGGCCAGTAAGCCAGAAAAAGAAAGGCAATCTGCTTTGTCACTTAGCTTTAATATGCCTTTGATAAACAAACGTAACTGATGGGCGTCTTCCTCTTATGTTGAAAGCTATTTACTATTCACTGGAGTTTGGCCAATTCTGACAGGTGCTTTTAAAACTGTCCCAGCTTTGCCTAACTCTGCTTGAGAGGCAAAATTGCCCTGTGTACCATGCTCTTCACTTAACTGAGAAAAGCAGTTCTGTGTAAAATTGTCCAAACCAGCAAGCAAGTCTGGGGGCTTCTTGGTCTTCTGGAACTTGCTATGAATCCTGTAATTTCTGCCACTGGCTTGTATAGCCAAGCACTTACAGAAGTTCCTGTAGCTCAACCAGCATCAGTGTTTTACCACGCTTTACAGGTTCTGGAGGTTAGTTTGGCTCACTAGCAACTTGCTGTCCCAATGTCACTGAGGCACAAGGCCTCTCTTTGGTGAGAAGCATTTGTGCATGTAACACTTCAATATAGAGGAATGTCTGGGTTTTGGCTTCTGCTGCTGCTATCAGTGCTGACTTGTCACCATTGAGAGCATATCAGTCTCTCTTCTTGTGTAAGGCTGCAAAGATCAGTGCTGCCAGTTCACTCATAGCAAAAACAATTTGATATTTGTTTCTATATTTGGTAGTGAGGAGGAGATCTCCTGTGGGAGTGCTTATCTGTTCTCAAAGGCTTGTTAATGTAGCAGGGATAAGCAATCAAATTACTGCCTCTTTCAGGTACGTTCCACCCCTGATCTGGGGAAAGAGTGGACATATCCAGACTGCCCTCTATGGAAAAATGGGGAGAGTGAGATCGCCACATCCGTATGGACTTCGCAAGTACCTCACGATGTCAGATGGAGCAACAGCCACCTTTGATCTCTTTGAGCCGCAGTCCGAGCACTGCATTGGAGGTCAGTCAAACAGCTGCTGGCTGCATCTAGCTGCTAACCTTGATTCTGTGCTCTTGGAGCTGGATGAGGACATTGCTACTTCCTTGATCTGAAAGGATAGATGTTAATTCTGGTGATGGAAGGAGGCTGCTAAGCAATACTAACCAATGTGTGGAGGCTGTGAGGCTGCCTTGCTGCATACCTGTATACCCTGGACACCAGGAGAGACCCTACTGGACTAATTAAGTGTTTGTGGCAAGGGGTGGGGAGTTAAGGAACAGAAGAAAAATTCCATAACCTGTTCCTCAAGTGAGAGGCTGGCAAAGAGAATCTGGTGGTAAGCCCTGTTTGGAGTGCCCTTTGCCTGTTGAGGTGGTGGGATCACAGAACAGAGGCTAGCTGCATGAGGTTCTCCATAGCCTGGTGTGTATGGAAAAGAAACTAGACTTTATCTCCCCTTAGAAACAAATTCTTGGTAGTCTTTACTAACAACAGGTGTTTCAAGATCTGCACAGAAACAAGCCCTGTGTGCACAGGATTTGAAGGAGTCCAGCCATGAAGAGAACTCCATGAAAAAGTAGAAAATTGTGGTGATTTCTTGCAACATTATTGTATATTCAGAGTAAATGTCAGCTTTCAAACTTGCTGTAACTAGTAGTAACAGCAACACTTAAAAGAGAGTCACTGTGGCTTGACTTCAGAAGTACAATTTACCCCTGTAGTAGCTGATGTCATTGTAAGCCCATGACTCCCATTTGGCCTTCAGAAAAAGCCGAGTTCTTTTCTTAACTCTCAGTGTTGAGATCCTCGTGGTATAAAGCTGCCCTAGAACAGTTACTGTTATCTTAATCACTGAAGAGAATCTGAGCAGTGCTTTCCTAATGAGGCAGAAATTCAGTGGCTAGAGCTGCTGATGTTGGAGCTTTGCACATCAGAGTCTAATAGCTAATTCCAAGTGCATATGCTAATCCTGAATGTAATTTACTGTCCTTACTTGAATTACAACAATTACTTTCTTAGTTGATGAAATGATACCTTGTTAAACTAGTGAACAGTGTCAGCAGATCAAATGTCATTAGATTAGCCACAAAGCAGATGATGGCCTATCAGAATGTCTGGGCTTAGCAAAGCTTCCTTTTGAAGATCTGTTACACCCAACTCTGGAAGGGGAATGAAGGAAAAATAGTGTAGCCAGTCTACTTGGTGCATGAACGAGCAGTGGGCTCCAAAGCTTCCACACGCTTAGCAGTCACAACAGGCTGTCAGAAGGCAGAACTTGTAATGTCAAAAATATCTTTTAAAGGGAAGAATTTACTCTTGGTCTCTAGGCAGTGCCTGTAGAGCTGTTTGGGCAGCTTTCCCTGGAGTCAGAAAATTGTTCATCTCTTGTAACATGAATTACTTTTTCACATCTGTAGCGCTAGAGTCGCTAGTCTCCTGTCCCATACTGGATTTTTGGCAGACTAGTAGGATTTTTAACTTGTTTCTGGTACTGGTTTCCCACGGATCTGAAATGGAAATCTTCTGAGTGTCTTAATTTGCATGAAGTGACATTTACTTAACTTCCCTCTCTTTCTGTGCACAGAGGATGTCACGATGGTAATCTGCCCTGGGATTGCTAACCACAGTGAAAAGCAGTATATCCGCACTTTTGTTGACTATGCGCAAAAAAATGGGTACAGATGTGCTGTCCTGAATCACTTGGGAGCCTTACCAAACATTGAGCTCACTTCTCCACGAATGTTCACATATGGTAGGTACTTTATGGCAACTGGGGACTTATTTTCAAGCTTGTGGAATTTCTAGGGCTTGATCAGCCTCCTTCAGTGTAACACAACTGCTGTATCTGAATGAGGATAATAATTTTGTACTGTTTCTTAGGAAGTAAACTGAACTTATATGTGAGGAAGAGGGCAGGCTAATACTGGGATTCACTTTTCCTTGTTTCTTCTCCCAGCTCTCAGACAGGTATCCTAATGAAGAAGGCAGTTTTGGGAAGAAAACTTTTGGAAAAAACCCTCTTGTGGCTACTAAGAGCCTGCTCAAATGATTTTAGAGATGCTGTTAGTTAGAAATGTTAGTGGAATGTGAAGCAAACCTGGCTCTGAAGGATAAATACTATTTCTGAGGCTTTGTAAAATGTAGTATGAGAAGAGTTGTGCTAGCCTATCCAGAAAGTACATTTCTATCCTAGGAGAGACATATGGGGATTGGACCCTGGATGTTACAAATTTCAAGAACAGCAACAGTTCTACAGTATGACAATAAAGCTACAGAAGTGGTAGTGCTAAACTGCTATGATTTTGGGGGTTTACCTTGAATATAAGGAAATCTTTTTCAACCTAGAAATTAAAAGGAATAAAGGATTTGGAACTGTGTAAAGGGTGACTCCAGCAATTCTTAGCTGCCCTGCTAGTGAGTAACATGATCTCTGTAGAATGTGGCCTTCTTGCCTGTGACCTGATCTGCTTGTTCGGGAGCTCTTGAGCCCCCATGTCCCTCTTCACTGCAAACATCTATAGGTACGTCATGTCAGGAGTGAATTGTGGGTTTAGCA
The DNA here is from genome assembly GCA_026930925.1 of Chelictinia riocourii. NCBI lineage: Eukaryota > Metazoa > Chordata > Aves > Accipitriformes > Accipitridae > Chelictinia > Chelictinia riocourii. Next base: position 17,007,496 of record JANZLP010000002.1, on the reverse strand, counting down.
GGCCAGTGTTAGGCTTTTTCTTTTTTTGAAGATAACTAAGATACTTACTGCTAAGAGTTTGGATTAACAGTTTGAATGTTTATCTTGAACAGTTGAATTGCTGAAATACTGTGCTTTGAGATTCAGAGTGTAGCAGGCAAATAGGCTGTAATGCTTGGTTGCTTGTTTTATAGTTATTAAATCCACTCCTCTGTGGAAAACATTTCAGGAATACCAAGTACCTCTATTTGTATTGGGGCCCGACGCTGTTAATGGCTTCAAGCCTACCATGTCTTGGGAGCTAAGCTTGGCCTCCTTTAAAGCATTTGCTTTTTTGATAAAAGTTGAGAGCTTGCTTCCATGGAGCTTTGCTTTAGACCTTAGGGGTTATTCTGTAGTGCATCTCGTGAGACAAACCTTTCTGAGTCTTTTATAGCCCTGGAAAGGGCAAGGAATGCCTAGTACTTCTGTTAAGACAGTAAATCACTTGGCAGAGTTGCTTGTTAAGTGGAGTGCCAGCAAGACCATGAGCAGACTTTACTCTGCCTCCAACCCAAATATCCCTGTGTCCTTCCAGCTTTTGCTGGATTCCTGATATATTTGTTGAGGAGCAAGTAGCCTAAATTTGGGATTCACTGAATCCTCCAGCTTTACATCAAGCTTGACCTGTTGCTATTCTAGTTTTGGATTTCTGAAATGGTTACCAGCTGCCCTCAAATCATGAAGGTCAAACACTAAAGTATTTTGACTGCTGGCTTCTTCCAGAGGAAACTAGAGCAATGCAGCATTTGTAATCTTGACTAAAATTGCTCATTAAGAATGTTCACAAGGAAGTGCCCAAGCCCTCCTGAAATGCTCAGCCTAAAGCTTGCTGTTTCACTGAAGTAAGCACAAACCCTGGTGCTCAGTCTGCTCCAGAGCTAGCTAAAACCCGACTGATGTCTAGCAAGGATGCTACAGTTGGGGTGAAGTCACACTGGAGCAGCGTTTGGTTGACACAGGGTAGAATCCCAACTCTCAGGATTTATCTCCTTGGACAAGTTCCCCGGCATAGAGCTGAGTTTCAGACTCTAGGCAGGAATAAACAGCTGGAGTTTTATTTCTGTTGCTCACGTGATGTCTCCTGTGTTGTTTGTTTGCAGTCTTAAGTCCAATGGGAAGGTTAAAGTGCGTAGGCAGTTGATACCAGTGTACTAAGCCATCAGTTTTGCAGCTGCTTCTCTTCATGTTTCCTTTTCCCAAACTCAGAGGCAGGAGAAATAGCTGTAGGTATTCAGATTTTGCAGGTATGGAGGCCTTCAAGACTGTCAAACAATCTGAGGACCCCAGTACTGCCAGAAACTGGACCCCTTGGTGCCTGTAGCCTGTGGGATGCAAATGGGCATTAGCTGAGAGCAGAACAGATCTGTACAGAGGCACTTACATCCTCTCTTGAAGAAGGGATACCCATGTGTCTTCTAGGAAGCTGCAGTATCTATACCTCTTCAGTGGTTAAAAAGAGCTAGCTGCCTCTGCTTAAACCCTTCCCTCTGATTCCAGAGAGCATCTGCTTAGTCTGTGCAACAGTCCACTGAGAGCTCTGTCCTGACAAGCCAACTCTGCATTTCCATCCCCTCCCTGCCATCAGCATGGGTTTAAGGATCCATGGCAGTCTTGCTAAAAGCAAAGGAGCAAGCTGCTTTCCAGACACCCACTTCAGTGCAGAAATGGCAAACTGCCTCGGGAGGGGTAATGATGTGTGCTGTTCTTAGGTAGTAATGTCAAGCCCAGAGTTGTTGGGCTTTTTTTTAAGCTGCTTTAGAAAAAGAGTTTTGATTTGTCAGATTAGCTGTTGCCATGAATTTTTAAGCAAGTTTAATTTCGTCTTTCTTTGGCAGTCTGTTGAACTAAGCATGAGCTAAGGTCCACAGGACTCATAAAACAGATACATGAACATGTGTGAATCAGAGCTCTTAACCTTAAAGTTGTTAAAGTCAGAAAGGGCATGAAGCTGAACTTAAAGCTTAAAGTGGGAATCTAGGTCTGTTAAAAGATGTCTGACTTTGTCTCTACCTTTTAGGTTGCACCTGGGAATTTGGTGCCATGGTTAATTACATCAAGAAGACCTACCCTCAGACCCAGCTGGTTGTTGTGGGCTTCAGCCTGGGTGGAAACATTGTGTGCAAATACCTGGGAGAGAGCCAGGCCAACCAGGAGCGAGTCCTCTGCTGTGTCAGTGTGTGCCAGGGGTACAGTGCACTGAGGTAGGTCTGGAGACTTCTCCATGCTGGTCTCTTCTGGGGATGCAGGAGCGGGCAGATCTTTGGCAGGGTGCATGTGGGAGGGCCAGGGAAAGAGCGTGTTGCTTCTCTTGTATTGAACTGATCTGACTGCAGCGTGTGGGTTGCCACCCTCCTGAAGCACCAGGCAAAGCTTTGTTGTTTTAGCAGCACAAATAAGCTTTCTGTCAACAATGCAAATAAGTTTTCTGTACCTGGCCAGGTACATGCTGGCAGCTTCTCATCCGTGTGTGTGAGCTGGCCTCATTCTGTCTCATTAGGACTCTATGGTGTCCTAAGAGGAGGTACTCCCTGTTGCAGTCCTGGTGTAATTAACCAGGCAGGCTGGGCACTGTGACAAACTGCGGAGATGATGCCAGGTTTGCAAGCAATAGTTTACACTTTCTCATCACTCTGAGAAGTATCCCTTGGTTCATAATAGCTTGTCTGGCTTCAGTGTGCAGTTTGGCAGCTCTTAACCTGTGGAGGCTGGAAAGAGACACGCAGCGCGCACGCACTGTCAGTCCATGCTCATTTCTCAGTGTGTGTCACTGAAGCAGTGCTTTGGGCTGATGAGGAGATGGAGAGGCACTTGTGACTGTTATCCAATTTGGAAGCGGGGAGGAGAAGGCTTATAGCCCTAAAGTCTGCCCCTTGGATCGCCGCCATGCCAGGCGATGAAAGGCTTTAAAGCCCGAAACACTGGTGAG
>JANZLP010000002.1:16121933-16133133 GCA_026930925.1 Chelictinia riocourii | reverse complement strand
GACAGCAACAAAACCCACCTATTCCTAAGCAATGCCCCCGCTCCCCCAAATTGAGCATGCCTAACTTTGTGCATCATGTTAGAGGCATCTTAATCATCCAGCATCGGACACGCCAGCGGGGCTGTCGCCTGTGCTGTGGATGGTGTTTCGTGCTGGCACATCCAGTAAAAATGTTGGTGTCGCAGTGCCTTGGGTGGGCTCCTCTCCAAGCTTGTAGTTTCTATCTGTGATGTGCCAGAAGTGATCAGGTTCTGGGGGTTTGATCTAACGGCACGGGCCCTTTTCTTTCAGCACCAGTGTAAGTGATCTTTAAATTATGTTATTTCTGGTTAGGAGAGTGTTTGGTGTAGTTTCGTGAACGTAAGTTTTCAGGGCTGCCATGCGATTCTGAAGCTGTGACTAATCATATTAATTGAAGCTAAAATCTGGTTTCGGATGCAAGGCTGGGTTTTAATGCGGCCGTGTGAAGCAGAGATTAGCCAAACTTCAGCTAAATTCAGAAGAATGAAGCTCTACAATTGAAATGCTGTTTCAAAACAGCGAGCGGTTCGCTGTTACAGTTTCTTTCCAAAAATAGTCTTCCGTGGCCTCCTTAGCATCATTTGGAAGGGTAGAAGTAGCCGGGCTCACTGGTCTTAGCAGGCTGGCAAGGACACTTGCATTTTTATCTAAATCCATTTCCTATCTGCACGTCCAGGACTCAGCTGGTGGGGACACGTTCAGTCTCGCTGCGTGTAGGTTCTCCGTTACTCCCCTTGTAGCTCACTCCGAGCTACTGTACCTGTGGGCAGGGTCTCGGTGGAATTCCCAAACTGCGTCCGTTAGGAGTTGGGTACCTGGTTGTGTTGTGCCTTATTTTTAACTCCCTCTTGAACACCTCATCGAGGCAGAAACAAGAGCAGCAGATGACAGGTTTGAGGGGTAACTGCCAAGAAAACAATGAAATCCAGTCGAGATATACCTATGGGGACTATACTGCTTGTGGCTCCAGATGTTATGTACAGTCGCAGCCCATTAAGGGGAAATCACAGGATATGAATCTGAAATGGATTTAGCTCAAGTATCCCTCTGTATACAGAAATAACCAAGTAGGTTAATATTAGTTAATCTTGCAGTCTTACATGGACATAACTCTGACGTCAACAGGAATTTTGTATGCCTGGAGAGTGAATAAATATGCTGACAGGGATCATTTGAGTACAAAGTTAAGGTTTCAGTAAGATGTAGAAACAAATAGCTGGTATTTTAACTAGCCTGATTTAGTATTTACATTTAAAAGAAGGATTTCTGAATTTATCTTCATAAGGCTGTACATCAAAGGAGGCTTTTGCTAAGTCCTCTTGGTCACATTAGGGTTTAATGCAATATCCCTGTGCATGTCAATTAATATTAAATAGTCTGAAACAGTAAAACACCATCTCTGCCAAGCTGATCATTACGGGAACGAAGGGGCCCTGCACCTTCTGAGGGTGGAGGAGAAAGAACAGAAACCTTGTTAATATAAATTACTTCATATGGTGCATTTTAAAGAATTTCTTATTTTATTTGGGAAGTGTTGCACTCATGCAAATTTCTGGATTAACCATCCTAACTTGTTGGTTTATCATGCAAGGCACACTTCCCTTTGTGCAGCTATATTTACTCCATGACACCGAAGCAAATATTCTCTCTTAGAGCTGAGGGCAGTTTTACATCCAGCATTTTGCAATTTCCCTTCAATTATGCTTCCTCAGAGTAATTTTAATAGCAGTTTCACCGTATCAGAAGATCAGTCCGCAGCTACGCAAGCTGCACGTAGTTGGAGTTAGCTCCAGGACTGACGCCTCTGAAGGCGCCGCTTATTGTGCAGAGGGGTGGCAAGACCATTCCGTGAGTGTTTTGGGAATTTATTGATAAGCAAAGCACATCAGTTATAGCTCCTATTACTGGTAGCATTGCGATCGATGGCCTGCGTACTTTTTTTTCCAGGTAAAAGACACCATTGGCTATGACACTCTGGGACACTGTTTCTTCCTCGAAGACGGGACGGAGCAACGCAATACTTTTTATCACAACTTGGGCCTCCTCACAAGGTCGGGGACGATCTTGCCTTCGGATCGCAACGAGGCTATGTGCCTCGCCATCCGCAGGCATGTCTATGGGAATTATGTTTCTGTGCCGAGCACCGACTGCATGTAAGTGCTCCGGGAGCTGTAGTCAGGTTTCGCACTGACGTCGTGCTTTACGGCTGGGTCCCAAGGAACGCTGGGGTGAAACTTTTGAAAAAATGCTATTTGATATGAAATGAAAACTTGTAGCTTTTTCTACCATTTCCCATTTTAAAATAATTTAGCTACCGTGTTTTGCTTGTGAAGATACCTATTAACACCTGCGTGGATCCTAAGCAAGGAATATTTGCTGCTGGTTATTCCTGTCGCTGTTCCTAACAATCATAAATACGTTAGAGCACTTTGCTCATTTCTGAACCGTTTTCAGTTCTTTTCAAGTCGGATCTTGAAGGCTCCATGAAATCTGTCTGATAAATGCAAGTTGCGTCAGCCCTGGTATGGGCTGGCAAAAATACCCCTTACTACAAAGGGATTTTTTGCCTTTTTTCGCCAGGGCTGAATTGGGGCTGGAGCATCTAGAGTAGATTGGTCAATGTTCCGTGAGCGCGTGGCTATTTAGTGAGAGTGCAGAGATTGGCATAAACGACAGTGAGCGTCACTTAACAATAAACAATATCCTGATATAGCTGAGAAAGCTTTGGAGACTGATGAGCTGTAACATGGGCACTCGGACACCCGGGTATTGGTCGGGCTAGTGCTTGCGAGAAAGAATGCAGTTTAGCCAAGGCACACTGTATTTTCATGTTTTCTGGAACAGGATGCAGTGGCCAAACTCTACTTATTTTTATTGGCATAAATAAGCCAACTGAATTCATTGTAATTATTGTTGCTGAAATGCTGAAGTTGCTTGAATGGTTAATAGAGATTTATTTTGCACCTACTTAGTGGTTCTGTTAAACCAAAGGAGTCTGGATTCCTGATTATGTAATAGCTAAGGTGGATAAAAAATGATGGAGATTTTCTGCTTAGAATGATCAAATTAATTGGTACAATCATGAGAAAAGGTTTACGGTGGTTTTACATGTGGTCTTGATTACTGCAGGAGATGTTATCGAATGAAGTAAGACAACAGATGATAGCATTTTCATAGCTATATCTGGCTTCTGTTTGTGCCACTACTGATCTTCCCTCCGAAGCAAAAACTACTTATTTGAACAAACCTCAAAATAGTATCTCCTTAATCTGCTGCTTAATGAGCCGTTTGCGGCTTGCAAGGACATTTCTTTTGTTTTCCCTGTAGAAGCTTCATAAATCCATAGAGAATCCCCAACCTCCTGCTATTGCCCCTGAGGTTCCGAAAAACAAACCAGAAGTTCACTTTTCAGACATTTTCCAAAGCTGCTTAACTTAAAAAAAAAAAAAAAAAGACAAAAAAAGATATTGGGTTAGAGCATGGATTTTGTGTTAACGGTCTCGTATAATTTACGATAGGTTCAGCATGTGGCTCCATAAATGTGCACGTCTGACATTACTAGATGGTTTCTTTTCCTTAAAGAGTATCATTAAAAGGTTGTGCGGAGTTTTAAAGTCAATAGGAGAGTTGTGGCTCAAGTCCAGTGCAGTGCTATGAAAATGTATCCCTTCCTGTTTGGTAACTGCTTAGGATCATTTTGATTTTGATTTTTCAGGGCTGTCAGCACATTCTGGATTGCAAATCCAAACAACAACTTAATAAAGAACGCAGCAGCTGGTGCTCAGGTAAAATCATTTAATGGCAAGAGCTACTCTTTGCCTCCAGTTCCCACGTATTCTACTCTTACTGATGTCGTTAGCGTGAGGGCAATGAATTTTTAGTAAGCCATTGTAAAATTTGGATACGTATTTCTGCAACCTTTGACTCTGTTAAGAACAAGTATTTGCCTACAGTTCTCACACTGATTTCTCCCACAACTGTAGCTGGAAATGGTGTGTGATGTCTCTTAGTAAATGTTGATTTTTATTAGTAGTTAACAGTTAAATGCCCAATAAAATTTTATATTTGTATATATACTCTCTACTTGTTATTATCTCTGATGTTTACCCAAATCATGTTTGTGTTTCATGTGCCTGTATAAGAAAGCTATGTGAATCTCACTCCCAATATATGCAATTTTTGAATCCCACGTGTACGTGCCCGGGGGACGCACTGTGCGTGCCGAAGGAGAAGGAGGGAGGTGTAGGAGTGTGGAATGGTGTGCGTCCCCTGGGACTCGCACCGGTGGCTCAGGTTGGAAATCTGGCCAGCGTAGTGGGAAACCTGAGTCTGCAGGATAACCTGTATCATTAATTGCAGTGTCCCATTTCTTGGACCTCCCTTTGTCTTTTAGGATGTCGGGATATGGTACCTCTTCCACCGGGTTCCCACTGGACAGTCCGAGGGGCAATATCCAGAGGGCCAGGCTGAACATACCCCCTTGGGAGTATTTTACAACAACAGAGTCCACTCCAATTTCAAGGCACGTGGGTGATTTTTATATGTTTCTATCAAGATAATAGCACGGCGTGGGGCTGGCAGCGTGTGGTGCTCTGAAATCAAGATGATCATGGGTGTCTTACATTTTGATAAAGGTCTTTTATAACACTGTATCAAGACACAATCAACTTTTGGGGGTGGTGCTCCTTCCAATGATTAAAGAGGGCGCGAAGCAGAGCAGGGGTCCCATTTCAGGCGCTTCACTTGGCTGCCTGTGGTAGACGGGATGTGCGCAGGCCGTAGGTACAGCTACTACTAAGTGAGATTTAAGGAAAGACAGGCAGGACACTGAGCGCTGCTGTCGGCCCCAGTGGTGCAAGGATATAGGGGGATGAGCAAAAGCCATTTCTGCCGTGGTCTGCTCATCAACTTTGAAAAAGGAGACCAAAAATTCAAGGGTCATTCCAAGAAAGACACTCCCCCCCTAAATATACTATTGACATGAAAACGTAACCTGTAAGCTATAAAAAAAAGCATTTTTAACTTATTCCTCGGGATTCTAGATTGAAATCAGCTCTGGTCTTTGTGCCTTGTATATTTTACATCTTGGTCCACGACAGCTGCTGCTTTCACCCAAAGCCTTTAAGTTGGCTACAGCAGCTCATGTTCTCTTTTGACTGCCGGGGGACTCGTCACTCTTTATTTAAAGCCTTAGTTCTTAGCAACACTCTTTTTCCAAAAAGTTATCAAGAGCTTGGCAGAGTCCCTTATTGCTTTCTGCGAGGGGGAGAGAGTGGGAGTTCAACGCCTTGCTTTGGGTCAGAAGACGGCCCAAGATGCTGATGGGTACCATATGGCAGGGCAGGCTCTGTCCTGACTTCAGCGCGCTACATCCTGTGCTAACGTCACGCCGAGCGGTGCCAAGCGACACCGAAAGGGAAGAGAAAGCCCGGGCTGCAGGCGCTCGCCGAGCCGGCGTGCACTGCCTGCCCACGTTCATTGATAAAAAAATCTGGGATCTCTGGTCTGTGTTGTGTGGTCTGTTAAAGTAATTGGAGTCGCGTGCATTTTCAGGCTGGTTTGTTTATTGGAAAAGGAGTAAAGACAACAAGAGCCAGTGCCGAAGATCCCAGGGAGTATCTCACTGTCGATAATGCCAGGTAAGGACATGCTGTATGGCTATGTATTTTGGATAGTTGTGTTGCTTCTTGGCTTCTGCGTTGTATTTAGCAGATCATTAATGCCTCGTTATGGCTGGAGCATCTGAAAAAAAACACACAAGCTATCTCTGATGTGATGTGCAGAGACAAATACTTCATCCCTGTGCGCTGAATTGTTTGTCTTATTGCTGACCAAAAACGATACGTGTGCACTTGGGGTTATGAGGACTAAGCAGTGAAGCACGTAAAAGGGGATCCAGATCCCATTAGTCCATTAGTGGGGTTTGTAAACGCCAACATTTCTTATTAATTACTTAGAAGAACTTACATCTGAAAGATGATGTAAGAGACTGCTGAGACTGGTCTAGGACTAATGAGGAAAGTAAAGTAGCCTCAAAGCTTTTTGTCAGCTGCTTTAAAATCTCTGAGGTTCCTTTTGCAGAGTGGAAGCAGGTAAATTCAGGCCGTTTTCTCACTCCTGCAGCCCTACAGGTCTCTGCGAGGAGGCTGTGGCAGAAATCGGCCACTGCTCCTGGTGAAGCCTTGGCTTTTTTCCTCCTCCGTAATACCCTGTCCACATATGATGCTCCCATAAGGCCGAAAGGAAAGGGTGACTTTGTGTCCCGTTGTGGGGCTTCCCTGCCAGGGGTATCCCCTTGGGCCCTGAGGAGGTGGCACATCCCTTAGTACATCAGCTGGAAGAAGTAGGAGGTGAGAGCAGACTCAGAAAATGCAATGGTGATTTTTTTCCAAACACGGCACAAATCTACCATGAAAAGCCAGTGTGGCAAGAAATAGCCTGCAAGTAATTGAGAAGCACCCGGTTCCCAGGGCGAATCCTTTTTTTTTGTACGACAGCTTCTCTTCCGGCAGAGACAGAAGCGTATGGAGGTCTGGTCGGTACGTGCAAGGAAAGCGGCTCCAATTACTCCGTTATCATTGCTGATGAGATTCTTGAAAGTGCCTAACTGAATTTCTAGCATCAGCCCAGGGATTCTCAATGGGCCTTGTAAGGACAACTACAAAAGGACCCAAGTGACTTGGGAAAAATGTTTTCTATGCCTCTAAATCACACTGAATCAAATTAAGGAGTAGCTGTGGGCACACTGAAGCCTAGGGAGGAATCGCCTGTTGATTGCACTGAGGCCAGAATTTTACCCTTATAAATGTTTCTTGATTTCTTCTTCGCACCAAAGCGCAGAAATGAAATCAAGCTAACAGCCTGACTCTGATCCAGGGCACATCACCCCTTTAGGCCCATCACACAGATATTTGGAAGCCAAACGCGGTCTGCCAGGCACGACCTCCTCAGTCTGAGTTCGGTTCCTGTGTCTCCTGTGCCGCGTTAACTACGCTTCTTGCTTCAGGTTTCGCCCACATCAAGATGCTGATCCTGAAAAGCCCCGAGTTCCTGCTGTGATTGATGGTCTTATTGCTTTTAAAAATAATGACCACGGGGCCTGGGCCAGGGGTGGCGACATTATTTTCCGCAACTCCGGGTAGGTTACTGTAATTATGTGTTGTATCATTCCCCTCGTGGCAGACATAAATAGGTCTGTAGGTCGAATTCACTGCAGACGTTCCTCGTCATTTACACCGTTGTGTTTCTTCTGTCCCAGGTTTTCAGACAATGGAATTGGACTCACTTTGGCAAGGTAATTTCTTAAAATGGACCTTCTTCCCATTTTTTTCCCCCTCAGCGTCCCGGTTCCCAGGGTGCCCCAGCAGCAGGGGTCAAACCCTGGCACTGCACCAGCGGGTGAGCAGGTGGGAAGGAGACACCTTGTCACCCTTGTTGTGAGAACAGAACCAGCGCAACCGGGATGGCAACAGAACAAACTGCCACCTGGACCAGAAAGCTTGGGATGGGACCTGAGCATCCTAGCAGCCCCCCAAACTGTGAAGCCTATTTTACAGATATAGAAATGAGGAAGATGGAGACTAAGGAACTATTTCACAGAAAGCCTTCAAAGACCAGGAGACTTGACCGCTGGGCACAAGGCACGCTACCCTTGAGCTGCCTCAGGGAATCCCTCGGAGATTTTAGAGTGATCGGGGTCAGGTCACTGTCTCTAATATAGGAAGATAAGGCTTATGCTGAGAACGCGTACTGAAAACGTATCTGCAAATGACACGGCGACTCCGTGTTCAGCAAGTGTCACCAGGCAGGGGAAACAGGGAATTTAGGAAAAACCCTCCTGCCCGGGAAAGACGTCGCATGCAGAAGACAGAGCATAAAGGGCTGCGGGTGCCTTCAGGTACGCAGAGCCCCGAAGGTGCCGCACATCTCGCAGGGCTGATCTACCAGCACCCCGCTGTGGGCTGACCCCGGGAAAGCTCCAAGGCTGCCTCACGCCTCTGCAGACCCCGATGGCACGATTTAGCGAGGGTCTCGTCAATACAGGAGTCACCCCCCCTCGCCCCTGCAGTCCCCCCCGGCCGATCAACCCGTGCCCGGGTGCTCAGCCTGCCCAGCACACAGGAGCCTTCGTGGCAGCAGAGGCTTGCGAAAGGCTCTGAGGTGGAAGAAACTGTTTTCTCAGCATTTTATTTCAACTAATGTGTTCAGGCTAGTATCACACTGTGCTATTAATGCTGCCCCGGTTTGTAATTCTGCTTTCATGTTGGCTCCATTTTTCTCTTTTTAATACCACTATCTAGCCTTCTGGTTCTTATATGTGGGACCTATTTTTCTGTCCGCTGTAGCAGAAAGAGCTAATTTGGTCCTTCTGTGTATTAGCAACAGGACTGTGAAGTGGAATAGAAGGCGATTTTATCTCTGTGTACGTCCTTGGTCAGATTGACACTAGAATACTGCATCCTGCTGAGGTGCCATATTTTAAAGAGGACATCAAAAAATTGGAGCGGGTGAAGAAAAGAGCCATAAAAAATGGTTTGAGAGCTGAAGAAAACCACTTACAGGGAGAGACTTCTAGAGGTCAGCCTCTGTAACTTGTCAGAAAGAAAACCGAGAAGTGATTTGATGATGTGTATAAGTACATGTGTGGAGAGAAAATAAAGGATGCTAAGGGGGTACTAAAAACCTAGACTGAGAACGGCACACAGATAGACAGCGATGGGCACTGGAGAACACGCTGAGCTGAATTAGAAATCAGGAGTACTTTTTAACCATAAGGATGTTAACCCTCAGAAAAAAAAATGCAAAGTGAGTGATGGGTACTGCATTTCTTGAGGTGTTCAAGAGAGGTTTGGATGCTAATTCTGCATGTCAGGGTAGAGGCAGGAATTCCTGCAGGATGGAAATTGAGGTGAGTTTGCCCGAATTACAACCTGGGAGGTGACAGAATCCACCTTCACGGAAACAAAATTCCACATTTCATTTCATATGCCCTTTTTTCCAGTTGCCCATCACATATATTTAGAGTGTTATTTGTTACGCTGTCATAGATAAAATAAAGTGCTCAAATATGTTTATTGCCTCTAATCTCCAGCCATTTTATCTTTATAAAATAAAAACAATATTTACAAATATTACTTGTGAGTTCAGAAACTCAGTCAAATGTGTGAATTCTCTTACAGAAGTACATTTACAAAAGTAAAGTCCAGGGCAACCATAATGCAGAACTGTGTGGTGGTGATGGTATGGTTTTCCTGAGACAACTAGCAGCCACATCTCTTTTCCCATACATAAATGGCAGTCAGCAATAGCTAGAAACAAAAGACCTCTCTCTTGCTCTCTGAATACAGTGACATTCATTCTCAGAGAAGCAGGGGCAGCTTTTTGAAAGCAGACTTCTTCAGGCCAACAATAACACACAATGAGTTATTGACTTGTTTATATATGGAGCTCTTTTCAGTAACTAACTCTGACTCCCCACAGTCTGGACAAATGATTGATTTCGTTGTTAGAAAAAGAGAAAGCTCTTGCACTAAACTCTGTAGTGCAAACTACTTTTTCCCCATTTGTTCCCCCACTGAATAGGACCTTATTAAAATGCACTTTCCAAAAAATACCTGCAGCTGGCCTTTATAAGCATGTTTTGTATATATAAATAAGTAATTTGTCCCACTCTTTTGTATGGTAACAAACCATTGGAGAATCTTGTCAACATATATATGAAGGTTGAGTGTCAGGATTTTGGTTAAACGATATTATTTATATCGATATGCATGTAAAGCATAATTTTTAAAGGATTTACAGTAGCTATTTGCTATTTGGTTACATATACTAATTTCTAAAAGTTAATAGGCATGATGGGTTTTATTGAGAAATTCCTATTTCCTTTTGACACCAGTTGTTAAAGTAATATGCCATACATGTGTTATTTTGATTTTTTTATATATGATCAACCAAACAAATATTTGCATAACTATTAATTAATCTTGCAACTTTTGCATGTTGTTGTAGTATATCATCTGTTCTGTTTTATTTTTTGAAACACTGTTTACGTTAATTCTTCTTATACATATATGCACAACATTTTATTTTAAAGGAAGTGAGACTTCATACGTCCTCTTTTATTGCTATGGGGTTTCTTAAATAAGTAAATAAGTATGTGGTTTCTTTTTTATAAATTTAAATACTAAACCATATTACTTAAAAAGATGCTACATTTGTCCAACAGCTGCATTGCAGGAACAATTTTTGTATAGCAAAAAAAGGATGCAGAGTTCTACTGACTCCTGCATTTTGTTAGTTACAAAACATTGTGGGAAATTAAGTGCTCATTGGAACGTTGCTGAAGGTAAATTTCCAATGCATTTTACTAACACATATAGAAATGTAATGAGGAATTAATGGAGTTAATGCAACGTTACTCCTGATTGTCCAGGTTCTTGGACCTGTGAAGTTTTGTTAGCGATGGCACACAGAATGTGAAATACTAGCAGATCAAATGCAAAATGCTAGCATTTTACTGCAACTTGACATACATCCTGTAGAAAACTACCCAAGTTAGAAGGAAATAAGGTATCACATCCCTTGTATCCACATGAATATTCTTTGTGTTTCTTACAAGATTTAAGGAAGTGTGGATTTTTGATTTGTATAGGTTTCTGTGGCTATAAAAAGAAAACTGGGAAAGTGTAAATTGTGGGCTTCTCATCTGGAATATCAACCTTGAAACTTGCTGAGTTTGTTATTCTAATTCTGGAAGTTGATCATGTCATACCTTGGTTTTACACATTTGTATTCTTTCCATCTTTTGTGTGTTAATTTCTTTTATCTCCTTTTTTTTCATTCTTAATCTTTGATTTGTTTTGTAAACAAAAATATTTTTACTTACCTTACTTACTTCCTTTTTCTTTCTTTAAAGTATTTCTCCTAACATAATTTAGCTCCCTTTTGGAGTGCTAGCACAGACGGGCCACCAGTTTCCACCTATCATTAATCCTGCCCCAGCAGATCTGATTGATCAATAAAATATATAATATTAACATAATTTATGATATTATATCAGCAAAGTTATTCTGATGTTCACTAAGCCTTGCTAGAACCTAGTTAAAATTACCAAAGATTTAATTAAAAAAAACTCCTAGCAGGTAAGTTGTGAGGGGGAAAAATTAACTGTCTCTGCTCT
>JANZLP010000002.1:15256793-15267062 GCA_026930925.1 Chelictinia riocourii | reverse complement strand
TTTGAAACTTAACCTAATCTATACTGCAATGTTTAGTACAACTGCCTAAAGGACTCCAGACTATATTCTACTAGACATGTGACTCATGCCATATTAATTTCTAATGCACTAACTACATTTTTGAACAAACTATTATTAATGCAAACAGAAAATAACGGGTTCACATCACACTGAAGTCCCTGAAAGTCATATTGCCTTTAAACATAAAAATTAATTTACTTGCAAGAAGATGGTAATTTCTTACGGAGCTTGGAGCTTTGTAAGAGTTCTTTTCTTTTGATCAAGACAATGTAACATCTTTTTAGCTGAAGGCTGTGCAAAAATCACAGGATTTACATTTTTTCCAATATAGTTTTTTTAGAAAACATTAGAAAGGAAATAGACAAAGTACACTACAATCTGTTCGTTTAAGACATGCAAACAAGCTGTACCACAGAACAAAGAAGCAATTATTATCATAATTTCAAGCAGAATTGTATGGGTAAGTGCCTATTTTTGTAGTGACACCTAAGGAGAAAAAAAAATCCTGATATCAAGCTGCCTGAGGAGAAAGAAGTACCTTTCATATCATCCAGAAGAAAATGGTAAGGGTATTGTATTTTATATCCCCTAGTACAGTCATGAAACGTAATTTTAGTACATCAGATTATTTGGTCAATACACTTTCCTTTATTACCACTGAAAAGTAGAAATGGAATTTCTTTAGTACTCTGTTTATTTACATTATTCAGCAAGATTGTAAGAATGATGGACTTGAAATAACAGAAATGGTTCACCTCCCATTGCTGCCACTGCATCCCATCGCTGTGACATTTATACATAAAGCTCTAGAAAGTTAGTAGAGGGTTTCATAACATCTGATATCCAAGTTACATTTTCTCAGTGTTTTATATTAAATACACACAGCAACAGCCAAAACCACTTGAAAGCTATCGTACCCAATTCCTAAATATTTCTCTTCTACACTGGGTTAGATAAAGACAGAATTCTGAACTTCAGGAAGAGCAAGTGGGAACATTTACACTCTGTACCTAAATGCCAAGCTCTGCTTTTATTTATACACCTACACTCAACCGTTCTGTTTTAGCCTGCAGTTCAACGTAAAACACTAGTGGAGAGAAGGAAACAGCATATGCTGAATGAACACCTAACTCTGCACACAGCAATACTTCAGAATAAATAGCCACAGACATCATCAGATAACCACGGCCTCATTACATAAAGCAAATACCTCCAAAAGAAGCCAATGTGGCCCTATTTCCTACTGGGTTTGGGTTTAGATATTTTAATAACTAAAATGAAGATCACCACACTACCCTCTCTTATCAGGGGTCCTAATTTGTTTGTCCACTCTGCCCAGCCACCAATTTTCAGAAATTTTACACCCTTGTCTGATTTGGTTGGAATTAACAAACAATTTCAGAAGTTCAGACAGAAGAAACTGGAAAACAAAACATATTTGCACAATTCTCCTTTGTTTAGAAAACCTAATAAAAGCTCGGGGGCATACTGGTACCTATAAAAGTCAAATTTCAAATCTTTGCAAAGAAAGATAAATATAAGCTACCAACCTGTTGTAACCTGACCACAAATTATTGCCCCATGTATTCTAGCGTTGCAACAGCTGACAAACTTTGTTACTTAAACAGTAAAAGCAAAAACATAGTGGTTTTAGTATAGAATCTATTAATTTTTAAAGTCACCTTCTAGGAGATATTAGTTGCCAACAGCAGTCTCAAAGGACATTGTTTTAATTAAAAATCCGCTCTTCGTTATCATTTACTGTACACCCTGGACTTGGAAGAGCTTTTTGCTTTCCCCAACCTATGCTTAAAAAGTATTAAAAGCAGATGGCAGAAATAAGACAAACTTTGAAAACTGCAAGGTCAACTCACAGCTTCCAAGAAATGTACAAAAATGTAAGATTACCCAATACTACTTCACAAAAGGAAAGAAAAAGACAGTAGCATGGATCTACTTTTTTTCCTCTGGAGGTAGAGGAGTATAAGTCTTGCCAAACTTGCCAAAAAAAAAAAACCAAACCCAAACAACCAAACTAGAGAAAAATCTCAGATTTTTTACATGCTTTAACATGCTTAAAAATATTCCCTTCCCCACCCCTGCAAAGGATGCAAATAACCTAGCTGATAGGTCCAGCAGTCAAACATCAGAATACACAAGAACACAGCTTACAGCTCCTCAAAATTAACATGTAAATGGAACATATAACATGTATTAATGTTCTTAAATAGGAAAACATGAAACCACTGTTAATCAGCATTGTGTATGTATTTGTTCCTCTCTACGTTCAAGCATTCTTATGAAGCATCCTCATGGAATGCCAGTTTAAATATTGGTTCTCACACACTCCACACAACCATCACGCAGTTCTGTTAAGCACAATCTTCACTGTGTAACTGTAAATGGCACGCGGTGGCCAATATAATTCAAAACATGTGCTTAGGAACCACATTTACACAATGCTGGTTTTCAAAACAAATACTTTGTTTCAGGGAGATAGCTTTCCTCCCTCTTTAAAACTAACCTCCTTTTCTGACTTCTTCCAAGAACAGCTTACCTGTAGAATATTAACAACTAAAATATAGAGAAAAACACTCTTAGCTCTATTACTATTTTTCAAAAAGTGGAATCCAACTGTCACTTCAAAACAAAATGGTTAATACTACCTAATCAGCAAAATTACATGGTGCTGATAATGCCAGGTTATCTCAAAGAAAAACAGTCATGAGATTTCATTTTAATACTAGCCAATTAGTAACTAATTGAATAATTTAGTATTAAGGCCAGCAAGAAATACCTTTCACACAAACTACAGTGCAAGACACTACAAATAAACAGGGAGAAAGGACATATTGTCTACAGCCATCGCTAATATGCCTAAAGTCTCCCAGAAATAATCCAGGACAGTCCTTACTCTCTGCAATACCACCTCAGAAAGCCTATTTTCTCCAGATTTTGTTTGGAATTTTGGACCAGCTCTGCATTACTTGGACTATCGGTCAACTGCAATCCTTCACTCAACTTGGAAAACATCTTGAAGTTTTTCAAACCAGATTGATGATCAGAATTACAGATTTGTTACACAATATCATACTTGCATTCTGAAAACTAATAAAATTGAGAGCGGCGTGTTTTTTTAATCGAAGGAGAAAATACAACCAACAAGTCACAATGCATAAGCTTCTGTACCGAATGCATCATTTTCCCAAAAAATACAGCTGGTCATACACATATTATGAACCATAATACATGGTAAATTTCTTCAGAATATTCTTTTGTCCATTTGGGGAACTTTTTCTCTCCTTAAAAGAGAATAAAAGTTTAACACATGGCATATAACAACACACATACAATAGCTCTCTTCCGGGTATGGGATGACTAAGGAGAATAGAAAAAACTCACTAAGAAAAATGTTAACATGAATATTGGAGGAGACATGGAAGGAGAGTTTACCTATGAGGCAAAGTGCTCATAAGCAAATGACACAGAATGAAAAAAAACCAAACAACAGCCCAAAACAAAGCAGGACTTGCAGTAGCTAGCTTTTTTCAAAATTCTGGTTAAAAACTTGAAAATACGTCCAAAGCTTTCTGTGTCTGGTGTATGTAAAAGCCACCTTTGACTCTGTGTTACATTCTCAGAGAATCTCAATCCTCCCAACAAATAAAAGAACAAGTCATTATCAGTGACAGAACAGCCAGGAAGCGATGGCCTCACTGTAGTTTTCTCCGGTAACTGGAGTGTACCTCCAGGAAAGCAGACAAAGCAGGAATGGCACTGCTGTGCCACACCAGGACCTGAGCAAAAGCTCTTGTTTCAGACACATTTAAGGACAGAACTCAAAGCAAAACTGCACCATCTAGTGTCTGGTCCATCCATAAGTGCAATGCATCTTTTCCCTGAATTCCAACTTAGTGCAGGAGAGTTTTGGTAGAAGATTCATAGACAAGTGTGGTAAGAAAAAGTGAAATAAGTCTAGGAAGTGTGAAAAACCTAAGACAGTAGTAAAGCTTTCAAACATTACTACAGGAACAGTACCATTTTTTGCACAACAATGATTTAGTAGAACAATGAGTATTTTCTATATGACTTCACTGTATATTGACAATCCCAGAGAAACATAAAATGGCCAGTTAATACAAAAGTCGACTACTGAAAATGTTCCAGAGGCTTAGAGGGATGAAAGATTAAGATGAATCCCATTCTTATAAACTCAACAGAAAAGTACATGCCTTCTGTAAAAAAGCAGACTGCTTCAGCTAAAAGTAGTGCAGTTAAATATGTCAGGGAAATGAAATCAGGAAGGATCTGTCCCTCAAAGAAAATAAGATGGTCATTAAACAATAAAAAGCTGTAACAAAAAAAATAATCTTCCAAACCTCCAAGAAGAAAATCTTTTGAAATGCATTAATGCCTTTCCATTCACTGCAAAAAGTTACTCAAGGTTTAGGATACCTTAATTAACCCATTTCATTTTGCACTTGCAATGGACTGGATGATTGCTGAAGCTACTATGCCAGATTTGATGGGAAGCGGTTTTTGGTACCAAGGCAAGCTGTTATGATCATGCCACCGCAGCCTTACTGAAAAACTAAGAAAGCATTACAAGTCAGTCATATTTTCAATGAAACATCCTGAAACTGCATATAATGTATGCATTACGATTATGTATTTGGACAAAAGTACTATTCTTCAGCAAATGAGTTTTTTACTCCTCAACAAATTTGCTAAATTTTCTAAAACTAATGTAAGTAAACAAATCATCTCCTGAATTCATTGAGAAAATCTCTACTTGCTGAAAAGACTTTACTGCATCTCGAGAATTCATGAATTATTTTCTCAGGTCTAAACCAATTTATCCACACTTGCAACATAACTTTTTTCCTATAAGTATCTACGTAGATCAGGAAGTTAAATGTTACATTTTCTTACCTTGGTTTATTGTGTGGTAATGCCTTTGCATCAACAGCAAACATTTTGGAAACAAAGACAATAACCGGGGCTGTTCCTTCACTACTGCATTTCATAAAAGCTGAAGAAACATAAAAGGAAGTTATCTGCAAAATTTCTTCCCAACAGTAGGAACAAAACTATGGCTTTCCATTACTTTTATAGGAATTGCTGTTTATTTCCTATTTCAATGGATAATATACTAGAGACAAATTAACAGGAAGAGTAGAAAATTATTCTAGCCTAATCATTTGATAACACTGCATGTATCTTCAAGTCTGTTTCACAATAAAATTAAATGAGCAAAATTGTAAAAATAGAACTCTTCATAACAAACTACGTACAGTCCAACTAAACATATTCTTTTGATATTGAAAGTTCAGTTCATAGGCTGGTTTAGATTAGAATGAAAACCAGAGCAGCTTAGCGTTAAGACCGAGCTATTTGTTCAGTACCTCAAAGTATTCTCCCACCTTTCAAACGGAAGGAGGAATTCCTGCCAATGACTAGACACCCATGTCTCCACAAAATCGTAACAACTTCACTGCAAGAATGGATATTCCTCAAAGGATGAAAGATGCACACAAACTCATTCAGGACTTAGCAAATTCCCATAAACTATTTGTCAACCAACGTGGAACATTTTATCAAATCCAAACCAGACAATACCATCCAAAACTTCTAACAACAGAAAATAAAGTGTTGTCTTCTACGTTTCTCACTTTTGTTTGACGTATGAAAAGACTATATCGTAAAGTGCTTGGGCAAACAAAGTGCGCAAGTACTACTAAAAATTAGCAAGTTTCACTAAATGTGAAATACACCATTTTTCCATAAGCAAGAGCAGTAAGATCCGAGTTTACAGAGGCACATTTCTTCCAATTAACTTATACTGACACAGTATTGAACACTGTTTGGAGAATGCAATGTTGGTAAATGTTCAGTAAAGGATGAAAATATCAGCTGCCTTACCCACAGGAAACAAGTCCTAACATCCTGTCAATTTGGCATTCACATCTCATCATAAATTGACACTTGATATCTCATCCCTTTTGAAGCTCTCTTCAAAATATTGTTCTACAAACACTTTTCACTATACATACAAAGTTAAGAAATGCTTTTAGCTGTTACTAGCTCAAGCATGGTATCTTCTTGTAATTTTTACTAAGCTACCTCTTGAAATATCAGAGAACATTTACTACTTTACAACAAAATGGCATTCTGTTATATTCTGTTCAGTTAGACAGAATGTTGGCAGAACAACAAAATCATACATCTAAAGCCTATTTCCTCCCTGCAAACCTATCTGAAAAGATAATTTGGGAAGATTGTTTTTCAGGCTACCAAATCTGGGGGAAAAACATCCCTTGATTTTGTATGGAACTTCCTACCCCACAGAGGAGATTACCTCCATGTGTATGGAGAAATACAAGCTTTGCTCCCCACTGTCCATTACACCCATACCATCAGTTTCAACTTTGATTTTCAGTTCCGCAAAATACTTAATTCAGCTTCAGCAGTTCTCATCTATCTTTCAGGAAAAGAACTCCACAGAAATTCTCCTTTCCAAGCCATCACAATTTTTATGAAGGACATACATGAACACAGAGTTTATATTTATAAATAATTCAGATAGAAGAAGGAATATAAGCATGTTACGAGCTCTCCTGCATCCTGTACACCAAGTTTATTTTCATTACTGCCTATAGCAAAGTTAAATCATTGAACACAGCCTTTCCATCCCCTATTACAACTTTATAGCACAGGACCTGGTGATGATCAAACTTCCTCTTGCTTACTTTCGCATATAGACATCCCAATGATCAACACCACAGCGTCTGAATATACTACTAAACCTTTCTTGAGGAGGAGCTCTTCAGTTAAAGCTGGGAACTCTGCCAGGACTGGACATGAAATTGTGATCTCAGTGAAATCGATGGCAAAACTTTAACTTCAAAATACCAGGATTTTGTATCTTCATTCAACACTCTGGGTAACAGGATATATTTGTTGCCCTGCAAGTCTTCTAGCTCTTGTTTTTCTTTGCTAACTTTTTATCATTCTGGAATATTATGAAATGACTAAGAAATCAAGTTATACCTTGAGCTATGGAAATGCTGAAGAAATTAGTAATGACAATGTTTGTAGTAACAGCTAAGCTACATCTTACCAACTTCTTTTCAGTACACAAACTACTTAGCAATAAATTCAACAAAAAACGTTTTTTATTTTACAATACCTAAAATTGGGCCTAGTTAATCAATATACTTGTAAAAATGAAACCCAAATTCGAACCCCCTACTGGCTAAAAATTAGTGGTTTTAATATAGAAGTTGGTAAAATATTCAATTCTCAATTACATGATAACTTCTACTGTTTAGGACTAAAACCAAGTATTAACCTCACATCCTTCCAAAATCTCCAGTTTCAGAGTCTTAGACTTTACATCACCTGCAGCTTGAGTTGTCTATAACCCATGAATATATGGGACTGAAGAAAAATGTGTGGCCATAAAAACCAGGCATAATACTATGACATGTCACTGACAAACATCAATAAGTAAAGTAATTACAAAGACAAAGAAAACCACCTTCATGTTAATGGGAGAACACCTACTCACCACTTTTCAGTTCCTGAGTTTCTGGTGGCAAAGAATCAAATGTTCTAGCTCCAACACACATCAGCTTTTCCACTCTCTCTGCAGTGATATCAAGAGGACTGGGAAGTTTATTACACACCATGGCTAAAACACATTGCTAAGGATATACACTTGTATATTTATATTTCCTTATTGAATGCAAATAAAAGGAAGACAAATGCTTTCAATGTTTGTTTCTTTACATCAACCTCATGCACTAACTGCCAGCAACAGCAGACAGCTAAAATCCAGCTCTGCCTACTACAGTGCACACAGCTCCCTCTCAAGTCAGCAACAATTTCTGGCATTTATCCAAGAGCAGAAGGGATAGTTAAATAGGGGTGGCTCACCCTATGTGCAGCTGGGAAACGAAGAATAGCACAACTGGGGCAAGATTTATAGAACTAATTAGTACTTATACATCAATATTTTGACCACACCTACTATAGCATAATATATACTATAAACAATGCAAGGGCTGTCTATACAGCAGACAAAGACCAAAGGCTGATCTTGGATTTATATGCCTAAAACATAACACCAGATACTTACAGAAGCTCATGGACAGAAGACCTAAGATACTGTTACAAAAAGGAGATTGGCTTATCCTTCAGGAAAACCACTAAAATTTGTATATAAAACTACATAATGGAAGTGTATTGTTAAACTACCTCCAGTTTCATAACTTATTTTCCTTAAAAAAGGATGCATGCGAAAACGTGATGTTGGTGGAAATGTAAGCCTAATTATAGATATGTAACAATATTACAAGTGAGAAACAGGTCCAGCTAGCATAGGCACAGATGTGAAAAAAGAGACCAAATCATACCAAATCAAATATTGACATATGTGAGCACTCTTTGAAGTCTGAGAACTGACAACAGAACCAAAAGTACAATCTTCATCAAGGATACAGAGGACTGCATCAGATATTGGCAGCCACTGGCTACAAATGGCATTAAGATGAACTTTAGGGTCTGCATGCCGTGACTCCCGTGCACCAATTTTCAATCCCAAAGAGGTGACTATCTTCTCAATTTTTTCTTTGTCTCTGTAAGGAGCATAATAAATCGATAAAAAACCACAGTACCAATACATAACAAGCATCTACAACATTACTTGTCTGAGTATTTAAAAAATCACTAGAGCATATGGAGATTCCATGAAAACTTTATAGATCTTCTCACCTTTTCATAA
Source organism: Chelictinia riocourii (assembly GCA_026930925.1). Lineage (NCBI taxonomy): Eukaryota > Metazoa > Chordata > Aves > Accipitriformes > Accipitridae > Chelictinia > Chelictinia riocourii. The sequence continues at coordinate 15,258,256 of JANZLP010000002.1, read as the reverse complement.
CAGCTTCATACAGACTCCATATGTTGTCCAGCACCAACTGCACAAACAAAGGTTTCTTCCCTTTTGACTGGTAGAATATAAACATACAGCTAATTACCAGCAATTCCTCACTTTGACAATAGGCTTAAGACTGCACTTTTTCCTGACCATTTTTCACAGAGAGCATGTAAAAACTTTATTAAAAATCAAGACAGTTATCTGTTTCTACACAAGATCACTACTTCAACAGCCTGTCCTATAAGAATGGTATAAGGCAAAAAATAAACATGAAATTTAAAAGCAAAGTACAAGGGTTTCAATTTCAGAGAAAGAGCCTCATAAATACAGAACACTTCTACCTTGAGCCTGGTTATCACCCTTTTTATAACTATTAATCCTCACCTACTAAAACACAAAAAATCTGTCATTAAATGAATACAGGGAAACTCCCTTCTCTTCTTAACTTTTACTGGTAGATACACTTAATGCAAGAGAAGTGTAGTTTTCAGGCCAGGGTTTCAATATAGCATTCAATGGGATTTCACTAAGGCAAAAAAGTTTTTTTTTTTAAAATTCTAAATCCTAAGCTAAACATGAGTATCCTAAACCAGCTTAGCTGTTGAAGGACTCTTCAAGTAAGACAGAGACTCACTACTCTCATTTCTACATTGTGAAGTCTTCCATTCATCTTGTGTGTTCCACTCCGTGCTGAATCCTTGAAGCTGGAATGTCCCTTATTTTTTGAACAAGCAACTGTGAGCATTGTTAGATGAGATTTCCTCCATATAGCTTTTGAATGGTCAATTTTGGAATGTTCTCTTCTCCAAGGGCTGATGCAAGACTATCCTAGTAACTTTATACCTCCACTGACATTGAGTGAAAAGGTACTGAGGTCAATTTTCAGAATACACTATGAAGAAGAGAGTAAAACAAAACAAAACAAAATAAAAAACAGGCAGTATTTCTGACAACCTCCCTACCTGATCGCCTTTCATTATCTTCTTTGCTTTTGTATTTAGATAATAATCTCCCCATAAAGTCTTCAGAAGTACTGCAGGCTTAATTCCAATTTTTTGGCTGTACAGTTTGGCAAAATGCTCAATGCTGAAAGGAAAAAAAAAATGCATCTTAATAAAAGTGTCATGCCATTTACATGCGCTTATCAGCCTAAGCAACAGACATCTTACATGAAAATCACATACAAATCTCAAATCCTTGTTTTACTCCCATCTTTCTAATTGTCTTCACTTTAGCTCACATTGTTACACCTGCAAAAATATTAAGTCATAACAGCTCAAAAGCATCAGAAGTATTTGTATGGTATTGTTTTAGGTCAGCTTCAAGGCTAAACTTGGTTATTTGAGATAAATATTTCTGTACTACCCCTCCAGTAAAAACTCAAAAGTATAATTGTCCTGGTTTCAGCTGGGATAGAGTTGTCTTCCCAGTAGCTGGTCAGTGCTGGGTTTGGGTTCAGCAGAAGA
>JANZLP010000002.1:15144870-15155989 GCA_026930925.1 Chelictinia riocourii | reverse complement strand
CCACGGAATCTAGCACTTGTTCCTCACACAAAGCTGAAACAAAAACTTCCTTCTGCAGAACTACTTAAGAAAGACCAAGAGGCCTGACCTGAACTGGTCAGGATCATTCCTTCATACTGCCCTTGCAACTGTTTTACATCAGTACTCCTTATTTCAAGTTCAGCTTTGTACATTGTTGATATCAGTGTTTTATCTAGAAGTTATTGTCACTCTGGAGCTGCTCTAAAGTCTTGGTCAATTTTTTGTTTGAAAGAGTATGACAATATTTTCTTCAGAGCAAACAAACAGATGAACCATTTTTAAATAAAATGCATTTCTGGCTTCTGTTTACATATCTCAGAGAAGTCCTTTTTATTTCTATGATTCAGACTAAGTCTTCCACTTTTACTAATAAAAAAATGGTCAAAATTTTAAGTGAATGGTTTAGTTCATTGCTTGGTATGGCAGTCCCACTTATCATGGAAACAATTACTTCTTCATGTAAAGTAGACCTCTGGGCAAAGAAATTACCACAGATACTGCCATTAGCCCTACAGAAAATGTTAGGAAACAAACACCTAACAGAACAGCAAACTGTTTCTCATACATGGTATGTAATGATCAAAAGTTTTAGAAGGAAACAGGACTTGTGTAGTTTATTTTATGTATTTTGTTTACCTTACCTCATTTTTAACTAGATTACTTTTCCTTGAACATTGCTCACTGACCAAGTGTGACTTCAGCTGGTCTATTTACACTATCCCAGACTTCCACAGAAATCTGGTGCTGTTTTATATGAGTGGTCTCGATCCCACACATAACCCTTTGAAAATAATTTTGACGCAACTGTTTCCATGTAGTTTAAGAGTGTACTGTGTTTTAGATGTCTTCTGTAAGAATTACTTGGTTTAAATAAATTCAGAAACCACCAGCATGTATACTATTTCTTTTTACTAAGTGGACTTCCAGTGTGCTGCAGGACTCTCTCCAGCCTGGATATTAAAGATAGGAAGAGGAATCAAGGTCATGATCTTACCCCTATTCCCAAAGTCTGGATGAGTTCGGATACAAGGTTCTGGTTTTACCTTCTGCCTATGAATAAATACATAAAACAGCTCAGTCATACCAAGGTGTGCTGGTCCTTTCAGGGTAATTCTCACACTGCGACTCCCATGTGGTACAGCAATCACCGTTTCTTCCCCTAGGAAAATTAAAGAACTGTTTTAGAAGTTATCTTGCATCAGGGAATTTGCACATCACATAACTAGACTGAAAACTGTCAAATGTGTCTAAGAAAATGTTTAACAGGTTTCACAATTTTTCTATTAAAAATAATCATATGTTATTTTATTAAGTACCATATTCCGAGTCTGTTTGCTATGCTGTGCAACTATTAAGACCCATGAACAGACTTGTAAATCTTTCTTGCTATTGGAAAATTATTTGCTATTAACAAAACCAACTGAAATGTCAGTAGTGTATTAGGAACATATTTACACTCTGTTGTCCTAGCTTTATTTCCTAATCACTGAACTGACATAAGGAATCTGCTAAGTAGTACTTCCCCCTTACAAAAACCTGCAGCTGTTCAGTCTCATTTTGCCCACACCTCATTTCCTGCTGCAGGTCACAACTTTAATAAGTGGCAGGACTTACAGGAAATAAATCATCTACTTAACACCAACCCTTAACCAATTACAGACCAGTTAAGAGCGAATATATATTAGCTATAATGTATACGTTATAAAAGAGTGTCTGCATCTAACTTACCATATAAGATCATTCCTTCCAGTAAGAGCCTCAATTTAAAATTAACTATAAACGAAACCAGCCCTGAATAGGACATGTCAATACAAAACAGCTTTTGGCTGCCTGAATGGCCTCTTCATATATAAACGTACAACACGCTTACTTCAGTGCACTTCACAAAGGCAGAAAGTTATTACTTTCCATTTGAAACGCAGGAAATCTGTGATTTGCCCAAGCAAACTGAGCTAACAGGCAATTCAATAGCCCGGAGCCTTTCACACCAACAAGAGCAGTGCTCTCAAGAAAGGGGATGCATGGCGCATGACAGGGATATCCCCGGAAGGACGGGAAAAGTGTCCAAGCAACGAAGTGCCCACATGCTGCCTCCCGCTTCCATCACAGCCCAGTGGGAAATCACCTCCGAGGCAGGACGGGGAAGCCCGGCCCCATCGCCGGTACACCCCCCCGCGGTGCTCTCTTCAGCGACGGTGCTATCGTACGTCCAGCGGCTGGCGTCAAGGAAGTTCAGTTTTGCAAATTCAAAAATTAATGTGAGCTGACGGTCAGTGATACATCGGCTCCGGAATCACACAATATTTAGAGGAAGAATATTTGAGTTTAGTTGTAACTAAAAAATAGTTGAAGAATGTTTCTTTCCACTGTAAACTGGACCCTTTTACAGTAGATGCTAAATTATCAGCTTCTGGTTTACATCTCCTTAGCGTAAGTATGAAATCCTGCCAAATGCTCAGGATACTTCAAGCAAATACTGCAATTATTTTTTCTGAAATAAACACCTTCTTACGTTACAGGTTTTATATCGCCAATTTCTAGGAAGGTCATTTAAATATAACAATTTATTTTGGATGTAATAAAATATGATCTTTATTAATTTCATACTTGGGTATTCCACCAGAGTGCAAAATACTACAGTAAGAACAATAATACAGTTAAGGAGCCCTGGAAAAAGCATTAACTACTGCACCACTTAATATCTTTTTGCGTCTTGGTTTTTCATCAGGCGAATTGCTAAAGATAGCCAGAAGGTAGTGGATGTGTGTATCTTTAAAGTAAGGAAATAACTACTGAATTCACGTGTGCTCTACAGCGTTTGAGGGAGCGCAGGTCGGAGGGGCCCGTCGGTCCCGGCTTGGTCGGGAACGGCCTCCAGTCTTGACGACCAACCAGCCGTTACAGCGCAAAACCTCAAACGAGAGAGTCTGATTACGACCCCTTCTGAATCCTGCAGCTGCTCTTTTCCAGGGGAACCAGGGGCGCTCCGTGCTGAGCGGACGAGGGGCGGATTTGCAGATGTGCGCGGATGTGCCGGACTGCGCCTCTGGAGAACACCCAGGCCGCTCTGCCCGGCGTCCCCCGCCGCCTTACCGCGGCTCCGCTCGCCCCGCCGGCCTTGCTGATCCCTTTTCAGGATGCTTCACATTCCTTTAGCAGTACTACAGACATTCCACCCTCACCGAAGCGCTCTCTGATATGGTCCAAAAGTCTCACGGGGGTGCTAAATTCGGTGTTTCTCTGCGGCGGAGACAGTATTACCAGAAAGTATTTTATTTGCATTAGAGGAGATGACTAAGTTCACCACCACAGCAATGTTCAACCTCCGCAGCTCCGCAGACCTGTCAAGGAATCTGACAGCAGGAGATTCTCGTAACCTGACTGAGATAATGGCGACCTAGGGCAGCCTTTCCATCAGATGAAGTAAATTGTAGGAAAAAATAAAAGTGAGATTTTTGGAATTCTGAACCAAGATGGGGAACTGGAAGAATACGGGACAGAGCTTCTCCTGAGGACAGCTTTGACTTCTTTTGAAACAGTAGTTAGGATTGTCCAGGTCTGGCTCCAAAACTATATATTCCAAAGGTCTCCGGTTCTCAGTGGAAGCATATAATTCACATTCTTAAAGGAACACAAGGCCCTGTAAACCCATTTAAAAATGGTTATGCTGTACATTTCCCATTAAATCAGTAGGATCCACACTGTTAAAAGCAGCGAACTTTCATGAAAACTAAGGGGAAGTTGCTACCTTGCAATCTGTACTTGGAATTTGCGATTACCTTTTTTCCCCCTTTATACTGTTTATGTATCTTTGAAAGTTAATTGCTGACTTTTGTCTAAAGCTGAAAATTATTTGTTTTCAAATAATTGAAAACAAATCGTCTGGAACATGCAGAAACACTAGACTGTAAAATCTGATTTGAGTCCTAGAGCTGACCTGCAAAACCTGAGAAAGAGGTGGAGACTGTCTCTATTCTAACACTGCTTCTACTGTAGGGATTCCCGAGGGCATGGGGGTCATCTTTTTCCAGCACCTGCTTGAAATGGGGTTCCCACTCTCAGCCAGGGACTCTCAGCAAACGTGTGCAATCCCTGCTCTTCAAGTTGACTTTTAATTTGGTGGTCATGGGAATCAGATCACTTGTGGCCTCAGTCTAGCAAAATGTTTCATCCTAATAAGAGTATAGGAACCAATTCTAATCAGAGTAGTAATGTGTTCACAGCTATATGTTCTACTAAGTTCAGTCTTGAAGGACCATAGAACCTAAGAAGAGATGAAAATTCATAATTCAGCTCATTTGTATTCCTGATGACAGAGGATTTTAGGAAGAGTGCTAGTGAGGTAATACTGGAGTTGTGAATGAAAACAAACCATTCGACAATTAAAAAATAAGACTAGAACTTGTTACGAGGGCATTTTTCAGAAGATTAACTACATAGTCTTTCTGGTAAATCATTGACATGTCTAAAGTTTGTTTCTGTTTTCCAAAACCATGAGATTTAACAGATTTTTTTTTTTAGAATTAATGAAGATTTGGGGTGAAGTTTTTAACAGCATCTAAGTTATTTAATTTTAAAAACTAGCTTGTTGATGATCTGATCTGTACGTGCAGCTATAAATGATCTTTCCGCCACTAAATCCTAATGCTTGCTCATAGCATTTTCAAACTAGTCCTTATATCCTGGCAAAAGACATATATATCTCAGCTTCTAGCAGGGAGGAAGGCTGTTGCCTGCACAAACAGTTTTACTGGATTAGTTACCCTCCAGAGAAGTAATTTTCTTTGAATCTTTATCTAGATTCAGGCTTTTCACCAGACAAAAGCAAAACCAAATGTTTACTCAAGGAAAGCAGAAGCTTAAGTTCTTGATTTTAAGACTGGAAAAGTTACAAAAGTGAAGAAAACCAACAAAATATAATTACAAATTTTACCCAGCAGTATTATACTTTGTGCCTTGAGGGATTATGTCAAACATTCTTACTCAAGGAAGAGTTTCAGCTCACACCACTCCATACCCATCCATGCTGCTGCTCTTAGTATGGACTAGAACTAGTTTGAAGATCTGAACATTTCCCACACTGCTAGAGTTCATCAAAGATTTTGTGATTTATTTTCTGCCTTTACTCGGAACAGAATCTTACCCTTCTTTCTCTTCTCTGGCATTGTTATTGTGTAGGAATATAGCTTCTGGATCTCCACTATAATGACTGTGTTGACTTCACTCCTCCCACCCTGTCTTTCAGAAGACGCTATAACAGGAGTTTTACCTTTAGGTAATTAGTGAGTATATGAAGTGCATGGGACCACCCACAGTGTTAATGTATATGGAAGAGTATCAAAGGAGAAAGAAAAGTTACTTCCAATGACTTTGTTTCTTCTGCACTCTGTCCAAGCCTCTGTTGCAGGTGCTCCTGGGGTCAAAGGTAACTGCCCTCTTTTTTACCTGGCAAACAGAAGGAGAGGGAATATGTGTGCCTTCTCAAGACTGTGAGGACAAAAAGTATGTGCCACTTTAATAAAAGATGTTACCCCTCACTACAAAACTTTTCTCACTTATATTCTTATTTCACCATATGTGCAACAACACTCCTATAAGCTTGCAGTTTCTAGACAGCTTCACTGTACATGCACAGTAGATGTTGCAACTTCAGTTGATGTTTCAATTGTATCTTACAATTTTAGTCAGGCTACAGCTATGGCTTAACCTCTGGTGGTGCACACCTTTACCTCAGAAACTACTTTGGTGGTCTCATAGCTATTCATAACATGTTATACATCTAGGCAATCTCTTCACAGAGGTGGCTACTGCCACCTAATTTCCTTGCAGTCAAAACACACAGATATTAGAAAATATCAAAGTGGACTTATTGTATGAATAAACCAAACTAGAACCTGAGAACCCTGACTTTATTGAGCATTGCTAATGACTATCAGGGACCAAAGATCTCAATGTTACCAACTGAACATAGTGAAGGTGCAAGAGTATTTTAAACATCAGTTTAGAAGACCTAACCCCCTCAGAACTGGGGTCATCAGTCTTCTTCAGCATTGACAATAAACATGGCTTAGTAGGCAGTATGAGTGCCAAAGTCTGTTGACTGTTTGAAAGCCTCTTGACTATCTGGATTCAAAAAGAAGCCACTGTCTAGTCAAGAAATACTTACGCAGGTACAATTCACACTCTTTGTGACCAGGAATTAAAAGAAGAGCAACTTCAATATCTGTTCAAAACTTAAATATGGGTTGTCTATGGCAAAAATATGCTTGCTGAAAGATGGTGATGATGAAAGATGAAACTACCCACAGAAACTGGCAAGCTCATGAAAGAAATATGAAGGTAAAATATTAATTAACTTGAATGGAAATTCCAAGGTACCACAAGGAAAAAGTGCACAAAAGGTACTGTGTGGTCAGAGCTGAGTGCAAACTTTATATTGTTTTACAGAGCTGGAGAAATGAATATGAGATAGAAGAAAACAAAGGAACTCTCCCCAAAAAGCTATGAATAAAATAATATACAAAGGGTTTTGTTTTGACAAAAATGTTTCACTTCACTGGTTGTGCACTGATTCAGCTGACTAACTGAGACAATGTAAAGGACACGGGCATGTGGAGGAAGAAGAACACCTTCCAGGTGTATCTAAGGCAAAACAGTCTGACTTAGGCATGTGCAATATAAAAACACATTGTAATGTGAATATGCATGTAGACAACACTCAGAAGGGAAGTGCTTTACTTTGCATGTTTCAGCTGAGGAGGCTTATGGAACATTTCCAATTTGACTGACAAAATATGTGCATCTAAACCTAACTTTCAGCATGACTTACACTGGGAAAACATAATTGCCAGATTTAAAAAGGGAAAAAAGGAAGACCTGGGGAACTGCAGGCCAGTCAGTCTCACATATGTGCCCAGCAGGTTCATGGAGCAGATCGTCCTGGAAACTATGCTAGGGCATGTGGAAAATAAGGAGGTCATTGGTAACAGCCAGCATGGCTTCACTAAGGGTAAATCATGCCTGACAGATTTACTGGCCTTTTACAATGGGGTTACAGCATTGGTGGATAAGGGAAGAGCAATGGATGTCATCTACCTGGACTTATGCAAAGCATTTGACACTGTCCTACATGACATCCTTGTCTCTAAATTGGAGACACATGGATTTGACAGATGGACCACTGGGTGGATAGGAATTGGCTGGATGGTTGCACTCAGAGAGTTGTGGTCAATGGCTCGATGTCAGAGTGGAGACCATTGATAAGTGGTATTCCTCAGGGGTTGGTATTGGAACTGGTGCTGTTTAACATCTTTGTGGTGACACAGACAGTGAGACTGAGCACACCCTCAGTGATTTTGCTGACAACACCAAGCTATGTGGTGCAGTCAACACGCTGGAGGGTTGGGATGCCATCCAGAAGGACCTTGACAGGCTTGAGAGGTGGGCCTGTGCAAACCTCCTGAAGTTCAACAAGGCCAAGTGCAATGTCCTGCCCATAGGTCAGGGCAATCCCAAGCACAAATACAGGCTGGGCAATGAGTGGATTGAGAGAAGCCCTAAGGAGAAGGACTTGGGGGTGTTGGTTGATGAGAAGCTCAACATGACCCAGCAATGTGCACTTGCAGCCCAGAAAGCCAACCGTATTCTGGGCTGCATTAAAGAAGCATGGCCAGCAGGTCAAGGGAGGTGATTCTCCCCCTCTGCTGTGCTCTCTTGAGACCCCACCTGGAGTACTGTGTTCAGCTCTGGGGCCCTAACGTAAGAAACACATGGACCTGTTGGAGTGAGTTCAGAGGAGGGCCATGAAGATAATCAGAGGGCTGGAGCATCTGTCCTATGAAGACAGGCTGAGAGAGTTGGGGTTGTTCAGCCTGAAGAAGAGAAAGCTCCAGGCAGACCTTATAGCAGCCTTCCAGTACCTAAAGGGGGCCTACAAAAAGCCAGAGAAGGACTTTTTACAAGGGCTTGTAGTGATAGGACAACGGGTAATGGTTTTAAATTGAAGGACGGTAGATTTAGATTAGATGTAAGGAAGAAATGCTTTACTGTGAGGGTGGTGAGGCACTGGAAGACATTGCCCAGAGATGTTGTGGATGCCCCCTCCATGGAAGTGTTCAAGGCCCAGTTATTCACCTCCTGTGACAGGGACATATGAGATCCGGTAGCTTTCCACGCGGGTGCGAGGGGGTGTCCAGCTAACTGTAGCGGAGTTTTCCGTGATGTCAGAAAAAGAAATTCCCTTGGGAGATCCAATAACTGTTGGTGGAGAATAGAGAGCAAACACATGACATAGAAAGAAAAGATAAATAATCTGTTTATCAGTCCTTAGTGCTGGAACACTGATTTGTCTTATCCCTCTATCCATAGAGCTGATGCTATCAATATTCTGTCCTAAACAATACTAATGCAGAGAGTACCAAAGAGTTAATGGTTTTATTACATACTGACAGCAACAATCTATTTGTTCTAAATTTTCCCTTTTCAGTAAATTTACAGTAGCACATAGCTTAAAAAATACCTGAGACATATATCTACATATCATGTACACAGAGGTAACAGAGGTTTCAGTGTTGCAGAAAAGTATGGAGGAATATTTACAGGAATACCATTCTATTACACAGGAGTCATTGTATTCATCATTTTTTCTACCCTAGTTTCACTTGGATGACTTTTAGTCTTCCCATTGAATCTCGGAGCCCTATCTGTGACACACAGCAACAGCAGCCCTTAGCAATGGAGAAATCACTCTTCCTGAGCATAAATTTTCTACTACAGATGCCTAAGAAATACCTGCACTCAGTTGCCTGAGTCCATCAAGGGTCTATCCTCTCAAGCACTGACTGCCTGTAACTTCTCTTGGCTACAAACTAGAAGTGATAAGATTTTCTTCTTGGAATCTCTGTCTGAGACCATGTTTTTTATTAGGTACATTCAAGCACATCCACCCAGAGGACATCCAAATACAACCATCACGAGGAGGGCACTTGTGGTTCTGCTGCAGCTCTTTCTCATACAATTGAGCCTTTCCCTGTATAAACCTGAGCACTACATTTGCCCATATAATTTAGATCAGTAAGCTAGGCAAACAAAGTCCAAGTTTTGCCAAAATCACCCAATCTTAAGATGCAAACCGATATGTGACTGAAACATTCCAGTTTAAGGCCTAATTAAGCTACTGCAAAACAAACATGGAAAGGGCTTCTAGGAGGACATGGTAAAGAGACCTGCCACTTCGAAGTTTACACTGAGCATCTCACTTCCAATTTTCTTTTTTGACTGTAACCAAAACAACCCTGACACATTACAAAAATAAACAGCCCACACAGAGTAGGCTATTAGCACAAACGGGAGAGATACCAAACATCACCCACATTAAGAGCGGTGGAGACAGGCTGAGGGCAGGGGAAGGGGGGCAAGAGAAGAAAAAAAGTGGCTGTGCTTGAAATAGATTGGAAAGAACGTGTCTGCGGGAAAGAAGTCAGAGGGCTGTTTGTTCCATGTGTCCCCAAAGCTCTAGCAGCAATGCACTAAATCAACTGAAAGGCAAGGAAAGAAAAACAACTGAGCTCTCAAGAGAAATGTAAATTATTCCTCTGGAGCTCACTAGACACATTGGGTTTGTGGGGTTTGCTCACATGGAAAAGCCAAAGAGAGAAAGAAAAAAATTAAAGATAATGAAGAAAGCAAGGTGGGGTTAGTAAAGCTACATTGTACACAAAGTTGCCACTGATTTAGGTACAGTCTGAAGGAAACAGAGCATAAAGAAAACTTGGGAAAGAGAGGGAAGTGAAAATCCCATTGATTTTCTTTCATATTGCAGGTGCTCTTAGTGACTGGTGAAAAGTGCTAGTGATGACTCTAGAGACCAAAGAGGTGGACCAGCACTTGGTTTTCATACACACAGGGAATTTCAGCCTTTCCCAGAAAATAAAGCACCCAATCCATCCCAGTTGGACTCTGCTGTGCACACTGCCATGGGCTTCATGCTTGTTTTCTGTACAAGGTGAACTGCTGGCATAACAAACAGTAGTAAAAAGAGCCTTGACTATGTAAGAGTTCCACATTCCCAACTGCCCCAACTGCAACTACTTTCCTGGGAGCAAACCTGGCAAAGAAAGTATAACGGACCATCAGAGCAAGCATCAGTCCTGAAATGAGTCCCAGAGATATACGAGAGTGGTACCTTTGAGGACAGGAAAATGAAAAAGGAGCAAATGAAATCATCTTCTTGAGCTACCTGAAAGCCAAAATTAAGCAGGCATAAAAAAATGGCCAGCATGTTTCTGTCTTGTCATTCATAAAAAACTTTAGTTCATCTGTTGGGCAGATAACAGGTAATTAGCATTATCCTCCAGCATCATTCCCCATTAGTTGTATGAGGGACACAGAACTTGCCTGTGAGGTTGCTAAAGCACCCACGATACCTGAGTAGCTGCTATACTTTGGGGACATTTTTGCTAAAAAGCTGTACTTTCATTACTAACAGACTATAGGAATATGTTCGCTGGCTTTCTCCTTCTAAGCAACAGGAAGCATCAAGCTGCATTTGTCATGTATAAAGAGCATGTGAAGTGTTTTGTGATCCTCTCAGATGAAAAATGCTGTCACGGTGTGGCAAAACACTATTAGAAGAAGAGGAAAGTAGCAGTGTGTGACCCACACTTCCTATTAAGGATATTAGGTGGCACACAGCTGTGTTGTGGTCCCCCAGTGAGGGCTGAATTGCACCTTAACAGACATTCTACAGATTAATTTCTGAAAGACACCAACCGTCCCTCTGAAACAGCAGTGGACAAACTCCCTTGTGCCAACTTCATTAGACACTGCAGGTCTGTACAATGCTGCCTCTCATTACAGTGATTTTACTACTAATGTTTTTTATCACAGCAGAACTGATGAGGGTGAAACAACAAACAGACAAATACAGAGAGCAGGGACAGTGGGTACCATCATCACCCTAAAGAGGATAACCTTTTAACAGCATTACCACCAGTGGTTCTGGGGAAAACCTGTTGCCAGGTACGATGGTGTAAGAGGAATTAGTACTGCACAGGCAACTTAAGAATCCTTGAGATTTAAAGTAATGGCTCAAAATGTG
>JANZLP010000002.1:14695031-14705094 GCA_026930925.1 Chelictinia riocourii | reverse complement strand
ACTTCCATCTGGCACTGCATCCTTAGAAGCTGTGAGTTGGCTTCTTTGTCTGCAGGGTGGTTAATCCTAATGAGGCAGCTGTGAGGGTGAGCAATACCTGCCCAGGCCTCCCCAGCCTGCCGCAAGCTTCCTGCCCTGGCTGATAGCGGAGCCAGCTGACTCAGCCTGTCATCTTCTCTCTGCAGCCTTTGAAGACTGCATCACCGCCTCTACCATCATTGAGTCGGCTGTCCGGCTCCTGCGGACCTGCCTCTCCTCCATGCCCCTAGGTAAACCAGTTGGACTGCTCTGGGATGGGACAGGGTGCTGTGCATCCCCTCCTTCCCCATGGGATGAAGGCATGGCTGCTATTTGGTGTACTTCAAATGCTGCCAGAGCCTGCTGCGGGGGGTCTGCTCCCCCCAGTGGAGGTGAGGCAGGCAGGGGCTGGCTGCCTGCTGTGCTCACCCCCTCTCCTCTCCACCAGCGGAGAAAAACCCAGCTTCCCTGGCCCGCCATGAGCACTTTGTCTGGGTGAGCAAGTGGGTGGATTACTCCAACAAGTATGGCTTTGGCTACCAGCTCTCCAACCGCAGCATTGGGGTCCCTTTTGGCTATTGCTGAGCAGTGCTGGAACAGCATCAAGGCTGTCCAACATTTTTGCCCGTATAAAAGCTAAGTAAAGGGACATGGAGGGGGGGCATTTTTGTCTTCCGGAGCAACCACTACGCATACTGAAGCCCACAAGAAATGGATGTTAGCGAAAGGCCCCCAAATTATACTGCAAACCCTGAGGAAACCTGGAAGTGGGCAATTCAAATAAAAGCTGATTGCTGGGTTTGGGCCAGGCAGCATAATTCAACCTACTGCTCTGCCTACACCAGCAAATAAAGAGGTGCAATAGGAACAGACGTAGTTTGGAGCAGCTGGTGCCAAACCAGGCAGGTTACAAAGGACCCTATATATTAACGATCCAGAGGCATTACCGTTAATTGATCAAGTCTTGTCCTTTGAATCAAACATTCCTAACTCTACAAGAGGTTCGAAGCACCATGGGTTGGCCCCTTATGTTCGAAGTACAGTCTGGAGCACACTGGATGCACGTGGAGCTTCTAGTTGTGTTTCTCCAAAAGGAATCCAGTCTGTGTGGACCAAGACCATCCCGTGAAACAAACTAGTGCCTTCTCCTGCTCCAGACCAAAAACAGTCATGTAGATATTGGCACTTACTTCACAATCCAGCCCTCCCCACCAAGTCTGCTGCCTTGCACTGAGTGGTACAAACGGGCCCAAGGAAAAGCATATTACAATTCTGTTTGCATAAAAACAAAAAAAGCACAATATTGATTGTAAACACAGAAGTTCTGCTCCGCTGTGTTACTTTTTTTTGACTGATCTGAGAGAGGCCAAATTGATCATAAAAAGTCTGAGAAGATCTCTCCAAGTACATCAATGAACAGCACAGTCATTGATTGCTGTCAAAGAAAACAGGCACATTTAAATTTACAAGCTACCCTGCACACGTGCACACTCATAAGCTGTCCATTAAATACTGCTTGACAAATTCTCCTCATGATTAACTGGAGACTCAACCAGTTTGCCTGCAGAGAGACTAGGCAGTGCATCCCATTCCCCTCCTCAGAAACACATAGTCACGTTCTTGCTCAGTGAGCTGCAGCTCTGGTACATTATACACCTTTTGGTAATCCAAGAAGCTCTGTCTGTTAGCCCAAGTTATTTGTGTCTAATATGAGGAATAATAAAAACAACTTATTTTTATTACTTTACTCTTGGACTATCACTACTATTTTGTTTTAATCCTAAAAGCCTTCCCTATACTGGGTTAAATCCTGTACGTCCCACTACGGCAGTGAGATGGTCCACCACATCTCAACTGTTAAAAATACAACCCAAACCTCTCTCCTCCAGGATGTCACATGCACTTGCCTCTTAATACCGTACCACATACGATGTTGGTAATTTTTTAAAGAGTATTTTCCTTGCACTACTGAAAATATCCTTTCTGAAGCTTACAGTAAAATATGGTACAAAATTAGGTCCTAAATCAGTGAATTCATGGCAGCAGATTTACATTCCACACTGATATCTCTGGTGACTTGTGTGTTTATTTCTTGGCTGGTTTAACTCTGAATCTTTATAACTGAACACCTAAGTCGCTTTTTTCCTTTCACTCTCTGGATACCCATAGAATGACATTTGAAAGCTGGCTGCAGTCCCTGCCCTGTAGGGAGTCTCTGAATGTTAAGGTCAGCACTCGGGGTGTGTGGCAAGTTTTTCTTTTGGTATTCATTATTTTAGTTACAGTGCAGACATTGTGTTGGTAAATGAGGCGTTCTCTTTGTGTACAGATGCATGTGGTTGCCTTTCAGGAGGTGAATGATTTTACTGAGGCTTTGAAAAATAATACGTTTGTTGGAAACGAAATACATGGTTTAGTTCCTGGTACAGCCCGAATATTAAAGTGGGGTAAAGGACTGTGTGATCTTTTTACTCACGCTGACAATCAGTTACTAACATGGGAGTCAGTGGATCTATTTGTGGAGGTGACTGCTTGCCAGCATGAATAAGGGGATCAAAATCTGGTCCAAAATTACTGCCATCTGATACTATTGCAATTGGGAGAACATATTTAAAACAGCCTGTGTCCAGGACATATTTTTTGTTGTGATGTTCCTGTGGGGCAGCAACAATTCCAGTTACTGCTGTGAAAGACAAGCGCTATGGCCAAACTGGTCGAACCTTCTGATGTGGTTTTGAGATGTTTGGTTCCTTTGCTCCTCCTTATTTACTTCTCAATAACGTTGGTTAGGCTGTACGGCAGGCTTGGGGTTGTATCAGTATTAAAAGCTTAGCGGTTAGGGCTCTATTCAATGTAAAAGCATTTACGTGGGCATTTTTCCAGAAAATGAGAACAGATTATGTATTGCTCTCTGATTTGTTTTCTGCCATTTGAGGTAAGTTAAAGTCTACCCCTCCAAAAAAAAATTTGTAAAAATGTGTTTAACTATTGCACAGTAAAAATTTCTATGATATAAAACTCAGATAGTGGCATACTCTCTGGTGTAAAGAGTTGTGTTGTCTGCTGCCTTCCTGGAGCTCAGGATAACAGCACTGCTCAGTAAGGCAATGGGACATAACTCAGGAGAAACATAAATGTCTGAATGCAAGTTGAGATTAAAGCAGCCAGTATAGATGAAATATACTCTTTGCATCTCTGTGTACATTGAATCCTGAAACCATTTTGACCTCAAACCAACTTGGAATAACAAGGATTGTACAGAGCAAGTAAATAATTATCCTTCCGCCCATCCAGCAAGAGCTTTTAAAGTACAGGATGGCCGAGTCAGTTGCCAGACACTGTTGAGGGAGGAATTTTCAGTGCCAGAAAAAACAAGGCAATTTGTGGGTTTCGTTTTTTTCCCTGCCTTGTGTTCTCTGTCCTTCGGTTTTAGTGATGGCTGAAACTGTGCCCTTGAATCACTCAGATTCCCGGCTGTGTCTTTTGCGTGCAGTAGCGCTGGACGGTGCGGCACACGTTGCGCCGTATCTTACCGCGAAGCTGAGAGACTTGTTCAAACAAAGATGATGCGAGTTTATCTGCCTCTGAAGAGACGTGAAACCATGGAGACCCTGGAAGCTGCTCAGCTCTGCCGCATCCTTGTTCCGCGGCTGCCGCGGAGCCTGGCAGCACGTGCCGCCAGGGCAGGGGAAGGAGCCGGGGTCCCTGCCGGCCCCGGGAGCCGCCTGTGCCTGGGGAGGAGGGAACCGCTCCCCCCTGGGGCACCTAGGAGTGTGCCTGGGAGACAAAATGTGTGCCGCACTGGAAGATGGTACTGGAAACTGAAAATCCCAGAGGATGATTTGCATACCTGGCTCTTTGCTGCCCCTCCTGTTCCACACTGTGGCCCAGTGGACCCATCTGTGAGACAGTGGGGAGCGGAAGTATTAATATTCCCAGCACCCCACCTAAGAATGGTGCTACCCAATCTTCTGGCCCTAGTCCAGAGGAGAATTGTTGTTACTAAGTGCAAAGGTTTCACACTCCGAAAGGACAGCTTTCCTTACTGGGCCTGAGAGCGATGCCGTAGGGACGGACTGTTTCACCGCCCATCCTGCCTCTCGGTGCTGGGTAGCAGCTGTCATTAGGAACTTTAGCAGAAGGAATGGTTTGATTGACTAATCATCTGTGGTTGCTTTCACGGGTGTCTGCCCTTTCCTCTGAAGGGAAAGAAGCGGCAGTGAACCCCTCCAAGCCGCGTCTCCAAAGCGTCTGTAAGTACCATCTCACCGACTCCTGAACAGGAGAGCGGTCAATGGAAGCGTGGTGCTCTGGGCGAGCGGAGCGTCGTTACGCCTCCCGGGGGGCGGCAGGGCTCGGGCGGTTCCTGTAAGCCATCATTACATGCAGGAGCATTTTATAATAACCCCTTATCGTGTGTCGTTAGTCAGGACGTACCAGGACCTCCCACACGGAAAGCGCGGGTTTCCATTACTTACTGTTGGCAAAGCCCTTGCCGCAGGAGAGAAGAACCACGCTGAACAAACGCGGCCCTGAGTTCCGAGGTGCAGCGACGAGAGCGGGACCCCAGAGCGCTGGGCGAGCGCTCGTGTGCTCTCACCCTCGTGGATAGAGAAGCGTAGTCCACCACAGCCGAGGCATCTCACACAGCCGGTAGGATGGGCCGGAGGGGAGAGAGCGTAGGCAGTAAACCGCTGGGGCAGGGATGTTAAAATGTCTTCTCGTCATGTTTTCCTCCGGATCCTGTGTAAAATGAAAATTCCATCATCCCCAGTGGATTTAACCTGTACCCCCTCACTTACTCCCTGATGTTGTTGATTTTTTTCTTGGATGCATGATCACACCAAATACAGTACTAATGCCTTCATAGTGCTTGTGTGTTGTCTTTCCTCCCGTCGGTCAGGGTGTGGGTGGACAAGCATTCCCGCTCTGAATCCTTCACAAGGGCGAAGGGGTGCCTGGCCCAGCGTTAGGCAGTCATGCAGCACCGCGCCTCGCCATGTCGCTGGACAGAGTCTTGTGTCCCTGTGCCTGTAGGTGAGTTTCGCCGTCTCTGTTTGATACGAAGCAATGGAGACTTGGAGACACTCGCCATGATCAGATGAGGACGGTCTGATCCTGTTCCCACTCATGTCAGTGGAAGCAAGAGCTGACCTTGACTCAGTCCTGAAGCGGGAGTTTCTTCCTTTTCTGTCATCACCTTACAGAGAACTCCAAGGCAAACCGTTCCCTTTTCAGGAGCAACACGCGGATGTGTAGCTGTGAGAACTGTTTATCTTTCTCTGTGCTGGCCGAGCGCTCCTTGTTCGAATGAAGGGGCGTCCTCGTCGCAAGGCCTTCAGGAATACAGCAGCGCCCGAGCTTTTGCATGAAGCGTATCGGTGATGTAGTGCAGGGGAAAAATGCAACATTTGTTTGCCTATCAAATATACTACAAGATTCATAATTAGGGAAAACAAAAAACAACCCACATACATGACTGGAGCTGCTTATTTGAATAAACCCCTGAATGTTTACTTTTGAACTGTGTTCTTTAGTATTTTGTAGCGGCGTAGTATTTTTTGGCTGATTTAGCGTAAGCGGTTTTCTCTAGAAAACAATCCTGTTTGAACAGACCAGGTGCTTACTTGTCCCTGTGACTTTGAAGTGTGGGAATAAGGCATTAATTATATCAAGTTTGTTGCAGCGTGCATTTTCTTACATTAAATGTGATATTTTTTTCTCTCTCTCTTTCAGACTTAACCAACATAATGACTGCTGAATATTAAGGGAAAACACAAGAAGGTTACATGTTTGGTTGTCTAATATTCTTGGATTTGATATGAGTCACCACATCTGTTCATTAGTATCATCAACAGCATCCCAGTTTGTATGCACATTATTCACATTCCTATCTGTTGTGTTTGCAGAAATGACATTTTACCCTTTTTTCTAAGGGTTACTTTTTGATTTTCATATTATTTGGTTGCATGAAGTTGCCCTTTCCCAGTGGCTGAGGTTTATGAAGATACCGCGTACTTGAACGTGTTTTAGATTCCTTTTCTCGATAGAAAAGGTGTAACTCCAAATTACATCATTCTAAATCAGCATTTTTTTTTAAAACAAGTGAATCTTAGAAATTAGTCCCCTCCATACAATACTACAGTATCTTCCACGTACAAACATAATTTTAAATTTCCCTATATCCATACTTTCTTGATTTTTGATCAGTTTACAACATAAAAGAAAAACTCTTTTTCAGTTGAGATCACCACCAAGTTCAATAATGTAATAAAATACCTTTCCTTATTAGAAGTACCTAGCTAGTTATACTCTTAATACTTCTCAAAATCATGATGTAATGTACACTATCTGACTTAGTTCCTATATGTGGAGTTAGTGAAAGTCTTTTGTGTTTCTTTAGATTAATACAAGGATTTTTTCCAATGCCAACACAATTTGAAATCATTCATTTGGATGCTTTCCATTTTTAAGCTTACTGTGATATAGAACCCTATGGGAAACCAAAAGAAACCATCAATTTTAAATAATGAAAGGCTTAAAAAAGGATGCTGTCATTCTGGCTTTTTTTTTTTCCTTTTGGAAATAGAACTAGACTAGTAAGTAAGCATTCCAGATCCATTATTCTGTGTACATTATTGTTGCTATTGTGATAATAGAGATTTTTATTTATTTTTATGCCAGCTTTTATTGTGAAAACATATTTAGTCTGGTTTTATCAATCCCTGTTATGCTTGTCCTTGGAACATCTTTTGCGTATTCAAGGTTTGTAGTTGATGAGTTTACTGTAAAAAACTAAAAAAAAAGGCAACAAAAAAACAAAAAACAAAACAAAAAGAAAACAAAAAAATGTATTGTTTTTACAGAATAAATTTATTGGAATGTGTATTGGGAGTAAGATTTGAGGTTGTAAGCAACTAAGTTAGCGTCATATTTGGCTTCATACGTGTAATAATGTGAGGTATTAATGTAAGTCAAGTATTAAAGCAAAACATTCTGTTAACATGAGTTGACCATAATAGATACAAGTGCAGGTGAGATCTTTATTTTTTCTGTACTTTGCCTTTTCTGGATAACAGGAGGTTATTAAATTCACCTTGAATGTATTCAAAGTTTCTTTAAAAACATTAGGAGTAACATCGGAGGCTCAAATCCCTGTTTGTGAGCCAGCACGTCCCATTACAGCCCACCGGCTCTGGGCTGGCTTTCTGGGAGGAAGTGCTGGGATGGAGCGATCCCATTCCAGTGTGCCCGGAAGGAGCCCGCACCAGGGAGGCTGGGAGCTGAGGAAGTTCTTGCTAAGTTCCCTTTTGCCAGGAAGCATGGACCGAGAGGTGTGGTGGCTACCTTGGACCTGCCCCTTTGGCTGGAGGTGTGAAACTGGGGGTCCCCTCTCCTGGGCGCTGCTGTGAGCCACACCTCGGTGTCCAACAGCAGTGGAGAAGCACGGATTCCTTGCCGCTCTGAAAGTCCCCTTGTGCAGGGTGCAGCACGCGTGCGCGTGAGCTGACGCTTTCTTGTTACTGGTTAGGTTTAAAAAGAAGTTTAAAAGTCCCTAAATCAAAACACCCAAACATCAACATCCCAAAATAAAGTGTTTCCAGTTAAAGTGCATCAGCTAATTTTATCTGTGAGAAGGGCACTAAGTGTACTGCTTTTAGTATAAACACACACAGAAGGCGTAGAAACAGCTGTAACCGCAAACAGAAACATGAACTGCACAAACCAAGGTTGCTGTATTTGCTGCTACTTGTTTACGACCCAAGAGCATTAGCAAAATCAGCTGCAGAGAAGAACATGGCCCAAACCTTGTTATCATCCCCCAGAACACTCAGCTTATTCATAGGCATTTCAAACAAAATCGTCATCAGTCACATTTTGCATCACAGGAGGTACTCATGCCAGAAGACAGTATTTCTGGGAATCCCATTAAAGCATACATATCCTCTGATACAGCAGTAACATTCAGAGAGTTGACATTGAAAGTAACTTAGAGGGTTTTTTTTCTTTAAAGTTGGAGTTGGAAATAGAGCTAAAATATGCAAACAACTTATTCAGCATACCTTTCTCTTAAGTTACACTAATAATTTGTCAAGCCTGCTTGGTCTGTCTTATAGACAGACAGTAACTTAACAGTGAAAGAAGATTAACAAGGCTAATACTAAACTGTTAAAATTAAAGCACACGCACTCTTATAGAATAGTGAATGTTCAGTATCCTACAGGTCCATATCCTGCAAGGAGAAATGTGCTGGCCCTACAGAAGCCAATTGAAGCCCAGAGGCTATGTGGATGGCTGGTAATATTGTAGTATGAGAACATTTAGGTTGAAGAGAGCTTGAATGCTAGGCCTGACTGGCACAGCCTACATTAAGAAATATCCATTTTTCCTTGCAATTTTATTTTTAAGCGCAAACATACTTCTTTTTTCCCCCAAAGAAGAAAACATAGTGTACTTCATTAAACGAGCTACACTTTCTTATGAAGATTAATTAGCAGCAGCTGCTAATATTCACCAAAATTTCATACAGTCCCAAGTCCAAGAAACAAACCCCAGAATCATTCTGAAAAGAACTAACAACAAAACAACTTATTCAGCAGTTTGTGTTTGGAAACGTCTTTACAGGGATCCCACCATGCTGTGATGAGCCAGGCTATCACAACTGGCTAGTGAGGCAATCAAAGCGACAGGCTCCCCTCTTAACTGCTCTTTCTCCCGTTAAATCACACCTATCTGTTTTGAACAAAGTGTTTTTGTTTAGTCCCATGTCACATTTAGAGTCAGTGATGCCATACTTTATAATTCATGTAATGGAGCTACTTTATATAAGTTAGAATACAGTATTCCATGTAACAAAAAGCCACTTGTACTCTTGGGATAAACTTATACTAGTTTAAAGCAAATGTCAGTATGCACATTTTCCCTTATGAAACTGTGAACTGGTATAAACTTTGTATAACCTAAAGAGTGCAATGGCAGTATATTGGGTGTAAAACAATACAGAACTTGGTGTTCTATATAGTGTACAGAGAAGCTCAATAGTTCTGAGATTGTTTTAGTTCACCTACATAAATGTTCATAATGCCATATTTTAGCAGTGGTATGACAGATAATTTTCTGGTTTAAAAGGTCATGGAAGAGTAATTTGAGTGTCCAAATACTTTAGCTATTGGGTTTTTTTTTTTAATTCTCCCCCCTCTTGACGATACTGAGAAATTCAGTTGCATAAACAGGGAAGTGACCGAGCTCCTCCAGTAATCCACTAGTAAATTCAGTGTTTATGCCTTTCGAATTACAGTGGCTAGACATAAGCAATGTAAATCATTGAGACCTGTACAGCATGTATAGATAGAATGGCTGCACCCAGCAGTTTTTGGATCTTCTTCCACAGTGCAGAAATAACACATCATTTAGCAATATTAGAAAGATCAGTTTAGAGAGATTAGTGTAGGATCACAGAGGATAGTCTGTCCTTCCATATTACAATAGTATGGTTGTAGGAATAGGTACACCTAGTGACTTGGATTGCTTTTCATAGTTCTTTACAGATACGGTCAGTACTTTGCTTTCATAGAAAAAACATTTTGTGTTTCACATCTGTAACAATGGAGACAAAATGATAAGTTAACTGCAAAGGTTTGGGCCAATGTGTACCAGATCAGACATCTGTGTGACAGATATGCATGCCTCTGGGAGAGTGTTTCTGCTCAGTGGTCTGCACAAGATGCTGTTCTTTATTTAAGCCAGCTTTAGACGGGTTTCTGTGAAAGATGGAGATTACAGTTGAGACAAATCATTTTTCCTTCTTAACAATTCCTCCATCTCATCTGCCTTTCCTGTTTTTAGCAAGTTTTCTTCTGCTGACTGTTGATGAGACAGTGGCTCTGAATTCTCCTGCCATCACGTTTGTTTTGCCATGGCAGTTGTTACTTAAAGTGAAGGAACTTTCCTGGGTGTCCTGGAGGTTAGGTGAGGACAAGCCGCGGCTTCTGGGAATGGCGCCTTCCTGGGGGGAGCTAGAGCCCGACGTGCGGAATTTGGAGGT
>JANZLP010000002.1:14617360-14628773 GCA_026930925.1 Chelictinia riocourii | reverse complement strand
ACCTCGGCACAGGCCAGCTCCACATTCCGAACGTCGGGCTCTACCTCCGTCCTGGAAGGAGCATGGGACAATTTACAGTACTCAAAGGTCATTTATTGCGCTAGGAGCAATTTTGCTTGCTTTGTGGGAATTACTTGCTGCATGTCCTTGTAAGCTCTGCTAGGGAGGAGCACGCACGGAATAGCAAGTGTGATAGACTCTAGATGTTTGATACCACCTGCGCTGCTGTTTAGCTCTCAATCAGAACGGGGGAAAAAACCTGTCAGGTCTTCAAAACTGTAAATCCAATAATTTGCAATATAAGTTTCACAGTTATTTTTTTACTTGCAATCTATGAATCTAGGTGGGAAAAGGGTATTACCTATCGCCTCTTAATATGACTCCTGAGCCCTTAAATGCCAATCTGAAAGTTTTCAGGAAGGAAACATTAATCTTCTGAAATAACAGATTCATATAAGGCCCATTGATGTGTAACATAGAAAGAGCATCTGCTGATGCTTTTGTTATTTAGAGTTGTGTGGGTTAAAATAGAAATTCAGATGGAAAAGTTGGTGAGCTGCTCCTACCTAGTTCATCTATTCGCCTTCCCAACTCTTTTAAGTAAATTGCTTCTACAAAGGCAGCTACAGTTTGGCAGTATTTTTTCATTTTAGTGACTGAACCATTATCCTTCACAGCAAGTCAGGACTAACGCGTTGTAATTGCCGTGAGAGGCTGGCACGTCCCCTCGACACCAGAGTCGGCCAACTGCAACTCCCGAGGTCTTGTCTTATCTGCGGGACTTTGCCCGGAGTATTGTGGAGTCTCCCACAGGTTTCCATTAGGCTAAATTGGCAGCCCTGGGAGCCCAGCTCCAGCCTTCTGCAGTGGGAGAGGCTGCTGCCAGAAATGCTCGTGCAGGTGAGTGGATATGTGAGAGTTGGCTCCGCAGGGGAAGGCGGCTGTGGACTGTTAAAAATTGTTTCAAAATTCGAGACGCTCTCTTCTATTTCTCTGTTGGAAAAGAAGGCATTTAAACTCTAATTAGAAGATAAATTTGAACCTGGGGAAATTCATACCCATCATTGCCCCCTTTCTTTCATCTCTGGATTTTAGACCTAGCCCCTCTGCTGTATTATTTCCCCTGTTGAAAAAGTACAAATACCAAAAGGGGATGACACTTCAAGGTTTAAGTGAAATCACTTGGGAATGGTAAAATTAGGTCTTCTGATTAACTGCCTCATTTAATAGTGTAGTATGTGACAGAGTAAATCAAACAGTTGTTTTCTCTTGCTTTACTGTCTATGAACAGCATTGAGCAGAAGAGACACCCATCTTTGTTTCTTCTATATAAAATGATATGCTTTCTCTGCAAAGGAGCTTTTGGTCTACTGCTACATGCCCGTTCAGTTCCAGAGAATAAATACAGCCCACAGTTTTAGAAGATAAATAAATCTGTGACTTCTTAGCTGCAACAAAAAAGTGTGACTGGAGGCAGGTTTGGCAGCAGAGAGCTATCAAGACTGTTGTGAACGTTGGCTTGCCGGCAGGGGAGGTAGCTGTATTTAAGGACTTTACAGAAGAATTTGTCCTAAACAGTAAGGTTTGAGCCAATTCTAGAGACTAGGACTGCTGATTGTCTTTGTGTCCAGTTTCATGAACGACAGAATCTTCTCCAAAGAAGGTCAGACTTCTAAAGTAAGAAAACAAGAGCATATAAACTAGGTATAGCAACCTCTGTGTTTTGTCCCCTTTCCCTGGGCTTTTCTGTTTGTAATAACCTACAAATTCTCATTCTAGATTAGATGCGGGTTCTTGGAGATGCACACTTCTCTGTTCCTTTGGTAAAGTACAAAGTCTCTTGTTGCCACTGTAATACAAATAAAAATAAGAGCGTAATTGAGGTTGTATTTGTTTTGTGGTTATTCTGAACACTAGAGACTGGTAGTAATTATAATACCATTAAATAGTAATGGAAAAAGATTTAAAAGTAGATCATGAGACTCCTTCCAGGAGATTAAAATCTTGCTCGGTCTTCTTCACTACCCCAGGCGTTGCTTTCCTCTATTTGATGGCAAAAAGGGCAACCTAAAATGATTTCCAAAATGCTGGGGCATAGATCAACCCCTCTGTGCTAGGGGCCAAGAGTGCTGTTTAAAAGACAGGTTTGTGGGGGAGAAACTAATCAGGAATTAATTCAGTTTCAAAAATTAGTTTTCTGTAATTTTGGAAGTGCTTTGCATCTGACTGCATTTAGTAGTCAGGGATCCTGCATTTAGTGCCAGGAGACAGGAACGTAACTATGAAGAAAGCAACCCTTCCATACACCTCTCACTACGGGATCTGATTGCTTTATAAACCTATGCAGCCAGTGTTATGACTCTATTTCAAATTTTGGGGGGAGTGTGCTGCTGTGAAAACATTATAGGATCCGGCTCTGTGACCCAGCCCTCCGTTCCATGAAACAATACTCAGTCCCAACGTTATGATTTGTGTACGCCAGTGCAAGGTGGCATTTGTCTCCCATCTTCTTTCATGATGTGTTCACAGCGTAAAGCTGCTGTTAACGTGCTTGCAACTTTGTGTAAATTCAAGGGATAAGGCGGCTAGCCCTCTAGAAGCCGGGCAATAAAACTGGTTTTGCTAAGACTTGAGGTGGCAGGGTCCCACAGGGCAGAGGGGTGCGTGTGGGGTCTGCGCTTTGCACATCAGATCGACCAGCTCCCAGGAGCCTTTCAGCGGTGGCAGGGCTATTGCCTTGCCCTTTTGTTAAGATGGGTGTGTTTTAGGAAAAAAAAGGTTTCTTTTGGGTAGTTTAGTCTGCCTGCTTTGCCTTGTGTGAGCCACAAGGTCTACGTTTGGCCCTGACTGTAGTGTCTGTCTGTGGCTGTTGCAGTGTTTACTGTGTTTATTTGTGAGGGAGGGATGATGTATGTGGCTTTGGTTAATGATCCTTTAACACATAGTGCTTCCAGTCCAAATTGGAGGAGCACATCCAAAGAGAAGGACAGGCTATGCGTGATAAATACCTTTCCCGCTGCACAGTTAGAATAGGCTTCATAACGTGTGAAAAATGCAATTTCGTTTTCCTTCAGCTTTTCAATTTCCTGCTAATAGCTTTCATAGAGGAAAAAATGTTTTTTGTCAAAATCATTATCATTTAAAGCCATCGAAATTTGAAAGCTCTTAGAAGGTTACAAAGGCGAATTAAAATACCCATTTTAACTGTTCCTTAAGCAGACTATGTTTGATTTTGGTTCATTCCTTTACTTCCTCTTGTGTATAGTGAAGTTTCCTGACAAAGGGCCAATGAAGAGGATTTATAAACTGATCGTAGTGGAATCTCGTGCTGGCCTGTATCAGTATTCAGGATGTATTGCTTATCTTCCCCTGAAGCAATGTGTTAATTTGACTTGGAAATGGAGTAAGACGTGTACACAAAGTAAACAATTTATTGAATTAAATAAAATCGTAACTACCGATCAGTGATCCTGCTGTAGTGTTTGGCTAGTTAAAATAGAAGGTCTTGCCGTTCCTGCATGGGAATCTGCAGTTCGACATCTGCCGGCAGATAATCAGCCCTGTTACCAAATCGTGGGCTTTCCAGTTTTGCCTGCAGGCCGGCAGTGCCGGAGGGACCCACGGAGGGACACACGGGACAAGCGGGACACCGTCGGCCTGGGAAGGAGCGCAGACCCCGCGTGGCACTCCCCACCGCGGCTACAACGCGGATGTCCTACACGCAAGATCCTTCCTGCGCTACAACGTTTGTTTAGGCTCTCGGCGTACCCCGGTGGGCTGGCTGCTCCTATGTATTTGTACGTGTTATGCTCACAGAAAAGCACGTGGTTTATTTAGCAGCTTAATCCACAGGAATTCAAACAAATTCTACTTTTTGGACCCTTTGCTTGTTTTCAGGCCTGTAGTGTTCTCCACCCAGTCTGTGTTAACCGAGACAAATCCTAGTGAGGTGTCAATGGCTTTTTATTACGTACAGTCATTTTCTTTTGTTAAATAACCTCCTCTCAGCTGTTGAACCTGAGGCACTCTTGTGTAGTTAACCGTGAGACTGCTGTATGAAACTATTCCTCCCTCTTGCAAGAAATAGTAGGGGAGCTCGGTAGAGATTTCAGTAGGTGCTGTACGGATCCTGGGCTCTCCTGAACTCAGCTGGGATCCCCACATAGGCTGCTTTTATCCCAAGTGGTGCCGGCAAAAATACTACAAGGTCAGTGCTACATGCTGTTCAGCAGTGACGGTGTCCCAAAGTAACGAGTCGATAGTTGATGATAAGCAGTGTAGAGGAGGTAGAGGTCCCATACGTAAGCCGCTGTTAAGAAAGAAGGAATTGGCAATGAGCTCCAGGAGGTTCAGAGAATAGCTTCCAGAGGGAAGTGTGGAAAATCTGTCCCTCAATTCATCTAAAATTAGACTGGACAAAAAAAACCCCAAACCCAGCTACAAATGTGCTGTGTATGGAGGGATGGGGTGATGGTGTGGTGGCATCACAACAGGAAGAGTGAAAGAGGCTGGTGATGGACAGGGAGTAAAGATTTTTCCATTTGGAGACTATTCTAAAGCCCTGCTCTGATTTTTCCAACTGAAGCCAAGATATTTGATGTGGTCTTAACTCGGGGTTGATGTTTTGGTCTTCTTGATGCTCACTTTGGGAGGTGTGAGCTGGTGTTTACTTGTTAAGATTTCCTTTCTTCATTCTTAGTGTTTTCTAGCAATCCTTAAAGTTTCTATACTAGCAGCAGAAAACAGGAGGAGCCTGGGGTTTTCAGAGCCATGCCTTGGGTGGCAGGGTTACAGACAGTTTTCTGCCTTTTAAAACATAGTATAGGAGGTGTGAGCTCAAGAGACAGAAATTAGCAGTTAAAAGTCATTCATCAGCCAATGTCCTGTAGCACTGCTGCGTGCCATATGCATGTGCGGCAAAAGTGGAGTTGAGCCAAAGAGCAGCTGAGTTTGTGGACAGCTTTGAATCCAAAGTCACGGCAGGACCTGCTGGGATGTCTAGGATCCTCCCCCGGAGCATTAATGCGAAAAAGATACCATCTGGAGGAATTTTCTTGCCAAGGAACTGTGAGGCCATCTTTGTCTTCCAGTTCTCATCAATCACAAATGGCTTTTAAATAGGTTTGTATTACCTTCAGTCAGATGATTTCATCTTCTTGGCTACTAAGGTCACTCTGACCTTTCAATAGACTTCTGGAACAACACCTTTTATTTCTGGTAAGGCACGTTTGTTGCAGTGGCTGCTCTGTTACTCTTCTCTTTCCTTTTCCTGCGCCCGTACCTTCCCTCTCTCATCACAGCTGACTCGTGCGCTCTTCTCCTTACCACTGTGTTTTCTTTCCTCTTCTTTTGCTGTAGGTGCAAAGAACAACTTTACCTTTAACGTTTCTGAAACTCAGATGTTTAACTATGTAATGCTAGTAGTTTGCATTAAAATTTTTGCATCTGCTTGATCTAGAAAAAGGCAAGCACTGTAATACTTCCACAAGGCTGGAATTTTACTCACTCTTGCCCTGATTGTATAGTGTGTGCATGAATGTTTTTAAAATCAATTAAGTATAAATGGATGGTACCTTCAATACGATAACTGTCACAAGTTTTATTGATGTGGAATCTAGTCTGCATAGATTGCCCTCTCATTCACCTCTCTTTAATTCAGTGTTAACTATCAAATTGGACTACCTATACCTCTTAGCTATGTGAGGCTGTCTTTATGCTACTTATATTTTCAAAGGGCTTTTCTACTACACCCATAGGATTAAAGTCGCTTACTGTGTAGTGCAGGTCTAGCTTTGAGAGCTTGCTAGGGCACAGAATCCCAGCTCTGTGCCTCTAAATACTATGCTGTATAACTACAGGGTGACATAAGGGTAGTGTTTAAATCAAGTCACTTGCCTTCATAGTATCCATAATGTGTTTGGGTTTAATTTAAAAAATAAATATTTTCAAATCAGCAAACAAATTAATTCACTCACCAGAATTATTCTAACGCATTGTGTTGGGACATACAGACCCAGCTGAGGTTGTTATACACCATACCTCTGCTTTAAATGGAGTAGCCCCTGCCTGGGAGGATCTGCAGCCAAAATACAGAGCATGGAAGAGGGAAACAGGGCAGACGCAACCACAGTTTTAGGGATGGAAGCTGAGACATAAAAGCATTAAAAGTGGTTTGTAGCTAAACTGGGAATTAACACGTGCCTGGTTCTGTCTTTGAAAACATCCTTTCCTTTTACCTTTCTTTTTAGTTCAGCTAGAATGACTGGCACTGTGGCAAAGTTGTCTTTTTAGAATTTTGAAGTAGCTTTAAACGGTTTTGTCTTCAGGAGTGCTCAAGAATATGAGGAACTAGGAAAATGGATATGTCTGAAATAAATAGCCTGGTGCCTGTGGAAGGAGGTAGTGAAAACAGTATTGGATTTCAAAAACATTTTTAGGCCAGTAGTAAGAATATGTCTGATGCAGGTATGGAGGGAAGTAAGATTAGGATGATCTCTTACTACTTAGCACTAAATCCATTTTGTCTCTAAAAACTAAAATCTTCCCGGTGAGGTCTAGAGAGGTTCTTCAGTTGGATTTACCCGGTCTGCAGGATATGTGATCAATAGCTATTTGTTTATCATCCCTTGCATGTCTCCACCTTAATTAAACTCTGCCAGTATAACGAGCCGGCTCCTTCCCTGCTTCCAGATTCCTTGGTCCATATTCTGCTGGCGTGTTTCACGCTGGGGAGGCCCCTGGAGTCTGTGGAGGAGGAAGGACTTTCTCTTCTCCCCCTTCCTCCCCTCCCAGACTCCGGTGTGGCAGGGTTACTGATAACCAACACTCAGATCTCAAAACTTACTTTCCCCTGCAGGGCTCAGGATGCACGAGGAAATGGCCGTGAAACGGTTGTTCCTTTAGCTCAGCCATGCTCCTTCCTCTCCTTGCCTGGGTGTACGGTGCACCCTTCCGCTCCCATCACAACACAAAAACGGAATTCTGGTGATGGAAGTATCCTCTGAGCTGCAGGGGTGGAGGAGTAAGATTTGCCCATGTTGGCGATTGAAGGTAAAGCTCCTTTACGTTCCTCTTCGAGCAGTTTAGGCGGAGCTGGCGTTTAGGGGAGGGTGTGTGTACCCCAGGCTTGGTGCTCCATCAGCTCGCTTCAGGGTGGGTTTCAAGCGTGTGGCTTATAAATCAACATGAGCTTGATGGGAGAAGAACGCGTGTCCGGCAGAGCTCTTGCACTAAACTGGTGTAAACTCCAGAGGTTTTGTGTGCTGTACCTAAATGTTCATACCATTAAAAGCACCGAAGCAGTATTCTTAAATGTACTTTGGTTTATGAATGCCACTGAGACCTAAATCTTGATGATTACAGAAGGGCAAAACTTAAAAAACAGGCCTTTGCTATGGAAAAAACAGTTTTCTTTTTGTTTTGTAAAAAGAATATGTAATCGTTTTCGGCTTGTTGCCCTTGGCAATTATTACTGTTTGTTTTTCTTGAGCACATTTTCAATGCAAAATGTATCATTTCAAGCATTTCTTCAGAAACGGACTTCAGACATGACTTTGGACAAAGAGCATCTGCTTTCTGAGCGGCTCTGGTCATGCTAAACTTGGAACGTGGTGGCCGAAAGCTATGTGAAACTTCTTACGGTATGCTTGGTTTTTTAACTTTTATCTCAACAGTACTAATTATAATATTAAGTATTTAATTTATGTGTCTATATAAATACCAAATTGTCTTTCCTCACACTGAACAAGAGCTTTGAAAAAGCTGAGTGTCTTAATCATTCTTTTAACACGTCACGTGTTTCAGTTTGAGGGTTCTGCTTGAATCCCTGAAGTTTCTTTGTTTCATGGATAAGGTTGGGCCTTGGTTATTTTTGTAGTTCTATAAAAAGTAACTAAGTTGTTTTCTTAACTTCAACTCATCTTTTGAATAGATGTTTTTTCTTTGAACAATGAGCAGAAGCAGCTTTGATACTTGTTATTGATATATCTTTTATTAGTGAAGCGAAGTTTGAATTACACAATAAGAAAAAAAAGGCAGCCCATACTTGCCATGCTTGTGGAAAAAAGTTGCTGAGCTGCTGAAGTATTATTTGGGGGGAAGAGAAAAAAAGCGTCTCTGTGTTAGGAAAAAGCCAACATTTGTATTCCTGCTAGTCACAAATAACACAAAAGGTTACCATTGGGGATGATGATATGATTTATCCTGTTGTGTGTTTATTAGACTTAGAATAAAACATAGTTATTACCAACTTTCACCATCTCTTGTAATAAATTTGCATTTTAACAGGACAGAGTACTTTAGAAGTCAGGGAGTGAGCTGTATGGAAATAACACTTTGGCATTGCTGTTTCGCATAAGCAGATGAGGAGGGACAACCACTAAGTGCAGGCTGTGCTTTACTGAAGAAAAATAGAGGCCATGGTAAACACAAAAATCAGTTCCAACCTGCGGGGTCTAATGAAAAAAATAATCCTCTTGAGAGGCAAGGTCATCGCGCAGTTCCCGTCTACTCTCCTGGCGGGGCTGCCGCTATAGTCTTGCTTCGCTTCTGGTCCTTAGAGTATCAGCGCTGGGTGTAATGTAAGCAGGGTTGTGTAGCTCTCTTCCGACGTACAGGGGCGAGGGAACAGACGACTGTAATTTTTCCCGATCGGCAAACGAAAGGCAAGGGAGGTGCTGTGCCGTTACATTGCTCCTAAGGCAGTCCGCAGCCGCTGTAAGGAGCTGTCCTGGTTTTCCTTCCTTCTTGCTCCATGTTCCTACCCCCTCTTGTTGGTCAGTTAGAGGAAAACAGTAGAATATGGTGCTATGTATAAACACTCAGGAAACAGAGGTAATTTTTACCTAAAATATCCTAGAACTTTGCTAAACCAGGCAAGAAGATAGGAGACATGAACTGAGCTCCAGTCTTACAAATATTTTACAAATCTGTGAATAGGACCACTGCCAACATTCCTACATCAGCTATGAAAGTGTATGTGTACTCCATGTTCTTTCTTAATGTAATTTTTTTACTCTAGAAACAGGCTTCTATTATGCTACAATATGACAGTCTGATCAAATTTTCATCATTTGTAATAGACTTGTATCAGTATTCATTTTTCTAATGCAGTAACAAAAAGTCTTATCACATATGTGACAAAAAGATTCCTGACAACAAAGGGGGGAGGGAGCCCAGAGGCAACGCAGTTGCCTTTCTGGGAGCTCGCATGGGGACAGTGTGTGCTGCTGGCCCTGCCTCGCTCCAGCTGCTGCCTTGAGCCAGGGTCAACAGCAAATTTGGGAACTGCCAGAACAGCACCTGACCATATTCACAACACCTTGCTTTTAGCTCCAATCACATGAATTGAATCGGAAAACTAGTTTTTTTTCCCCCAGCAGTCTGTTTTGGGGGCTATTTACAAACCCTGGGGCAATCCTGCTGCTCCCAAGCTGGCACAGACCCTGAGGGCAGAGGCAGCCTCCCCAGCAGAAGGATTTTCTTCTCTCCTGGCACAGCTGGAGCAGGTTCCCGAGGGGCCTTAACAGAGCTGAGGAAGATGCTGCTGGCACTGCGTGAGGAGGCACAGCCCCACAGACGCAGCGTGGGGCTAAAGAACTGGCTGACCCCAGGCTGAGACCGGGGTCTCTGCGCCTGCCTTGAGAGCTGGCACATGCGTCAGATGCCCTAAGCAGAGGTTTGACCATGGTGAAGCTCTGTAGTGTGGGGAAACCTCAGCTGCTTCCACTATCTGTCTACAAGACATTCCTTGCCCTTGGTATTTACCTTAAGGATGCTTTGAGAGGATGAGCTGTTAACGTTTGCTCCATCACGTTGGTTGGGCTGGTCCTTGCCAGATAAACCTGCTTTGCTCAGAGAAAGGTTGTAAGATACAGCTCATCTGAGAAGATCCTCGAGGTGTTCCAAGCTTATTTGAACTAAAAACTTATTTAACTTATTTTAAGTAAGGAAAAGTGCTTTTTAGAACTAACAATTTCACTGGCAAACTCATGAAAACTCTCCAGTTGAGCATTACATAAAGAGACTGCAAACTGTTAAGGCTGCAATCTGCACAGTCACAAATAGGGCAGTATCTGGTATACTTACAGATGTTAGACTGAAAATGAGGATTCATAAAGAATACCATTTAAGAAACGAGGATGTGTTAGTGTGGGGCAAAATGCACTTCTTCCTGTGTTGGCGTTGTGGCTGAAAACAGGCTAACAATGTGGATTTCTTTATACTAACCCCCAAATCAGAAATGCCGCTGTTCTTTCAGCTAGTTGTCCCAACAACAACTTTAACTTTTACAATATACTTAATTTCATTCTTTTTTTTTCTTTTTTTTTTTTTTTAACAGTGGAGAAGTAGCTGAACTCATGTTTT
This sequence comes from Chelictinia riocourii, assembly GCA_026930925.1. Lineage (NCBI taxonomy): Eukaryota > Metazoa > Chordata > Aves > Accipitriformes > Accipitridae > Chelictinia > Chelictinia riocourii. The sequence goes on along the minus strand of JANZLP010000002.1, from coordinate 14,618,408 downwards.
TTTTCCCAGGGGCTTGCTGAAGTGATCTGCTTGTGCCAGCAAAACTCTTCTCACATCTGCAGAACTTGCTAACCAGCCATAGTCTGCCTTTAGGTGCACTTTAGTATCTCTCTGTACTTTGCTTTCCCTGGGCTTTATTCCTGGCAAAAAAGGCTTTAAAGCTCAAAGTGGTACTGCACATTACAAAAGGAATTAACATGGTCCATAGCTGGCAGAAGACACAATAGTCATAATGTGAAGGAGAAGGCTCTCTCCCAGACCTGCTGAGGAAAGACAGCTATTTTTTTTTTTATAAGTGGAACATTAAATAAATTTTTAAAAAATGAACACTGGAGTGAAGGGAACTTTGGCAATTAGTATTTCCCAAGTGTCCTCATGCTGTGTATTATGTACACGTATAGATACTCATGCACTCTGTCTAAACCACTAAGTGTGTGTAGCTGTAGCAGCAATTCCTTCCACTGATGACAGAGGCTACACCAACAAAAGATGCCTCCTGAGACGATAGTTGTCTTCTAAATGAAATAAGCTGTGCTAGCAGAAGCCTATACAGTAACACTTGCATTAAGGCTTTTATTAGAAAAGATAATAAAAATTGCTGCATTCCTCCTCTCCCCACCAACACTGTACTCTAACCATTTTCTAGTGTGAACTACTGTCCTGCTTCATGATTTCTTCTGCCTGATTCCTAGAATCAGGAAAATATATTCATGCAACCATCTTATTTTTAAATAATGTATTTGCTCTATATCAGTGCTGCAGTTTTATTTTAATGGCAAATAGAACACAAAAGAAGCGTTTTACATTTACAAAACCAGGGTTACGAGGTAGATAGTCTACTGGGTCTATCCTCTTAGAGGTATCTAAGCACTATACACCAGGCTTTCATGGCTTAATGAGAACCAGAGGATACAACTTAAGTGTATGTCTTTGGTGAATTACACACTGCAGAAAAAAAAAATCACACCCCTCTCCCCCCCCTTTTTTTTTCTTCTTTGAATTTGGTATCTGCTAATTTCATTTGACACTCCTACTGCTTTTAGTGGGC
>JANZLP010000002.1:14416245-14426517 GCA_026930925.1 Chelictinia riocourii | reverse complement strand
GTCTGCAGGGCTGTTTCTCTTACACGTTCTCACTCACTCTCCAGCTGCCATTTCTCTTTGTCCCATAACCTCCATAGTGACATTGATATTAATAAGTGTTTATCCATAACGATTTTACTTTCCTAACCCACTTTCAGTATCCCTCTTTGTAAGGGAAAGCTAAGGGCTTGCAGGATATTCAATATCTTTACTCAGAGCTCTCTAATTACTGGTGAATCCAGTAATACACTTTTTAATTTCTTTGTGTAGCTGTATTGTGGTTTTATAGATTGATTGTAGCTTTTCCTACATGTGCCCTCAGGCTCTCAGAAAATGAGATTCATCATTTCAATGAATTTACACTAAATATAGCTTGATCAATTATACTACATTTCAGTAAAGAGATTATAGGAGGTCAACAGACTAAAGTATAAAGCCATTTTTTAAACACAGTGTAATTTCCTTTGGATAATTGTCCTGCCTTTTGAATTGCTAAAGTAAGTGTACATGTTCCTTTACTCTTGAAAAAACACTGGTTAAGCAACAAGAATTCCTGGAATTTAGTGGGAATTCTAGTGCAAATCTATGTGATGTAATTAGTAAATAATCGCAGCAGCACTGCTGATTAGCATCCTGGGCTGGAAGGCTGGTGATTTGAGGCCTCTCCTCCCATGTTTAGTAGGGCATGGTGAGCTTCTGGTGAGCTATGACCCTCCCTGGAAGTGCAGCAGACCGTCTCTGTCTCTGACCTTGTGCTTCTGGGGTGCTGAAGTTTCTCCAGGATGAGCAAGGACTGGAATACCTTTCAGAACTGTCCATATTTTGCTCTGGTTTATGTGGAATATCTTGCATGATGTGTTCTACAGTTAGTTCAAGTATGTGAAGACGCTGAAGGAAACACGATGTATGTGATGCTGCACGTGTTGCAGCTCAGCCAGAAATATTCATTTTGTGCAGGTGGCAGGTGAAATTCACTGGGGTATTAAAGAAAAGTTTTGATGAGTAGTTGCACATTCTCTCCGCCCAAGGTCTGTTGTAGCATTTGAACTGTAAACTGAAATGACAGTCGCTTGCGTGGCAGAACACCCAGGAGAGCATGCCAACAGTGATGCCACCTGTTATTCCTTGCATGACTAGCAAAAAGACACAGGGTCCTACCTGTGTGTGAGGAGATACCTATTTCTTCTTTCACTAGTGCAAGAGATTCTGGCACAGATATTATGTGTACATCGAAAGGCAAATACTTCCACTGCGTGTTTTACATGCCATAGCAGTAACTATTATTTCCTTCAAGACCTTGTTATATTTAGAAGTACTTACTTCTTTATGAAATATTTAAACCAATACATATAATTTAATTATATTTTTTTATTCCTTAGTCACCATTAGTTTAAAAAAAAGAGTGAGATGTTTTATTGACTAAGAAGTTTTAGAAGGTACACAGAATCCTATATTTTATTCCTGACGAAGTTGCATAGCATATATGATGCTTTTCCATTAACTTATTTCTTTATGTGTGACAATAGAAAGCTTTTTACTTTGGAAAATCACATCAACTTGAAAAATATTTTTTTAAAAAAAGATATTAAAGGAAATAGGACCAAGTACCAGATATTATACCTGCAAAGGGAGAACAGTACAGTAAGTATTCTGGTTTACTAGTGAGCATAGCTTTAAACCTTCATGAAGAATGTTGTTTGCTACTTAGGAGACTGTCAATATAAATACAAATGATTATAAATTTTATAACTAGCTGTGAAAGTGAAGCTTTCCTTTTCAGAAGTGGATGAAGTTTTTATGGTTTCTTTTGCTGTTCCAAGTAGCACCTATGAATCTCAGATACTGGGATGTAGAAGGTCCAGCAAGGCTGGAATCCAGTGAATACATTTCCCCCGCCTGACTCATGCTGCAGGAGCACTGCATCACCAGAGAGCTTTCCTCTTAGTGCGTCTGCCAGGACAGACCTCCTGTCACTCCCATTGCACAGGCTGCAAACTGAACAACCCTGCCTGACTTTAGCAACAGATGAATTGGTTCAGGAGTCTAAAAGTAAGGCTGGGTTCTATTGCCTTCCAGGCTCCAACGTTTCTCTCCACGGACTGCTGGGGGAGGTTAGATGGCCAGCTGAGGCAGCTAATTTTTAGAATTCAAAAGTCAAGCAGTGAATTGTCTGTTGTCACACTAATAAGTCTGTGGTAGAGCTAGGGGTAAGAACTAAGCCCTGAGATCCAGTGAGAGACTTGTGCTCTGGATAATTTACAAGATCTTTAAACAGTCCAGATTTTCTATGCATAAGTACTCAACATTGTCTGAGATTAGGTTCCTTGAAGAGACTTCAGATTAGGCTGAGAGAAGCAGACACATCCTAGATTCCTAGTTGTAAATGCTTAACCTGAACCAAGGCATTGTTGGCAGAGTTATTGAATGATAACTTCTCTATATCAAAAACTGGGCCCTTGGCTTCAGTCAGAGCTTGTGGTCTCTTGGAAGACCAAGCCGATTCAGTGTCCTTTTGTATAAGGTAATCTGCTGGTCATGACAAATGTCCATGTTGGTGTCTGCGAATGCAAAAGTGAAATAAAAGTGACTGAATTTAGAACTTGTCCCTCTCCTCATTTTGGGATAACACTGAATTCTTTTCAAGCTTATGCTGAGAGCAGCCAGGTGCTCAGATAATGTGAGACTATCCCATAAGAGAGGAGAACCAGGGGGCTAAAAAAGGCAGAGTCAGTATCAAGGGGAAAAGACACCTGCAGGGAAAATAAGTACAATATCCCTCACGGAAGATGATATCTTTCTAATTTCTTGAGGGTTGGTCCCACTGTGTCAGACAATCACAAATGAAGGGAAAAGAGAAAAAGTAAAATAAATCAGTGCTCGTCATACTGGTTTTTGAAACCATAGTAATTTACTGTCATAGTACTTGAGGGCAAATCATACTGAGGTGTCATAAATAAACCATGTAGCATTTGTTTTTCTGCATGTTGTCGTATTTCTGTGTTTCAGTGTTTGGATTGCAAGTCAGCTATCATTTTCTCTTTCTACCCATTTAGTATTGGGTTTTTTTTCTTCATCCTTGATTCAAGATGAGTCCAAAAATTACATGTTTTTACTTCCACTAGCATGAAGAATTAGGACATGGGAAAACAGCACAATCCTCTGCTATGTTGTGTATTTGCAAACCGTTGGCAACAGCTTCCGTTCTGCTGGCACAAATAAGAAGAATTTATATTTTTGCTTATTAGTTTTCAACCAAGTGAAATGTGTGCAGGACTCCTAATGAATTAGGAATGTAATAAGAGCAGTTCAGAGTCTCAGAAGTGTTGGCTGTGACTTCATGGATGTCATAGAGGCAGGTTCAACCAGGTTCATTTTAACTTACCTAAGAAACACTTTTTTTTGTTTTCACAGACCAAAAAAAGTCTCACGTGAAATATCTAGTGTAAATAAAACCCCATCCAAGTAAGAAAGGAGTACAGTCTGTAAGACAGAAACAGCTGTTTTACTGAGTGATGTTAAAATCGATGTCTGTGTATGAGGATGGATGCCTACAGATTCTTATCTCTTAGCAGTGTATGAGGCACTCGGCTTTGTTCCAAGGGAGAGGAACGTTTTAAGCTATACTGCCAGGCATCCCAGTTATACTGCACATATTTTTAAGTCCTTCAGTCCTAATGGTAAGTGGTTGAACTTTGTGATATGCTAAACTTCCCAGTTCTCCTAAGGAAGGCAAAGAGAACAGCGGATTCTGAATTACACAGAAAATGTGTAACGTCTAAGGGGATTTTCTTCCCCAGTATTTTAATCAGATGATCAAAAATGAAAAAAAGCCACCAAACCCCCACAAAAATATGCTGGATTGTGGGACATTCCCTATCCATTTTAGTTCTTGGTCCCTCAATGCTTCCTTTAGGTGCTGAAGTGACCAGCAAAGCACTGCCTGAAGGAGATGACAGACTTGAATTTACAAAAACCTGCTTATCCTCAGTCTTTCTCAGATCCGTGCTAGTTCTTTCTCAACTCTGGTCTTGATTTGTTCCTTCAAATGAAATGCAGCAAATATTTTGTAAAACAGGTCTCTCCTTTGAGCCTACACGGGCCTAGCAGATCTTGAGGTCTGTAGTGCAGAAGAGACCTACCTTCCTTCTTTAGTGTAAAAAGTCACTTGGGAGGCAATCCCCAGGTACAAGCTAAATTGTAGTGTGGAATCAAGTTAGCTTAGCCAACAACTGCCTAAGCATCACAGCTCGTGTCTTTTCTGTAATTATTGCATTTAATACAGCTAGTTACTTGCACAAAAGAGCTTCCGGATACAGCAATTTCCACTGAGGGCTGTTTGGGAATGTAGAGGCCCATCATTTAGCTCTGATATTGTTGGGTTGTCAGAATTGATCATAGCTCTTGACGGAACACCTCTAGCTTTTTTTATGGAGTGCATCAGAGTGACATTTCACATTGTTTAAGTAGGAGTGATCTGTTAGGACAAGAAATAAGCAGTGGCATGTAGTACATCTGCTGAATGAGTAGAATTATGGTAGGAGTTGGAGGAATGATAGTTAGCTTCAATAACTTGTAACCATGACCTCAGAGTTGATTCTGAACAGTTTAGGAATTCACAGATTCCAAAGCGAGCAAATATTTTGAGACCCAGATAAACCAAAGGCCTGTGGAGAAAAATAAACACGAAATTTTAAAACAAATGAGGTTGAAAGACTATTACATAGCATAAATAGTATGAATCTATACAGCATTCTTAACCAACGACATGTCAGATTAGGTATAAGGACTCGTTACGTAATTACAATCCAGACCTGTAGGTATGTTCTGCCTACCTATTACATGCACACTTTCAGAATCATGCCAGTTCCTGACTCTTCCAGGAATATTAAAAAGGCTCTGTATCGCTGCTGTACTACATGTAGTAGTATTTTGGGGCTTGGGGAGTCTATGTTGGCAGACTGCAGTCAAAATGAGACAAATTAGCAAGTACTACACTCTGTGCAAAAGAGAAGGGAGGTAATGTTGCTGCTGCCATCGATTCCTGAACTAGCTTGTTTACAGTTAGATTAATTATATCTATACTATACAATGCTGCAATCACTGTTCTTTCTGCACTGCAGATCTGCTCCATTTCTTTTATGCCCACCCTTGCAGGCTTCCATCGCCCGCTGGCTCTGCATGCAATGGAGGATGAGAGATGGAGGTATTCGGAAGCAAACGACCAGGCCAGAGTATGCCATTTCTAGAAGACTTATAAGGGCCAGATGAACCTTCAGGCTAATCCAGTCGGAGACCTGCCTCCAAAAACAGCCGACACCACTGTATTCCAGAACTCTTGCTTCTCCCAGGCCAAACTGCACAATTTAAACCCAAATGACTGGCAGGTGAATGAAGATCGGAACAGCAGTACAGAATATTTCTAATCTGAAAGCTGTGAAAGTGCAGTATGTTTAATAGAGCAAATGAAAAAAAAAATAAAAATCAGGTTTTAGTCCACTAGCCTTTTCCCAAACCCAGTTAATATCACTGTTTTCTTGTCCAATACATTTTTTTGCTTAAGAAGAACAGGTATAATGGTAAATATTTTCAAATACGGATTCTTAAAAATAGATCTTAAACCCTGATTTTGGCATCTTGCTTTGCTGCTTGATTCCAGATGCATCAAGCACTCTGATTTTTAGCTGCACCTCACAGGTGAGGTGAGGTCATTTAGAGTTGCTGAGGTAATTTAGAGTTGGATGTACATCTTCTGGCAAAAACACTCAACAACACTGTGTCATAGACTAGAATCATAACATACTAAAGTTAAATCCCTCTTAATCCCCCCCCACATAGCACTGTCAGACAAAGGTTTCTGTGTCTGTGAACCGTAATGCACTAAAGCTTAGATTTAACGAATTATCTTCACTTTACTACCATATGTCTGCTTGGACTTGAAGGCTACACTAATAACATATCCATACTTGTGTTTCACTGAAGATCACTTTAATTCTCTGAATAAATGAATTGCCTTTATTTAAACACAGCAGGAATCAGTCATAATTGTAATTCCTTTAGTAAGAGGACAGGCAATAACGTATCTCCTTTGTCCCTCTGAGGTCTCTCCAAACCAGTAAGAACAGAGAAACCAATCTGGTGATCTCATCCGTGCTGGCTAGGATAATTAAGTCTTAGGTTACTGCAATGTGCGTATTACAAGTTGTAAATCACACAGACTGACTACATTTTTACTTTTTTTTTAATCACTGTATCTATAACACTTCATTAGAAATGGAAATGTAGCAAAGCAAAAAAAAACCAACTCCTAAAGTAACTGGATGTAAATTTCTTCACTCAGAATAAAATCACTTTAAAGAAGAATAAAAAACTGATTATTTTTTCACTTTTTTGGCTCACAGAACAATGTCTAAAAGTGAAGTGATTGTATGTTAACTAAATGCCCGATATCTTTCTTAGACATGGTTTTTTTAATACCTTTCAAAGCTCTTACAGATCTAGGATTTTGACGAGGGTTTAAGACAGTCAATTCATTGCAGGATCTAGCCTCCAAATTACTGTCTCATGGAAGCTTTAAGCTAAGACAAAGCACGATACATGAAACTAGACCCAAAGGAGAACTTTTGATGAGCATCAGAAAATAAAAACAAGGATTTTAAAAGAAAGATCAATTTACAGTCTTAGTGGAAGTATTTGCTACTGATGAAGTACAGCCTATCAAAATTGTTGATCTGCTTTTGAAAACTTCTGTGATGGAAATTGGTATGCCCTACTTTTTATCAGTAAATATTCTTCAGCAAATCCTATACATAAAATGTAACCTGCCAAGATTTTAGAATAAAGGCCTTCCTCTAATCCCAGAGAAAGGCAATGGGAATTCTGCTGAAAAGCTATATTTGAACTGTATAGGAATAAAAATTACCCAATTATATGGAGAGAAAATAAAACATGATCTGTATCAACCGATCAAATTAAGACCAGCATGTTGACTCTGTGTGTAGTTGGCCATAATTTGAATTTGAATCCCCACAAGACAACAATCTGATTTGTAGAACTTTTCTATTACTAAGAACAGAAAAGGAAGGCTTTTAAAATTACGTTGGTTTGTTACTATACCGTATCAAAGATACGTAATCTTCACTTACATCCACTGGGAATCTGCAGGAAATAGTGTACGATCAAACAGAAGATATTTAATGGGTTCATATACAACTAGAAATGACAATGAGAAAATTTCAAACATTTGACTTTGAAAATAGAAGTAATTACATTTTAAAAGCACAGGTAGAGAAATTAAAGAGCTGATTACAGGATGACCTTTAAGTCAGTTTTCAGCAACTTGAATTTATGAGCTCTTGAGTTTACTGACCTTTTATGGGTGGCAGCCTCAAGTTCAAAGATATCAAAATCCCAGTGTTCTTCGTTTTCCATTGCTTGTGTTATCTGTGGGGGTATGTCATTGAGGGAGATTGGAGAGATCAAACTGCCAGCGACCTGATGAGTTTCTGTTGAGGAATATATTTGCAGATCACTATTAATAACCCTGAGATATATATTTACTCAATGTACGTGTTTTCATTTCTTTAGTAATGCCTGGCAACTCTCATTTCTATAAAGGTCAGTAATGCTGCAGAGCAATGGTTATAAATAAAAATAAAACAAAACCAAGCAATGCTTATAAAAAAGAGCATCCGATCACATCTCCCGTTTCTTAAATTTCTTAACATGTTATAGTATCTCAGTAACCACCAAATTAAAACTTACGTTTTGCTGACAGTATGTATTCGTTCCCTGATAATCTTCGTAAACCATCCTGTTCAATAAAAGTTGAAAGTTAAATGCAGGGTATTGTACAAAAGGTCTGTAAGGTAATGACACCAAATAGGAGCACAATGGCTTCAGAGAAGCCTGACTGCAAACTGTCACGGTCACCAAAGCTACCTCTCCCTTATTTGTGTGCGCTGCTACGATTTGCCTGTTTTACAAAGAGTTCATAAGGGATGAGAAATGCACGACAGGGGATACAATATGAACTCAGATAGGCAGAAACTCCAATTTCTCAGGTGCAGGTGGAGGTCTGGAATCACAGCCTCACATCCACCCTTGTCTGGAGAACACACGCAGAGGTTCTGGATGTGCGCCACAAACCAGACACGGTACGTCCGCGTACTTCCCGCAACAAGCAAAGGTGGGTGGTGGCAGGGAATGAACGGAGACGCGCTTCTGCTCTCCTCCCCTGGTACTGGCAGATCAGGTCACCTCAGCAGCGCAAGAATCTCGTGATTTATTGCTGCGATTGCAGAGCAACAAATTACTCTGAGGCTTCCCTTCTATCAAAGAAGAACATATGCTGGTTTATTCTCCAATTCAGCGGCTCCTAGGCTTAATTCTGGCATGACACCTAGGTGTGCAAACTGAGACAAAGGACTAGAACTAACAGAACGATGTATTTAATATTTACTTTTCAGCTCATAATTCTAAATGCTGTGGCACAAATCCTGCTTGCTCTCTTGATGCATACAGCTGTTAGTTACTGCACATTAATGTTTAGCTCGTGATGTAAAAAAAGTTTCTGAAAAAAAAAATCTTTCTGAATGCACCTTACTTTACTAACAATGTTATGCACCCAAAGTATAGCAGAAGTAAATGTGGATGCTATATCTGAACATGCAATGTCTGCACTTAAAAGAATTGTTATATCTCATTTTTATTTTCACATTTGTAAGTAAATTAGTCTGGAGTTTTGTGATTTAAAAGGAAAGGGAGTACTACTCTTACAACTGGCTCAGTGACTCTTCAATAACACTGCCATGACACAAATATTTAGGACACCAGATGCTGTCTATTATTTAGAATCAAAGATTCATTTTTTTTAAGAGTTGAAACAGCAGGTGTAATTGTATCTGGCAAATCCATCTTTGAACTCCAAATGCCCTTCCCATCATGAATTCTCCTTGAGAGTTCAAATCCAATAACCTGCTACTTGCTTCCCTACTCAGACCTAACTTCTGAACGTGAAATGGATTAATATGATTCTGTTTTCAACAGATCCTTTGCTGGAAAATGTTTCTCCCAGATTGTTTTAAAACTCGTACTATACCATAGACCCTCATGCTCTGAAAAGGATTTTCTCAGCTTTTCTATTGCTCCATAAAATAGCCTTTGTTTTATTTTCAGTAAGGAATTTGTATTTTGCAATATTGTTACCTGCATGTTCTGGGACCATGGACTGAATACAGTCAGAATACAAATATATGTAATAATCAACAATCCACAAAAAGGAGAAAACAGTTGAGTTTATGGTCTGTGTGTATTCAGCAGGAGAAAAGATTCACTTTGAGACTCTAATGATTGTATGTATCAATATTCTTCCTACACTCTTATAGTTAATGTAACAATATATTTTAGTTACTGAGTTAGTAAATTCAACCCTGTATGAACCGTTCAGGCCTTCTGAAATTCTTGAAGTCTCTTGTATGTTTCTCCTGATTAGATATTTGCTCTGGTATTTTGAAAGGCAAAAATATATGTAAACCGCTTCAAGACTCTGGTAAGATACTGCAAAGGCATCTTGGTAGTTACAGCATGGAACTAGTACAGCCCAGAGACATCTCTGAAAAGCTCACATCTTGTGAGCCTTTTTGCGTCCCACACACTGTCGTTTTTTTTCCTAAGGTAGCCTTTTACATGCAACCTACAGACTAATGGGAACACATATGCTTAAGGCACAGGTAACATGCATCCAAGTTCATCTACTTATCAGGAGGGTCAGACCCCAGGCTCTGAAGATCTGGGTTCAATTCTTGCTTTGCTAAGTTCCCCCATTTTACTTTCAGCATCAGCTTTTGAGATGTTCTCAAGTGTATGAAGCCAATGAATGACAGTATAGTCAGTCAGGTAGTCAAAACAAGGCTTTGAAACTTTGCCGAGATGGGGTCAGTGGCAAAAGTTAGTGTTCAAGATGTTGGAGAAATCTGTTTCAATAGCTACATTTTTTGGTTTCCTGAAAATCAGTGCTGAGTTAATAACCAAATGATTATTGGAATATAATTGTATGTAGGTGTTTTACATAATCACTTATGTCTGTATTTACTTAAATGATATAGTCTAGAATGAGAATTTAAATGATGACAAGACAATCAGTCAAGTAGACTCTGCAGTGTTTTCTCCACCATAAAACTGTTACTGATTTGCTAGTAGTTAAAAATGATTGTGTTTGATTTTAATAGGAATATAGAATTATGAGAAATATCTTAGAAAAATAGTATATCTATTTTAATACATTTAATCAATGAT